>CM055899.1:10100316-10335316 GCA_029582155.1 Panopea generosa
TACATTTGTACTTTACGAGTTTCAGATGACAGATTGGAGCGAATAACCACAAACTCACACCGTTTTGGTAGATGCTTACATTTGTTCTGTACGAGTTTTCAGATGACAGATAGGAGAAAATAACCACAAACTCACACCGTTTTGGTAGAGGCTTACATTTGTACTGTACGAGTTTCAGATGACAGATTATAACAAATAAACACAAACTCACACCGTTTTGGTAGAGATTTACATTTGTACTGTACTAGTGATACATTGACATTATGTCGCTTGACATAACGATTAGAACCTACACGATCTAGTATATGTTGTTGTTGTTGAATGGCGTTTAGCGTCGCTTTCAACAATTTTTCAGTCATATCGCGACGGTGTCTACTTGAGACAGTATTCTAAGCGCTGTCACACTGGAGTATCATGCCGCAGACATATGGTATGATACCCCACCCAATCACATTATACTGACAACGGGCCGACCAGATCTAGAACATTCCTCTAAATGGTGAGCATCAAGCGAGGAAGCTTCTAGTACCATTTTTAAAGTCTTTGGTATGATCCAGCCGGGGATTGAACCCACGACCTTCCGCATGCGAGGCGGACGCTCTACCACTAGACCACGACGCGGTCTTCGATCTAGTATAAGTATTTCATGAACAATTATATCAACATGAATATTATACTGTGTTGAATGTACTCGTTTTTTAAGAATGATGAACATATTTACTAACATACAACATATATATATATAACAATTCTGTTATTTTGAGTAGCTTTGATACTTACATGTTTCCGTTAAAGAAATCTGGTGTCGCTTGAAGTTCCATCCACTCACAAATGTACTCGTTACTTGACCGCGCTGATATGCCCACTAAATATTTCTAATAAAGTATCAATAAAGTATTCTAATCATTGACTCAACATAGCATATCACGTGATGTAAGTTTTTAATTGTATTACAAAACAATTCCTTATGCTGATTAACCTATATTAATACAAGCCATTATGTACCAGTGTCATAACTTGTATGGCGATTTATTAACACTGGTTGCGTCTCTAAATATTGGATATATCATAACATACAATACACGTACTAGCGCGATGAGATCTAAAATAAAAAAATAAACTATTTAACACTAGACTTTTAGTAAGCCATCCAAACACAGGAAAAAAACTTTTGATGACAAATTTGAGTAGAATTTGGCACCCATGCTTAATGTCTTCCTTGGTATGTATATAAGTCTGTATGGGTGGATGCCAATCATGAAATCGCCTCATAATCTCAAAATAAGGTCAAAGGTCAACTGGGTGCAGTAAATGATATATAGAATTAAGAACACTGTCTTGTTAAAGTATTTATTTATTTATTTATTGAACTGAAAACTATAGAAATATGTATGTTGGGAGCAACTACTAGGAAAATGAATACAATATGTTAAAAATTGTGTTGTCAAATTGAGGTCAAGGTCAAAAAGTGGGTAAAAATTATGAATTTTGATTTTCTTGTGAAATGCAAGCTTTTAATAAATAAGAACAGGTGAGTATTTTAAATCAAATGAAGTGAATACATAAACAAACCTTATGAGAAATTAAGCTTATTAAAAAAGAAGGAAATAGCTTCATGAGGTCACAATAGAAGTCGGACAAAACTAATAGCGGTATAGAAATAGTTAATATTCTCTGTTATTATATATCACCATGAATGCTTCAATCTGATTGGTTGAAACCCGAACTAATCAGGTCAAATAAAATGAACTATTGAACACTTATTCCTTAAAAATTGAACTATTGACCACTTATTCTGCCGAAACCGGTTTCACCCGGTTACCGAGTCAATAGTTCAAACGAAACGTACTTCCGTTCTAATGCTGATAGTCCATTCAAACTACATTTGCTCTACTCGATAAAACAAAAGTTAAACTGATCTGTTTTTGATCTTCCGTTAATTGAATCTGACATTGTAGTACCACTTTTTTAACTCTAAAATACAATTCACCCATTTTCCGCAACTGATATGTTTATATAATGACGTCATGTTGTAGACTTATCGGCGTTGATGACGCTTTTCGATCAAGAGCGGATCCAGCATGTAGCTAAATACTGGTGACAGTGTACTTTGAATAGTTGGAAATATTTAAAGTCAGATAATATAATTATGAAGGTTAGGAATGTAACCCTAATAGATGAATTTGTTAGTGGAGAACAGACATACAAAGGCTACGAAAAAAATGCTTTTCACACTTCTGTTAAAAATGCAGTGAAAGTAGGAATGAAGTGGGGTGAAAAACCTTTACTTCTTGACTACGTCTCGGTCAATAGTTTTCTGCTTTGGGTCAATAGTCATTTTCCTTGGATAAATAATTTTAACCATTGACCGCTAAAAAGGTAGATAGTTGTATAATATTGCTCAACAAAGAAAGCTCATGATATATAGTCGTTTTGATAAACACTAGTATACTAGTTTATAAGTTGTTATATAATAAGAATATTTGATAGAATGCAGAAAGTAACTATTCGGATAGCATGCATTCCGAAAGCCTGAATCATAGTGTGACTATCAATGGTTATGTACCATTGCAGTGAAGAATTGTGAAAGTCATCAAGTTAAAACCACTTCATATTCAGAGACATTCAATAATTCAGTCTTTGTGGTAGAGTTCCTAGGTCATACAACCCTAGCAAGTGGCAGAGGTACAAAGAACAACTTGTGTTTCAGCACAGAACAAATTCTGAAGTAGTTTTCTGTCATCTTTAACAACCTGAACTTTCTGCATGTTTAAAACATCATATATCAAGGCAAATGTTTTGTTTTTTTTCTCCAAAGAATCATACTCAAAAATGTCAAAAGTATCAATTTGTTTGATCAAAACTTGAACATCAGACTCATTAAGATCAATTCCTAAAGGCAGACATTCATATCTGATGTAGGTATGGTCTTCCTCTGCATCACTTTCACGTTATAGTGACTGATTTGTCAAAGTGACACAGAATTTGTTTCTGGCTTGGTCATTTTGTGCAATTCCTATTTTCCTATTGTTCATTTTACAAATGTTGTCATCCATCTTGTTGCTTGGTCAGTGATCAGTGATTTTGCTCCTTTTGACTATAAAAAATCCTATCTTAAAATTCCCCACACATATCTTGTGCTGTCTTTCGAGATACTCAATATCATCTAAGTTAACAGGTCTTGATTGCCGCATACAAGTTATTTCTTTTTATAATAGAGTGGCTGATCCGCTGTGATAACGGTGTTGCTTTGAGCAGTATGATTTGAAATTGCTTCAAAGATATTGATAACAGTTGTAAATGTGTTCAGTTCATCTTAATAGGATTGTAGTAATGGAAGCATTCCTATAGTTGTCATTGGCAGACTATCTGGACTGCTTAATTCATTGTAAGCTCTCCAAGTAGGAACTGTTTGCACATCAATTTGACTGTTTTGCTGAAAATCTATTCAAATATTCAGAATATATGCTGTTTAACGTGTTTCATTATTGTTTGTGTACCAACTACTTGCATTTATGTCGTCAGGTCCATGTACTGGATATAACCTACCGTTATTGCTTTATCTAACTGGATAGTTTGCATAGTATCAGCAGAAGCAAGTTTGCCAAATTCACAAGTTCTGGTATAAGTACAAAAAATGTTCTCTAGAGTTTGATTGTATTACACAACCACCATATTGTGCTGTTTACTATGTTTCTTTCATCTAACGTTGCTTCAACAGCACCAATATTATCACAGGAATAGTGAGCAAATGTATAATTTTCTATATTTTCATGGACAGATCATATCCATTTTTTGATATACATCACAAGACTGTCATTTGCAATTAAGTTGTCAATTCTACTGATCATATTTATTTCAACAGTGTGGTTGACAGCATGAAAAAGACAGACACTTATTTCAGAACGAGCTGCCTTGTGAAGAGCATGTGCAAGGCCAACATCTTGATATTGTGTATGCCGTTAGATACGCCAAATACTCCTGCGCTAGTATACAAGCTTTACAGTTCTCGGCATAGGCTCTGACCAGCATTGTCGTCTAGAATAATCTTCATACCACCAAATAGCAGGCTAGATAGAAAAAGAACCTTCCAGGAATTACCTTGTATACATAATCAATGTCTATTCCTTCCCAAAGGGAATCATGCCCATCTCACATCTTATTTGTTGAGCAGCAGTCAACACTTTCCTGTAGAAGTATACATGTACTTTCATATGGCTCTAGAATACTTGAATCATTATCAGATAAATCAGTATATGACTCAAAATCAGACGCATTGGTGATGATGGTGTAATAAACTGTGCTTTTGGGTCATTAGTTTTTTTGAAGTCTTCATAGAACGATCCTCATATTTGCTTGGAACAGACTGATTTAATACCCGCTTCCTTGTAAAATAGCTACTCATGTCGCCACCAATAATCAACGGAGCTAAACCCTTTCCAGTTCAAATCATAATTCTGTCATTACTGTATCATCTTCGATAGTATCCTCATGGTTCACAATTTGTCTTTTAAACTTAGACTGACATTTTAGAATGTATTTTACTTCGGACGCAATACATATTCTTTAAAAAGCTCACACTTATACTGAAATACAATACAACAACTCCAATCAGTGGGTAATATTTTGCTCAAGTTGCTGAACGGAGAGGAGTATCTTTCGACACTTCTTCGACACTAACCAGTAGAAGGTCCAGGAGGGCCCATTTTTTCTTTGAGATTATTAATTTTGTTTTTGGAAGTGAATGCACTATAACAAATTTTATGCCATAAAATGTTTCAATCTCGCCAAGTGTCATGATCCAAACTGTTATTTCTCCTGGAATCGCATTTCAATTGGAAAATAATACATGATAAAAAAATACACACCAGTGTATTATCGTATTGTGTAGAACATGCGGACATTCAAGTGTCATGATCCAAACTGTTATTTCTCCTGGAATCGCATTTCAATTGGAAAATAATACATGATAAAAAAATACACACCAGTGTATTATCGTATTGTGTAGAACATGCGGACATTCAAGGGTACACTTAACTTTAAGAGTTGATTTTAGTATTTATCTTCAAAGATATGTATAACATTCAAGGTTAATAACAAATTGCAGATTTGCAATAAACAACAACTACTGAAATTGTCTACATTTTAAATGCACTTATTGAACTTTCGACTCGTATAATAACAAGCAAAAAGACAGACATGCTTCAATATCCTTTAAATAGATGCTTCATTGTCCTTTACACTGATTCATTAGACTATTAACAACATGTCATTACAGAAAAAAAATATATAAAGCAACATAATTGTAACATTAGTGACAATAATTCATATACAATACCGTGTTGTTAATTTTTGCATCTGACTGAACTTTGACCTCAACTGTGACCTTAAAACGCAATTTCATGAGTGGCATCCATCATCACACGATGCTATTCATATTGGGGAATAATATTATGGTACTAAAACAATTCTACTAAAATTGCCATCAAAAGTTAAAATAAGGGTCATTTTGCTTTTTGGATGTCCTACTATTTGTGTAAATGATAACGTTTAAGTAATTTGGTATAAAACATTGACTCGTGTTTATATCTATCTATTATTGTAATGGTTATTGATTATTTACCCGAGATTGTAAGGAGAACCTAGCCAGAACGACAATGAAGTAATTGTGTCGCTCGCTCAATGAAATAAACTCCGTCCGCCTGTACGCACGCCGCTTGATTGCCAGACACAGTGAATGACTGATTGGCCGACTGGCCGGCAGACTTCCTGGCTTGACTGGCTGGCTGGCTCGAATCCTTCGGATGGTGTCATGTTCATTTTATCATTTTTTGTCAGGTTACTTTTGTGTTTAAATTACCAACCACTGTGTGTTCGAAGGAACCATATAAATTGTGGCAAATATATGATCACTGTGACAAATGCATGTCGTAGAAAACGACAATTTGAGAAATACGATAGAATTTGCTGAAACTGTATTTAGGTTCTAGGTTTATTCTGCATATTCATTTGTTGATGTATTTATTTTAATCTGTATGTTGATTTGTTGTTTTTGTACATGTAGAGTGAAGTTGTCAACTTCATTCCTGTGGGCCTCCAATAACCTATAATGTATTGGTACGCCGTAAAACCCAATTCATTCATTCATTCATTCATTCATTCATTCATTCATTCATTCATTCATTCATTCATTCATTCATTCATTCATTCATTCATTTATTCATTCATTCATTCATTGTATGAAACATGAGTAAACTAGATTTTAACCTTGCCATGTGTATATTAAAGTGTTTGTAATACAATAGCTAACTTCTATATGTGTTGAATTCTTTAAACAGTCACCAGACACTTTTACAATTGTGAACAAATCATTTTATGCGAACCATTGCTATAAATTATAAATAGATCCACAAAACACATTTAAACTCTACAATCTGACCAGTAAGGATCTGTAATAGAATAACCTCGACAATTGCAACATAAAGAGAGAGAGAGAGAGTTTAAATAAAATATATATAAATAAGGAATAGGCAAAGACAATTAACTAATAAATTCAATGACAGTACCAAATGCACTGATCCTTTATTTTAGCGACACTTTCTTCAATACGAAAATTAAGAGTTATACAATATACTTGTCCATATATTTACAAGAACATAATGTATATATGTAGTGACTTACGGCAGTTTCAGATATATGTATGTGTAAGACATCAACATGATCGTTGTGAATAAAAGACTGGGTATTAATACGTTTGCCGTTTTGCTTTAATTTGTATTTGATATGTGGTAAACTGTGACATAGCACACAACATCGAATTTCATTAATTATATTCTTTAAGACACTTTTCGCATGTATGTTTATAAAAGTTGTATTTGTATTTTAGCGACACTCTCTTTAATATATAATGGAACACAGTGTAAACATAATAACCAACTGTTGACTATATTATGAATCTTGTGATCCTTTGACTATCCACGGAATTCACATTCTGGAAATAAATTATAAAGCTTTTCATTTTCATATTTCTATGACAATAAAAATCATAAATAAGAAAGGTATGTAAATGCATTTTAATATGTAGTACATCTGTCCATATAACAGGATTTCGAGGTTGAAACAAGCTTCCAGCAATAAAACTTATTTGCCAATAATAAAATTACGAAATAACACTTAATTGATGTATACGTTGAAGGTACTTCATAACACATTCCTTTCATATGTAGCATACAACGTGCAATTCGATAATGTGTTATTTCATATATAAATATTACTAATTACTTAAAAATATGAGGATTTCCATTGGAAATATAAATTTAGTATATAAATATATCTTAATACATGTATAGTATTATAAACTTAGTATATATCTTAATGCATGTATAGTATTATAAACTAAGTATATATCTTAATACAAGTATGGTATTATAAACTAAGTATACATCTTAATACATGTCAAATATTAAAACGTTTCATAAAATGTTGTCATAAGTTAGTACAACTGCCAAGTCGATACTTTGGAGTTAAGATGTAGACCGATTATCAATGTCTCATGGACTTAAGGTATCACCACCACGGTCAAATAAAAATATATTTATTTTTTACTATTGTTTTTTTTTCTTTGTTCATACAGGGTTTATTATATTCGTATCTTTTGGTTAAAGGTTATTTGTTTACACGAACTGTTTAACGCATTATAAAAAGGTCAATATATCCAATATTTTGCCATTTAACACTTAACAAGAGGTATGTACCGAAAAATAGACCAGCGTACACGCATAACTCAATGTACAATTCTATACCAAGAATAGTAGTAGTGACATACATTTTAATGTGATATATCGATATGAAATATGATATCACGTAAAAAACCCAACAAATCTTGATTTTAAATAATGCTGCGAATTTTCGAAATAACGTCTTTAATGCAGCTTACTCTATATCGCATATTCTCCGTCTAAACCGCCAACAGTTGGAACACAAGAGTTAATCTGAGAAAGTTTGCCAGTTAATTCCGAAATGATGGTGATTCTACTTATATTTATTCTTAGTTATTGCTCTACCGATAAACTGGACAGCATGATATTAAACAACCTGTAATATGTTGAAAATGGGGTAGTTGACCTTATTAAACAGTTTCCATTATAGAACAAGGGGCACAACAAGGCCTAAATAGATCACCTTTTTTCACCTGTCATTTATTTTCAAATTTGGAATGGATTAAGTCTATGAAGAGCTTTAACATGAGAAAAATAATAGTTATCCGTTTCCAATATTATTCTCATGTAATAATTCCATATTTTCTTGCTTGGCACCCAAGGACCCTACACCCGTTACTTGAAAAATACTAAAACCTTTGCTCATATGGTGAATCTGCCAAATATAAACAATTGGCTTCAAAAGTAAAAGATTTAGATGAAAGCACCATTTTAATTTTTTTTTAGATCTTTTGTTGGTCCCTCATTAAATCCATTTTAAAGGTCCGGTCTCTACAGTTTTTATTTAATTATACTCTAGATATCAAGATAAATGAAAAATTCATAAAATAGATGAACATTATAATAATATTGTTTAAATATATATTTCTCTTACTGAGCAAGAATGAATCTCATTTTCAAGAAAACACGAAATCCCTACCCATAGGAACCAATAACAACATCGAATTTGATTGATTCATTTTAAATAATGTTATCCCCCTTTACAACTTTGTTTGAACTGAAACAATAAAGAAGCAGTTATGGTACATACATATTGACCAATCGCATGTGGACTACCATCTACGATGCCAAAGAGTCGTCAGACCAGCTAGGCGACTCGAATAACTAAACAGACATGATGAATAGATCGTACACATTATTTGATATACTAGCTGACATTTCATGTTCTATAACCATATCGAAACATGTTTTATTGGAGGAGAAAGGCAGCATCTGCATAAGGCTACCACCATCTTTTCGAAGTGTAAATTGAAGGTAGATGTAAATTTTAAATTAAAAAATTCTACATTCCATACAGCAAAGTGTTTCAAATAGAATTTAGTGCATAATGTAAAATGATGATTTCAACTAGATATTGTGCTATATATTTACCTGGTCCATTCCGTGCATCTATCAGCTGAGTAGGATCTTCAGCATACGGATCTTTCAACTCAAAAGATAATCCTTGACAGTTGTTGACGTCAGTTTCAATTTGACACCAAGGTATTCCAGTCAGGTTCAGCTCTTCATCGATCGAGACGCTGTACTTTTGCTTGCAATCATTGCTTCTTGGATCTTTTACGAGCAACATTGTAGTAGACCGAGGACACTTGCCGTCACTGATGGCTTTTTTATCAGGACAAATTAACCAGACAACATATTTGTCCGGATTTTTTGAATAGACATAATCAAGTCGGTCTTCTCCCTGAAAAACTGAACCTGTAAAGAAGAAGGGCACATGTGTAGCTGTAAAGCGTCACTACTCAAACACAGTTACGCCCCTTTTCCCCCACTGTAACATGATTCTGACGCTTAAAAACAAGGCCTATGTAATTTGGTTTTGAAATATTTTCAAAAATGTTCATAGTAGTTGTATGATTTCTTGCTGCCGATGATAAGTGCAAAAGATGGTAAAGCATGTACTGCAAAATATTCCAGCGTTGTCAACCTACCAGTTATTATGAATTTTTATGTGGTTTACATTCCTGCTATGGGAAAAAACTTATTAAAATATTAAATATGGAATTTTTTTTTTTTACCATGGAGATCCTAGACCTTATTTTATATAGAATAAAGAACAAAAATTCAATTGTGTAGTGAGGCCTCAAACTTGAATATAATAGTTATGGAAGTGTTCGAACCAAACGATATATCGAGCGATGTTCGAACAATGCATGTATTCCAGGAGACTTAGTCATTTGTACCGGCCAATAACAAAACTTTTAAGTATCGCCCTTCCCGAACACTAATCTTGACATCAATTAACCAGCCGCAGTTAAAAGGGTGATATATTTGTTTTGTTTTCACTTGTTGAACCATTGACTGATGTCTGTATCAGAAAGTTAAATGAAATAAACATTTACATTCATCAGAATTACTGTTGGGTAAAAGTGCGTTTATTTGTACTGTTCAGTCATGTTTGATTGACTAACGTTTATATTAATGCCCCCTTGATATCCATCCTCTTTAGAAGAATAAACATACTTCTTTTTTTTCTATTTTGGACAGATTTAGTTATTCCTATTCTGTATTACCAAATGTATCGAGCATGGAAAGTTTATGTACCCAATAGTGTAATACATGTGCAGAAACAACAATATCCTTTATAATTCGGTTGAGACAAGCGTCAATACAAGCGTTCATTTAAAAGGGATATTTGTCAATTTTACATTTCTGGTGTTGTGACTAACTTGGGATAACACTGACAAGCTAGGCCTAAGAGGCCCAATTAGGCAGTGAGCGAAGAAATGCATAAAATGTTAAGGCCCTTTTCCATGGCGCGTATTATTCTGAGGTTTCGGCGCCTAAATCGCAGCGGTTTGTATGCTCAGAAAAGGCTTTGCTTTTGTAAATATCGCTTCACACTTTCTAGCATACTTTCGTTTCCATCGAAGCAGTTTTCTGCGCTGACTAATAACCGCACGGACAAATGCCCCAGGATATGCGATTTTTCTACGCGTCTGTATGTGCAATGCGTGGAAATACACTTTGGATGGGCACTACACAATAAATACATGGCTATTATCAAGCACGTGCCTCTATAAACTCTGCTCAGACAATCTGCATCATGGAAATTGATTGCCAGTGCGCCTGTTATTGCGCGACAAAAACTTGTTTAGGAAACAATACGCACCATGGAAAATGGGCTTTAAGCTTCATTTCATTTTCACTTATCTATATTTCATAACTTTTTCAAAACACAAGGTTGTTCCATCCACTCAATGTCAAAAAGCTGTTATATGGATCAGACGATCATTCATGTGAAGATAACATAAATCTCTTCGAAAGTGTTCAAACTTTCATTCACGAATCCAGAAGATTCCAATAATTAATTTCGTTATAGTATTTTGTTTTTCTCCCCTGACTCTGTAACAGCTACCACACCATAACCGATCGCGTGAATATCAGTGACCAACCAGATAATACTTTATATACATTTATGTGTGTGTGTGTGTGTGTGTGTGTGTGTGTGTGTGTGTATATTTTCTAATAATTTAATATTTAATTTCATTTAAAAAAAAAAAAGCAAAAAAAAAAATGATTTTCGCTTTTCAGTTAATACCTCAACATACATTCATATGTGTGTGCGTGTATGTATGTTTGCATGTGAATGTCTGTGTATATATGTGTGTGCGGGCGTGTGTGCGTATGTGTGCGTGCGTGTGTGTGTGTGTGTGTGTGTGTGTGTGCGTGTGTCCGTGTGTGTTTGCGTGAGTACGCATGTATACTTTCTCATTAACTACACTTTATGTCATTCATATTTACTTGCCGGGAATGTAATATATCTTAACCATCGTTAAAATTGCAAAATATAGTTGAAAGGGAATGGCCGAATCTAATGTTGAGAGAACTTGTGGCCAGACCCTTTTGCCTTAAATTGTATTTGACTTATATGCATGGTAAATATTGTAATATGTGTTTATTTGGCAATAAAATATGTTTAAACTAAATTTCATTATTCAAAATCGGTTAACAACAGTACAGAAGGTAGGTGATATGTTTATCATGGCAACGGATCAGCTTAAAAAATTTACATGGACAACATGAGAAGTGCAAGGTCAGTGTAAGGTGGGTATAAAATAGTTGACAGATAGCCAACACATTAATAATGCTTCCATATCTAAAGATAAGTCGAGTCGTTTCAATCGGGAGGGTATTTCAAGGTATTACTGTTGTTGAAATGTGGATGCATCATACCGAACTCGAGACAAAAACACAGTCAAACAATAGAAACGAACTAACCCAAACTGTCTCTTGCCTTACTGCTAGGAAGGACATGATAGTTTTGTCATGTTGATTTCTTTTAAGAGCTGATAAAATGTCCACTGGGAACAAGTGCGGCTCGGAATCAGCTTTGAATATGGCTATAGTATATTACCTTACACATAGGTCTGTTTCATGGTTTGCAGTGGGGAAACTATATATTCCACAGATATTGCAAAATATATGATTATAAATGAAGCGTATTTCGAAAAAGAGTAAAACGAATGAATTTTCGGAAAATCGTTTAGTATTCTTGTTATGCAGGATCAAGAATCTTAGTGTATATCGGTAGATGAATGTCTTAGCTCAATGCAGCTACCCCATTTATGTAAAATGAACATAAACGAAAAGAGTGGTGAAATTTAAATCACGAAGTCCCATCCTTTGAATATATAAGAAATGTGTTTCATGTAATTTGAATGAAATGAATTAGACGAGAAATAATTTCCCCTTATTGTTAAAATCTCACTTGTCTATATGGTCATGTGACAGTTGGTCACTGTAAGCATTCAGCGAGCACTGAATAGTCATTCAACGAAGGACAGTAGACGAATATGAACCTAATTTTTGTTAGAATGTCTTTTCAGATTAACCCAGAATTCCATCGCTCATATGTTTAGAATTTGTATTTTGTAAAAATATGTGTTTTTGGTGGTATGATATTTGATACAAGAAAACAGGTGTAGTCAGCAATCGCTATATTGCAAGTATAATAAGTTGAATAAATTTATATTTGTTTTGGTGTTATGAAATGTGCTGACCACCTTTGGTATAGAGAATACAAGGTAAGTGACTTTCTTTACAAGTTATAAAGTGAGGCTATCTAAAACGTAACAGGTTTGATTGATTGATTGATTCTTTGTTTTCTCCATAGTACAAATATACAGGAGAGTATAAATATTTAAACAGCAGCATGAGTAAACAATACAAATAAAAAAACATAATACAAATATAGACAATTACATGTCAGTCAAATATATACAATACAAACAAACATATAACTTTGATAGTTCAAACAACTTACAAACGAAATAAATAAATTATATGTCCGTTCAAATTGCAAAACATATTGTCACATTTAGCAAAAAATTGCCACATGTATCCCAATGACTGATATGACTTGCCGAAACGAAACACAAGAGCGTACACTTTATGGGTTCTGAAAGTGGTATTA
Source organism: Panopea generosa (assembly GCA_029582155.1). Lineage (NCBI taxonomy): Eukaryota > Metazoa > Mollusca > Bivalvia > Adapedonta > Hiatellidae > Panopea > Panopea generosa. Next base: position 10,113,451 of record CM055899.1, read on the forward strand.
GTTCCAAATATTAACAAAATGTACCTTAAAAGTCAAATGAAAGGATTGCATTATTTGAAGATATTTTTTAGAGTATTTTTTTAACACATTGAATACAAACAATCAATATACAATATAATATTTAAAATTAAAATGTTATTGTGTATTGTTGTTTTACCTGTCTATAAGTGATAACGACGAGCTCAGCAACAAAGTGACAAAACACAAAATATGACGTATTGTGTGTGTTATCTACATATACGTATATATTAATGCTACAGTCATATGATGTAATGCCTAAATGTTATTTTTGAAATAGGAACCGTTTGTTTGTCTGCCATGTTTAAAGAAGGATAACCGGAAACTAATTCTATAATTTGATTACAGGCGTTCATGTAACAAAGCTTATCGTACAACTCTGATCCACGTACTTTGTGTATATTACATAATAAAATATATCGGAGGGAGTTATTTGCCGAGCAGAATAAAATTAAATGTTCAGCTACAGTTTATGTAATGAGATTGCATTGCGGACAAACAGTTTGATATTTATGACCGAATAACTGATCAATCATTAAAGTGACAGTTTTACAGTACTGTAGAGAATCGCGATATATTTGGGAGAAATACCAAATACTGTTTAGTACCATTTCTCTTTGTATATTGAAGACACTATTGAAACTGTAGTCTTGAATCAGCTTTAATCTGAAGTCAGATTCGGTTGATTTATGTATACTTAATTTAAGTCTTTTTTCCATTGTCCTAACGTAGGGAAGAATGCAGTAGAAATGTATTCCGTGAGAACATCGGTCAATTTGTATTTGTATTTGCCTAGAATACGGTAGCTATCTGGCATAAAACCCTGCGTTTTACGTGGATACGACATGAATTGTATAAGCCTATTAACAAAAAAGTGTGTGTATCCTAAAGCGTTTATTAATGATACATAATTGTCAAAACATCAAGATATTTCGCTTATCAATTCCATGCTCGATTCATGTGACCTCAACTAAAGCCAGCGCGACGTCACTAAGCGTTTGTTTCGGTAAATACTGCATATATTTAATACATTGGACATGTTCTAGAGATGCGTGTCCATAATGGCGTTCCATAGTTCGCAGCCGTATAAAGCTCGCTAGAAGACAACAGTTTGATATAGGTGTTTAACTGTTATTGGGTGTAAACCATTTTGATAGGCGCCACAGTGGGCTTATCCGTTATTTAGTGCACGTGTCTTTAATGTTTTCATTCAGACACATGTCTTTACTACATGAAATGCCTAGATGTACATATCTATCAGTTTCAATGACGCAGAGTTCATTATCCATGTATCTGAGAATACCACTAGATATTCCTTGAGACCGGACGTGTTTATTGTGTCTTAGAGATTTTGGATTTTAATGCATATAAACAGGCAGAGATAAACATTTCTATAAAAGCGATCGAAGGGATGACATGAAGGATTATCGTCTTATATCTAGTTTGCCAACATTATCAAAACTTACAGAAACATATATTCATATTAATTTGATGACATTTATAACTTGTTGCGTAAAACACAAAGTGATGTTAGAGCAGGTCATTTAACTTAATCTGCATTAATTCATCGGATTCATCAATGGTTAACGGCATTTAACGACGGCAAGATAAAATTTCAATTACAATAGGCGATAAAATCCTTGGAATATTTATTGATGATTGCATACTATGAAAAAACAATAACAATCTCTCTTCAAAGTTTTCATCATATATCAGGCTATTATTGAAGGTAAACGATTATAGTTCTATCAACCGTAGAACACTATACTACAAAGCTTATATACAACCACATTTCAACTATGTTTTGGTGAATACTTTAAATAAAATATAAATACAAAGTACATTTATTAAGCATGCAAATATATTTTAGGATATTGATATGAATGTCAAACTATTTCATTCGAAAGACTGAATATTTCCTCTATCGATCAAACTGTGTTTCTGCAAAAGACAAAACTCATGTACATTGTATAACAAGGAAAATGGTACCTCTCCGCCATATTTGTTGTTAGGGTAAGTTTTATTCTGATACCTACAAAACTAAAGTTTATTTGCACACACCAACATTCGGTCTGAGGCAGTCTGCAAAACGACATCTCTCTCTACTGCAAGACGACAATGTACAATGTAATCGTATTTCATTTATACGAGTATACTATAAAGATTTTAGTTTTAAATGCCATACAACAGCTTAGTTAAATGCCTGTTTTTAAAAAAAGATTAAATCATATCACGAAATATTTACACAAACAAGATTTACACAAACTATATTAACGTCTGTATTGCCATGAACTTACGCCTAGTTAACAGTAATTTTATGGGCGTCACATTTCGTATAGTATGTTAAAAAACTCCTAGGCATTTTAAGCAAAGCCTTTTATAACAAAACTGTAGGAATAGTGAAAATATATTTGTATCATTAATTAAAATGGTATTTGTGTGCTCTTTCCCTACCTACTATAGAAAACTCCCTACTCAAATTTTTCTTTAATTTTTGGAAACTTTATTTTGCCACCTAGGCAATTGTATGTATGTGTACTACATTTTGTTTAATTTTTAATGATACTATTTTTGCTATTGAACAAAGGAAAAAAAACACCTTCCCAATTTTGAAAACTAAATCGGTACAAAACAAAAAAAAACGTTAATATTTGCATTATAAAAGTCAGTCTTAGTTCTCTCTTATTCGACGAAATACAAAATGAACACAATGATTGAACAACATTGTGTTAAGTAGCGTTTGTTGAATACTGTCTCTAAGAAGGTTGTTTAAGTACATAATATCAATTTCTTCGTCTGTTTTGGCTGCACTACCTAAGCGTTGTTGCTTTTGTCAAGCTTTTACTGCTTTGCACGCAGCGCATCTATTGTCTCTTTGGATAATTAAGTACATTTTCACTCATGATAGTGAATGCATAGCGGTGTCGCTTAACATGGCGATCCTGACTAGACACCATCTTTTGCTTTGATGTCAGCTCATATTCGTCTCCATTGCATTTTTCTGCCGAGGAAGCAGTACATCAATTAAGCCTCTACACCTCTTTATTGTGTCATGTCACATTTTCTTTGCAAAAAAAGTTCACATTTTCTTACGTTAAGAAATGTTGTTTTCATTGTGTTTTATTTTCTGTTGGTCAATGAGAATTTCTACATCTTCAGAACGTAAACTCACAGATTCTGTTCTTTCCTTTTTGTCAAGCTGTTCTTTAGAGGCAACTTGGACCTTTTCCTCTTCAATATTTTCTATCACAAATTGTTTGAATTGTTTGTATCAGATTTTAATTCTTGTCTACTTTGTCAATAGGCCACATTTTTTCTCTGACTATTTTTCTAAACATTGAGAAAACAGCAGCAGTAGAAAACAGCCTCAAAGAGGTAAAATTAAGGTGAGGAGTAGCAATTGGCCTCAAAGAGGTAGAATTATGGGCAGCAGTAGAAAACGGCCTCAAAGAAGGAGAATTATGGGTAGCAGTAGCAAACAGCCTCAAAGAGGGAGAATTATGGAAAACAATATAAATTAATTAATAAAAAAATCATAGACACTTTATTTACTAATATTTTCCTTTTTATTTGATTAATTGTCCATCAAAAGTCAACATAAGTGACAGGATAAAGATTTTGTTAATTCATTCACCCTTTATAAGGTTAAGAAACAAAGTGGTCACGGGATTAAATGTTTTACATACCTTCAATCTGTCGCAAAGATTTAAGAAATATCTTCTTCGGGTCAACAGAAAAAGAACTGTTTGGAAATAAGCATTTAGCTTCGGCGTTGTTCCTGTAAGAAGTACAAATTCATGACACTGATATGTTTATTTAATACATTTATGCTACTTGTTTGAATAGTTATCTTCATTTTATGACATCGAGCGCTAACAGACGATCTGTCTAACCATTCCATTTTAAGATCCTAGATGGATTAGTTTCAAGCCCACCAATCTCCGCAAGTAACTTGAATCAGAAGTGTGATACGAATGATACTGAGACGCAATGTCGTATATCAATCATCACTGAAAATCTGGCCGGGCGAGGAATTGAAAAAATGAAGTCGTGTTTAATCATAAGACAAATATTTGTGTACGATCGATTAACCTGCTGTTGGTTCCCTGTACAGTTAAAGAATCAGAAATGTATATGATATTAGTAATGTGCTAATAAAATATACATGAGCTACAGTAGTGTTGTTTTGCACTATGTAACACATTATTTCTTTAATTCGCACCTGCTTATACATGTTTGTCAGAGCATCATACGTATTTATAATTTCATTTTAGGTATAAGATACATAACCATTACCATTATTGTAATTGACAATAATTATTGTGAAGCATTTATGTCGAAATTGCTGTTTTGGGCGGTCATGTCATCATTTATTACTTTATATTTGTTTAGCTTTTCCTTTTTTTTAACACGCTCGGTTGTTCTGTGTTTTGTCTAATGCGAATATATACATGAGCCGCACGGTTTAGTAAATTTATGATTTATAACTAAAATGGCTCTCGATAACATTTATAAATCAGTCAAATATATAAAAAAAAAATCTTTACCAAACCGCAGCGTTCCTTCGAACAATTGTATCATTTTCTTCTAACGTCCACTTTACTCGAGCCTTTAGAGGAGAAAATTCAAATTCATCGTTCACAACGTATAGTTGAATCCAGTGCATTCCAACGACCTTTAAATGAATATATAACAAATTATTTTACATCGATTGTAAACTTTTATTTAAAGTTTAATATAATATTCATAGGATGCTAACATTTTAAATGTCCATTTCCATATATTTCACGTTTACTACTAATGTATGGATATACAATGTACTTTTATTTGTGTAAGTCATGTATTTGGTTAAATATTCCATACTATTTACATTCGTGACGTTACTTCTTCATTAAACCTATTTAGAACAATGTCGTTTATATCCAATAAACGCATTATCATACCTGTCTTTCTAGTTTAGGATATTAATACATGTAATGATAGAAATATTGAGTTTTACTGAGATATGACGATGAATCATGATGAATAGGTTCCGGATTCTACTTTAGAAACTCAAACTGATGGTAATGGTCGTAGTTCCATCTACCGACTTAAACATGAGGTTATAATAACTAGTTTGCCTGTACAAGGTGCTATATAATTGATAAATAGGAAATGTTTTGTGAATTAAAAATATTAATATTTATTGCATTTATACCTAAATATAGTAACAAAAATAAAACGTTTGAAACAAAATAAGTTGGCCCCGGTACGAATCTATATTTGCTCGGTGCAACAGACTGCGTACATGCTCTTTCGTGTAAAATCAAATCGATTTCCAGTGAACAATAACTAATAACTCATCGTCGTCAAAGCAACCGAATCAGGAGAAAAGCTTACTAGCAAATCGCTTTTATGTGCATGGAGCTATTTAACGCAGTTCTTTACCAAAATCCAGACAAATAAGCGAGAAAGCACCCGCAGATTTGTGGAAAATATGAAAAAGACTATCACTAACTTAAGACAAGGAGCGACGTTGGAAATTTCAAGATTGACTGGCACCAAAGACAGGCTGTTCAATTTGAAAAAAAAAAGACTCCTTTTGTCTTGGCCTTAGTCCGATTGTATCTGAGTATAAGGAAACCAGGCCATTTTGAATATGAGACATACAATTAAGTCGTATACCTACCAGTCCAGTGTACATCGACACCAACAAGACCACGATAACAATGGAATATGATGAAAGACGATTTGTTTAGGCATTCAAGAAATGTCCTGTTCTCAAAATGGAAGTCACTTAAACAAACCGTACGTGAATAAAAAGGCTTAGGGCCGACGTATTTACAGATGACAACATCAACACAAAACGTTTGTTTAATGTTATTTTCGAATAAAAATAGCGCAAGGGAGGCAATTAATGAAAAACATGACAATTAACCCCATTTAACTTCCCAAAAACACAATTTTTGATAATAATAAAAATGGGTGAAATTAAATGTGCTTGTAATATTGCCATTACAATACCTATAAGTCCCTTATTGACTGCTATTTAAAAGCGTACAAAATAAATAACATCGATCGAAGTGTCTATTTCGTAAACGAGCGATCAGCTTGTTTATGAGGTCTTTGTTTACAAATATCGTCGATTGTATTCCGACAATCTCCATCAATGTTCGAGGGTAAACACATCAATACACGTTACTGATGCGCGCATTATCCATATTCTCTGATTCGGCAAAGCAAATACAGAATACAGAGGGAGACATCACTTTATGGATATCATAACATTACAATGGTAGTAAACAAGACAACTTTACCCACTGAAGAATTTTTGTTACTTTATTACACAGTTGGGGCATAACGAAGCGTTATATATTTAGATGCAATGGTAATGTGCGGATTAAGACCGTTAGATAAGGGGTCCAAACATATTTGTTAGTATTGTTAATTCGTTTTTTTTTCAGAAAAAGAGATTTTATGTATCGGAAATTTAAAGTCATCAATTATGTTTATATATGTATAGATATAATAAAAATGTTACAGTATGCCTGTTCGTCATATTGGATAATAGCCTAAACGATAGCATATATACAATCAAGCATATAATTCTATACGATAGGTTCTTGTATATATTAATTGGTTTACCCTCTGAAAATAATATATTGACTAATTTAGTATTGTTAATTAATTAATTGAATTTAGTTTATTGATTAGTATAAATACATGCATGTTATCAAAACGAAAGAAATATACCTTTGTTTTGAAATCCTGGAATTTCATAAAACAACTGTTTTTATTTGGAATTCGAACACCACACATTGCAGCTGACATACACATGAATAAAACACATATGGTCTTCCTGTATCAATAAAAATAGTATTCAAAGCGGATTTATTAGGATTTTTCAAACTTTTAATATTATATTTTGCATTTCACCCACCTTAAGGTGGCCTATTTATCCTTCCCGTCATAGGTGAGACAAGAGACGGGGAGGCCCACCCCCTGTCACACCGTACAAAACAATAAAGTATAAATATAGAAAATATGGAGTCAATATGGCAAGTACATGTGATGTAAATATATACATTTCTTTTATAATTTAGAAGCTGAAATAGATATATTATATCTGTGTAAGTTTAAAAAATCAAAGGAAGATCTCTCCACCTAATTTGTTATTGAATTCATTTATGTAAAATTATAAATATTTCATATATGTTTTATTCGGCATGTTCATTGTCAATTCCTTGGTTAATCAATATAAAACATATAAAACTTTTAAAGTTGGCTAAAACGTATGCCTATATATAAACTCATTGACAGCTTATTGCCAAAACAATAGCTATTTAAACATGCCAAAGCAATATATACGTATATATATATATATATATATATATATATATATATATATATATATCTATTAAAATGGATTCCCTAGCTTGGACTACGCGCCTAGGTTGACTAAAATAGATTTCTCACTTAAAATGGCAACATATTTTGTGACGTATTAAAAGAGTCACGTGATTCATTTTGATTTCAATTTTATAGGTTATACACGGGAGCGGATCCAGGATTTCAGTATAGAGAGGCGCAACATTAAACCTGAACAGGCACATATGTTATAATAAAACTATAGTGAATTTTAATGAAATATAGGGGTTTACAGGGGATGGAGGCATACAACTATTTTGTAAAGTGTAGATCCGCCATTGATTCAGGCTTACACGAAGAAACAAGATTGTTTCGTCTGAATGACGTCAATCAGTATTAAATTGCTGACTATTTTTAGATTTGGGATTTCATTTAAAGTGCACAACTCCAATTTAAATATCAATTTTGTCACATTTTGGTGGATTTGACGTATCAAACCATTCATATTTTATTTTATAATGGCATTTTAATAATTATTTTAATTTTTAAGACATGTTTAGCATTTTTCCTTTAAAAAAAGAATTCATTTCATTTTATCAACACTTTCTAGTTATTGTATTGTATTGTCTTGTAATTTAATTCTTCATTCATTTTTAAGTATACTACAATTGTTAAAAATCAACTTGCATTTCCATGTTTGCAGATTCACGTGTCTGAAAACGTCTAGGAACGAACGATTTCTGAAATAGAAATATTAATGAGAGTTTAAGGATGTTAAGATATAATTATAAAAAAAGGATTCCTACTTTTTTGTCGGTTTGATTGAAATAATTCCAAAGAAACATTTATTCTTTTTTACACTATAATTTAAAAAAACACTTCTTAGTAACGGAAAAGGTTCCGTGTATGCCTGTGTGCACTTTCTACCTTCAAATATTCCATCTGTTTCATGAAATAGTTCAAGATCTTTGCAGCTTATGATGCAGAAAAAAAACGGACTGCATTCAGCACCGTTAAACAGCAATCATGCTTTGCTGTTTGGTTTCCTAAAATTATCGCTTACTTAGCGCTAATTTAATGTTGAGTCGAAGTTCAGGAAATACGTTAGCTGATGTTTGCAAACTTTCACTGAACTGAACGCAGCCCTGGTGTTAACCGGTGGCAAGAAATGTTTACACGTTTGGCACAATGAGAAGCTACCTCAGTTGCAATATTCTGTTGTTCTAGTGCCTTTAATTTACATAGTTTACGCCTGGGTGAAAATAATGTTTATGTTAAACAATTAAATAACAATGACTCACCGGGCAAAACGATGCGTGGAATTTTAAGACGATTTCTATAGATTTTGTAATTTATTTACTAGAATTTTATGAAACTTTCAAATATTTATAATAAGTTTAATATATTTTCATGCAATATCAAAAATAAAAAAGCATATGTTACCATACATTTTTTTAGTTTTACCTTTGCAAAAAAGGAGTTTTAAGAAGCAATGCGAAAGAAATATTTATTCTGATGACAATAAAATAAATTTTCACTGCATGAAATGTGGGAATTACTTAGAAATTAAATTTTCTGGCATTTCATGTGTAAAATATAATCCAAGTTTAAGTGCAAGTAAATTTGAAGTAAATTTGTTTCACGTTTATATCAAATGCAGGTTAATTACATTCAATTTTAATTCTAGTAAATTTTGAAGTAAATTTGTTTTATCTTTATTTCAAATGCAGGTAAATTTTATTCAAATTTAATTCTAGAAAACACCATATTTGAAATTTACTTGAAAATTAAATTTGTTTAAATTCATGTGCAAAATGCAATTTAAATTAAGTGTAGTCCTGATAATCATAACTTCAAATGCTGACATCGATATAGGGAAGTAATTGAAGAACATATTGTACTGGCCCAATAAGTACATAAATGGCAAAGTTATTAATGAATTACCTATTTTTATATAAAATTTTAGATATAGTTGTAGGGACAATATCATCAAAAATTTTAAACCCCAAAAAATTGAATATGTTTTTATTTTAGAAGACCCCTAATGACCTCAGCAGCAGGTGTCTGGGCCAGGTATGTATTGTTGGTACCATTTTCGAGTACTCGAATGGATCTTTTAGAAAATATATGGTTTAAAATCCTTGTGTTGCATCCTAAGGGCTCTATGAAAGCTCGAACAAGGCCAAAAATGGCAAAAATGACATAATAAACTTGTCTTTATTTGATGAGATCTAGCTAATAAAAAAGTTTTATTAACCCTAGTCTATTATTCGAGTTTTGCACGTGCATGTGCGCAAGTTTCAGATTTTCGAGAAAAAACTTGGCGTTACTTTGTTAGGCTCGCCCAGACCTTTCCAATGATACCAAAGTCGAACTAATTAGACAAGAAATTACCTTTCAGCTCAGGTTCGAGCCCTTTTTTGCCCGCCGTCTGACCATATGTGAGTTGGGGTTAAGGTTATACTGGCTAAACGGTTTGAGTTAGCCACATAGTTTAAATACAAAAGTTGCTCAAAATTAAAATCTCTGCAACACATATGACGCTGAACCTAATGCACGTGGCTCTAACAATGACGCACATACCAGGGGGACTACCTTAGTTCTAGACCCAGTAACGACCTCGAACCAGCAAATAACGGCCAATTTAGTACGACAACCTTGAGATATTGTCAATACCTGTTGCACAACAACAAAATCATCAAATTCCGGCAAGAAATGGCCTCTGGATGGGGGTTTGAACCTGGCACCCAAATTAGTTGAATTACACGTGTTTGTACGTGACGCGTTTCTGACTAAACGAAGACAGATAGCTCAATACTTTAAAACAAAAGTTGTTTAGAATGACGAGATCTACAACATATATGATCATGAACTGAATGCACGTGCCTCTTATTCTCTGGCACGTGCTGCATTTTTTATAAGAGTTATGTAAAAAAGTATAAGTATTTTTTAGGAATGGTAAAAATAAAATGGCCTTTTTTGACGAGATAAAGCTAATAAAAACATTTTTTTATTTGCTAAGTCTATTATTCAATTTTTTGCACGGGCACGTGCACGGGTTTGAGATTTTCTAAAAAAGCTCGACGTCACCTTGTCAGGCTCGCCGAGACCTTTCTTATGATACCTATGTGGAAAAAAAAAGGACCGAAAATAGCCTCTTGGTTCTGGTTCGACCATATGTGAGTTGGAATTATGGCTCTACTGACTAAACGGTTTGTATTAGCCATATAGTTAACAGACAAAAGTTGCTCAGAATTAGATTCTCTACAACATTTATAAGTTGAACTTAATGCACGTGGCTCTCAGAATGACGCACGTGTGAGCGAGACTACCTTAGTTCTAGGCCGAGGAATGACCTTGAACCAGCAATTCTGGTCAATTAAGTACGGCAATCTTAGGAGCTATTCAATACTTATCGAAAAACTCCAAGATCACCAAGTTACGACAAAAAATCGCCTCTGGACATTTGAACATGACACCGAAATTTGCCAAAATTGTTGAATTGCACGTGTTGGCACAAGACGCATTTCCAAAAAAACGGAGAGAGAAAGCTTATTTGGTGAAGAACAAAAGTTGCTTAGAAGTAAAAAATACACAACATATATGAACATGAACCCAATAAACTGCCTCAAATATGCCGTGCACGTGCCGCAACTTGACCCAGGTTCGAGGCCTGCTGGCGACCTCTAGTGGCCAGATATCGGGAATAAATCAGTCGCTTGCTCAACATCTAGTCAATATCTGACGAATGGCACTAAAATATTAAATTCTGACAAGGAATGAGCTTTCAGGAGGGGTTCAAGCAGTTGGAAGCAGAGACTGGCACGTGTTGGCACAGGACGTATTTCTCAACAAACGGAGACAGATAGGTTATTTATTGAAGAACAAAAGTTGCTGAGAATCATTTAATACACAACATATATGAACATGGACTCGATGCACTGCCTCACATTTACCTTGCACGTGCCAGAACATGACCCAGGTTCGAGGTCCTCTGGCGAACCCTAGCAGCAGATATCGGGAATAAAAATCGTTTCAGCACCAGGTTATTGATACCTGCCGAATGGTACTTAAATTATAAAATTCGGTCAGAGAATGAGCTCGTGGCAGTGGATTGAGCTCGACACATATTAATCCTAAGTCCATTTGTTTAGTTATTAATTAGTAGACGCACAGTCCCAGCGGATATATCGCCATAACTGGTCTTTATGACGTCATAACTGGTATTTATGACGTCATGTCCTCAAGATCTTGCCACGAGGTAAGAGAATAGCCTATATTTTTCAAATATTGCTCTATTGCATGATATGATTGAATTTTATCTTATATATTTGATGTCTAAACTTGTATTTTACATCGATTGTGGGTTTTTATATATTTTTTTAACTCATTGTGTCTTATGAATTTTGTATCAATATAACAGTCTGCATGGAGTGGCCGAGCAGTATGGACGGTTCAGCGCCAGCCGCAATAGGAATAGTGTAATTTTGAACACCTTGCATGTGTCGGATTTTGGCCAATGAAATTGAGATTGAGGACTTTGTTGAAACTTGTTTAATAGAACATTTATGTAGCTGCTTTTTGCATTTCATCCCCTTTTAACTATGAATATTTTAAGACCCGCACCTATTTCTAATCTAGTCAACATTGTACTCATTTACTTTATGATGTTCATCTATGAAATAAAGTGTAATGCAAAAACATAATACACAATGAATTTTCTTTAATAAATGTTTAAACAGTTGCAGAGAAAATTGTGTTTTTCACTTCCATGAGATTCAAACAGTAATACCAGTCCTATACGAATTAATGGTACTGTAATTCTTTTTACAGAATACGTCAATATTACCTAATGACATTCCAATGCAATGAATTTTATGGGAAAATATCAGTTCCAGAAAATCTCATCCCCATGAGATATTTAGCAGTATTTAAATATAAGTAAATTATCAGAAAGGTCGAAGTAATTAAACCTTTTTGTGTTCTATATTTATGGACATTTTGGTTAATTTAATTTAATTTAATTTTGCTATTTAGACATTGGGGAACAATAAAATTTAATATCGTGAGATTTTGTAAAATTAATTATATTTATTGTCCTTAAATTTCATTGATCTCAGAATTTCATGAAATTTCAGAGCGACTTAAATGCCAAGTAAATCTGGGAATATCATGAAAAATTAAATGCTAATTATATTCAAAGTGAATTACCAAATTGAGTTTACATTAAATTCACTTCCATGCAATTAAATTCGGAATTTAGTTATAGTTTAGGAGACATTTAATTGCAAAGTAAATCCCAAATTGCATGCAGTGTTTACCGCGTAATTTAAGAAAAATAGCTTTTAAAGTATGCCATCCTTAAATAAACTGTAGTTGCAAAATTAACGTTTTAATACTTAATTTTATTATCATGTTAGATTGCTATAAACACTTATTTTAAATTAGTTAGCATATTTCATAAATAAATTGCTTCTAAAATCGCCATCTTTTTACCTAACCACTCTTTCCTTGGTTACTTGAAGACTAACCAGTACTCTTTCACACCCATTCCCACAAGTAATTAATAATTACGCTTTTGCATCAGAGGTGGGAGTCAAATTTTAACGAGACACTTTATCGAATATCAATCACCATGGAGACTTTTGCCGGAGATTTGATCTCAGAGCCCCTGTATTGATAGTAATACGTGCTACCATCTGAGTAATAGGGTCCGAAATGCCATATTGAATAAATAAATTTGGTGCTCTTGGATACCTAGCTCTCCAAGCAGATGATTTTCCGAGACCGCATATCAGGTTTTGGACCATATTTCCATTTCATGTGTTCTGCGATACTTGATTTTGCGTTAAGGTGCGTCCTACAGACGTCACAATTGTACTTGATTTAACATTCACAGGATGGCATGTATAACCGAATGACTTAATACTATTAATTTAGTAATATGGCCACGATTGGACATGCTTATTTATGTGGCAAAGGTAACTCGATTTTTTAACAAATAAAATCCCATACATCTTTAAAAAAACTAGCATTTTGAGAATATTCTATGCACATGTGATCCCCACGGATTTAAAAAAGGAAGTACTGTTGAATATATAAATTTTTTAGCTACACGAGAATATATAGTATATTGGTATGACGTTTGAGCTGCAGTTAAAGTTGGCGACATTGTCCTAGTCTTTATTTTATATAGATAGTGCTTTAGACTGAAGGTAAACTCTGTATAATTTGCGTATTAAAGCATTTGTCATATGCAATTATCTCATCTTTAATAAGTAATTATATGAGTTATAACTGCAACAAGTGACTGTAACAATAATAATTATTTGTCTTTAATGAGAAAATATAAGGTTATATTTCATGCAACTTGAATTAAAACATGAAAAACACTTACAAATAAATAACAAGACAACAGCAAGAAATACAAGTTTTTACTCCATTGTACATATAAAAAAGTAAATTGATGACTTAATCGTCATATGAATATAGTTTTTTTTAACGTTTACAGGTTTAATCAAAAGAAAGCCAAAAGAGAAACGTGACAATATACAATAGTAAATGTTACAACGCAAAACATAAGTACAGTACATGAAACAAAAATTACATTAACAAGGTCCTGAATAAGAAAATCCAAGGCGAAGAATTGCAGTATTTAGCTCAGGAAATATAACTATAATTTACAATATATTTGTTTGACTATTTTGCAGCACTTTTATGTCACCGGCGGCTAATAAACGATCAATTAACTTTACCATTCTGTCCTAACCAGAATTCCAGCATACAATCTCTTTAAGTAAAGTATAATTGTCCCGCTTCCCACTTCAATATGCGTTTAGAGACAAATGGTAATTAGGCGAAATGCCTAGATCAATCATAACGGATACTAGCCTTACGAGACCTCTGTTTTCGGGACATTTAACATTAATTGTGAACAGTTAAGCGTCAAATGATATGCGTTTTGTACGTTTGTGCCATTTGTTTTTATTCAAGCCAGTAAATATAAAAGAACAGAGAGTTTTGATCACATAATTTCACAATTTAACATTTTACAATTTAAACATTTTTCCTACACTGACGATTCCTAAAAATACTCTTGAAGGTACGAGGGGTGTTTAAAATGCATTGTGTATTTATAAGTCACACAATATTCACGTGGAATTTTACGTATATATTTATACACATGGATAGCTATATGCAATAAATACACAATGGTATATATGTTATTTCAATATATGCAGTCGTTGACCACTTGAAACAATGGTTGGGAAACGAATAACAAATAATGACGACATTTGCACTACTATCAAAGTTTTTACTGAGTACTCCGTTGATTTTGATGAAATCATACAAGTGTCTTATGAAGCAGTTCGTTTATAGAGTATGTTTAAAATGCAGAAAAGTCATTAAATACAGCAACTTATAAAAAATGTTGTCTAAAATTAGAGAACTTGTTCGAGATGATGCGCGTTATAATGTGCGTGATATATCACGTGTTGCAGGCGTTTCACTATCTTAAGTTCATTTCGTTCTGTATAAATCATGAAAGTTAGGTGCTAGGAGGGTGCCCCACTTGTTGACTGGCTACCAAAAGAAGGCACGTGTTGAAACTGCAGAATAAACTGCTTAAAATTTTATATGAACATAACCAACACAAAAACTAGGTACATGATTTCCAACCAGTCCGAAAGGTTGGTAACAAAATAAAGGTACCGGTAAACAATCATGATAAAAATGTGACTTTCGTGCTGTCGTACTAAAAAAAACAGAAAAAAGTACTACGAAAAACATCGCACAGTCGCTGGATTCGAACAGGTTCATCTTTTGCATACAAATGCCCCAGCGCACACCATTGCCTTGTACAGGTTTTATTTGTTTGAGAATGTTAAAGTGGTACCATACCACAGCCACTCCCTTACGCTCAGACCATTTGAATTCTCCAAATTGAAAAAAACCTTCCTCTCTGGTTGTATGTATGGGTCACGGCAGTTAGTAGTGGTACTGGCCGATCAGCCTACCGGGATGCTTTCCAGAAATGGATCCACAGACAAAATTAATGTATTTTAAACCGAGCTGGTTATGAAATGAAGCCATTATCGATTTAATTATTGATGATTGGAAGGCTAAATGATTAATTGTATTAACACAATACTAGTACATTTCGAACACCCCTTGTAAACTAGAAACAAAATTTAAAGGGATTATATTGGCAAGTAACACAAACACGCTGTTAATCCAGACTTTTCCTGTACGCAGTGTGCACAAAATAATGCTTATATATTGACGTATAACTTAATTAACTTGAAATTTATCAAATTAACAGTAATTGAATATTGGCCAAAACTTTAATACGTCCCGCAATAAAGTATTGCGCAATGTTTACATTGAACTCCGTAAACTTCCCGAAAAAAGCCTCGAAAACGAGATCGGGAACGAGTCTTCACGATGTTATCCGATGATTGATAGGAAACCCGAAAGCGGTTTTTTGGAAATGGCAAATGTTAACAAAAACAAAAACGTGGCTTCAGAAACCCGATGTTTGTAATAAAGAGGTTATGCAATTAGACAAGTATATCTCTAAGTTATAAGTGTATGTTCATGCTGGGCGTGTGTATTTAGGACAGGAAATTGACGGTAATATGCCAATAAAATCCCTTTAATAATAAGCGAACAGTGACGATTAAACAGACGACTCTGTACAATAAAAATAACTAAGTGAGTATTAAGATACTCAGTCTGATGATTGTGTATGTACAGTTCAGAGTCGGATTTTTAAAAAGGATTTAACACCAGTTTCAGCACATAATAAGTTACATATGACTTATCCAGTTTCATTGGTTGAGATATACTTCATCAGTTATAATTAAAAACCCGCAAAAAATATGTTTGCTGTCTGTCAAAGAAGAGAAATACAGAATCTAATACGCTTTTAGACATTTCACAACCCTTCTGAGATCAAGAAAAAAATACATATTTGATGTCAGAATATTGAAAAACACACACTTTTTCTTCTCCTGCAAATGCTTAAATCATGCTAAAAAGATTCATTCATATACACTCACACTAAATTAATAGCAGGTTTTGATTTACTGAGACTGTTCATGAATAGCAATAATATATGCAACAAACCAAACGGCCTCTAGCCAGTTAGCAAACAAAAACGTTTGCTTTTAAATTTTCATTTTAATAATTTTTGTATAAGAGAACAAAGGACTGAGTAATTAAATTGTCTTTTGAACAAACCAAAAAAGCAATTTATTTATGATAAATTACATTTATTTTCAAATGTTAATTGCAATCGCAATATGTATTTAAACTTAATGACATATTAGGTGTGGTTATACAAGTGTTTTAAGAAGTGAAAACGTTTAAATGCGAAGTAAAACTAAACACGTTGTATCAATAAACTATATTTTATAATGTTAATTTTAAAAGACAGTGAAATATTTATATAGTATTTCAATAGCCAAAATTTTACAAACTATTTTTTTTAATGTAAGTTTTTAAAGAAAATATAAAATATAAATATGTGTAAGGTCTGTTATCATATGTTGTTAAATACTTTACGTCTATTACAATGTTGTGTAAATTTGATTTAGTCGATCTACGATATGTTGTTAATCTTTATGTAAGTCTACAGTTTGTTATAAATCATTATACAGTATGCAATTGGTCAGTTTAAAGTTTGTTATAAGGCAATGTACAGTATGCTCTACGTCGATCTAGAATTTGTTATAAGTCAGCATATAGGATTTTATAAGTCAGTATATAGTGTATTATAAACAGGTCTAGAGTTTGCTTGGGTCAGCATATATAATGTTATAGGTTAGTATATAGTATGTTATAAGTAGATCTAGAGTATGTTATAAGTCAGTATATAGTATGTTATAAGAAGTTCTAGACTTTGTTATAAGTCAATATATAGTATATTATAAGTAGGTCTAGAGTTTGTTATAAGTCAATATATAGTATGTTATAAGTAAGTATATAGTATATTGTTGGGCAGTGTACAGTTTGTTTTAAGGAAGTCAATGGTATGCTATACGTCGATCAAGGATTTGTTATAAGTCAGCGTAAAGTATATAAGTCAGTATATATTTTGTAATAAGTCGATCTAGAGCTTGTTAGAAATCAGTATAAAGTATGTTATAAGTAGGTCAAGAGTTTGTTTTAAGGCAGTATATAGTATTCTATTAGTAGATCTAGATATTGTTATAAGGCAGTATACAGTTTGGTATAAGGCAGCGTTCAGTATGCTATACATCGGTCTGGAGTTTTTTATAAGTCAGCATATAGTATGTTATAAATCATCATAACGTATATTATCAGTAGGTCTGGAGTTTGTTATAAATCAGTATATAGTATGTTATAAGTAGATATAGAGTTTGTTATAAGGCAGTGTACAGTTTGTTTTAAGGCAGCGTTTAGTATGCTATACGTCGGTCTATAGTTTGTTATAAGTCAGCATATAGAATGTTATAAGTCAGTATATAGTATGTTATAAGTAGGACTAGGGTTTGTTATAAGTCAGTATATAGTATGTTATAAGTCAGTATATAGTATGTTATACGTCAATCTAGAGTTAGTTATAAGTCAGTATATAGTATATTGTACGTCAGTGTAAAGTATGCTATACGTCAATCTAGAGTTCGTTATAAGTCAGTATATAGTATGTTATAAGTCAGTATATAGTATGTTATACGTCAATCTAGAGTTAGTTATAAGTCAGTATATAGTATATTGTACGTCAGTGTAAAGTATGCTATACGTCAATCTAGAGTTTGTTATAAGTCAGTATATAGTATGTTATAAGTCAGTATATAGTATGTTATACGTCAATCTAGAGTTAGTTATAAGTCAGTATATAGTATATTGTACGTCAGTGTAAAGTATGCTATACGTCAATCTAGAGTTCGTTATAAGTCAGTATATAGTATGTTGTACGTCAGTGTAAAGTATGCTATACGTCAATCTAGAGTTCGTTATAAGTCAGTATATAGTATGTAATAAGTAGGTCTACAATTAAATCACTTTTCTGTTCATGGTATTTCTGTAAGTACTTAATCATCTATCTCTTTATGTTAATCCACTTGTTAAATTATCAAATTGGTCGTTACTGGAATGGAAATTGAAATTGCAGAAAGGAAATTTTAGTAATACGTACTGTTTTTGATATACACTAATGCATGTTTAAGCCATATTTAAAAACACATATTTCCTGGTTCACGTCCTAGGGATTAAAATTTGGGAATTCGTTTTTTTAATTTTGTTTAAATTTGAGTGAAAAAATACTCTGGCAGATCAATTAGAAAATACAAAAACCAAACATTGTTGTCAGAGAAATCGTATGCCTTAACTATGTCATGTGTAACACTTTCGGGCTGTGTTTGCCAAATACATAGTTTGATGTGGCCTTGTTAATTAGTAGTTTTGTGTAGCCAAATTAAACTAGTGCTACTATCTTAACAGTTAATACTTAACGGTTAACGGAGTCACGTTTGTGATGTCCAATTAAATGATATTGAATGGTCGGCTGAGTAACATAATGGTATATAAATATATTGATATAACTGCATAAAGGTTAAACATATATTTCGTTCTTGTTTGGTCACGGGAAAGGCATTGCTATATGCTTGAAATGAAGGTCTATTTATTTCTTCAGAAATAAGTATAGTAAGATAGTATATCCGATATTTAGTATATAAGTTGAGCTTTTTGTATCAAGGCGGGTGATTTTACACTCTGGCACTAAACGCTTATTGTTCAATTTGAAAAATCTGCAGTTGCTTTAAAATTGAAATTATTTAGATAATTACATGTTATTACAAAAAAATATTGTATTTTTTTTATTTATTCGAAACGATAATGTGACACTGTGTAACCTTTTCAATTAAGAAGTTACAAATAAAACATAACTACATAATGATTTAGAACAGACCAGAACATCTAACAAAGCAGCATACTGATAACTGATACATCAAGCACAGCAGTATACTGACAAATGATACATCAAGCACAGCAGCATACTGACAAATGGTACATCAACCACAGCAGCATACTGGCAAAGATGACATTAACCAAAAGCAGCATACTGACAAAGACAACATAAACCAAAGCAGCACATAGACAAAGGGAGCATCAACAGCAGCAGCAAACAGACAAAGATAGCATTAACCACAGCAGCACTTAGACGAAGGTAGCATCAACAACACCAGCAAACAGACACAGCCAACATTTACCACAGCATCACAAAGACGAAGGGGGCATAAACAGCAGCAGCAAACAAACAAAGAAAACATAAACCACAGCAGCACTTAGACGAAGGGATCATTAACAACAGCAAACACACAAAGACAACATTAACCACATCAGCACATAAACGAAGGAAATATCAACAACAGCAGTAAACAGACAAATACAACGTTATTGTTACATCAACAGCAGCAGCAAACCGACGAAGAAAATATTGACTAAAGCAGCACATAGACGAAGGAAATATCAACAACAGTAGCAAACAGATAAAGACAACATAAACCACAGCAGGTTAATACAATAACAACATTAACCACAGCAACACATAGACGACGTAAACATCAATAGCAACAGCTAACAAATAAAGACAGCATTATACACAGGTGCACAGAAACGATGGAAACATCAACAGCAACAGCTAATAGACAAAGACAACATTAACCACAGCTGCACATAGGCGAAGGAAACATCAACCACAGCAGCTAACAAAGACAACACTAACCACAGCAGCACATAGACGTAGGAAACTTAAAAAACAGCAGCTAACAGACAAAGACAACATAATCGATAGAAGCATATATACGAATGAAACATAAACAGCAGTAGCTAATAAACAAAGACAACATTACCCAGAGCAGCACATTGACGAAGGAAACGTCAACAGTAGCAGCTAACAGACAAAAACAACATTATTGGAACAACAACAGCAGCAGCAAACAGACAAAGATAATATTAACTACATAAGCACATAGACGAAGGGAGCATCAACAACAGCAGCATACAAATTTAAAAACACATTAGCCAGAGCAGCACATAGACGAATGAAACAACAACAGCAGCAGCTTACAGACAAAAACAACATAATTCGAACAACAACAGCAGCAACAAACAGACAAAGATAGTATTAGCCACAGAAGCACATTGACGAAGGGAGCATCAACAACAGCAGCATGCAAATGAAAAAAACACATTAGCCACAGCAGCACATAGACGAATGAAACTTCAACCACAGCAGCAAACAGACTAATGAAACATCAACAGCAACTAACATACAACGACAACATTAACCACATCAGCAAATAGACGAAGGAAACAACAACAGCAGCAGCAAACACACAAAGACAACATTAACCACAGCAGAACATAAACGAAGGAAACATCAACAGCAACAGCTGACAGAAAAGGCAACATTAACAACAGCAGCACATGGGCGAAGCAAACAACAGCAGCACCTGTCAGACAAAGACGACAATAACCAAAGCAGCTAACAAACATATACAACATTAACAACAACAGCGCATGGACGAAGGAAACATGAACAGTAGCAGCAAACAGACAAAGACAACATTAAACATAGCAGCTAACAGACAAAGACAGCATTAACCACAGCAGCACATAGACGAAGGAAACATAAACAGCAGCAGCAAACAAACAAAGACAACATTAAACATAGCAGCTAACAGACAAAGACAACATTAACCACAGCAGCACATAGACGAAGGAAACAACAGCAGCAGCTGACAGACAAAGACAACATTTACAACAACAACCTATTGACGACAGAAATATCAACAGCAGCAGCTTACAGACAAAGACAACATTAACCACAGCAGCACATAACCGATGGAAACATCAACAGCAGCAGCAGCTAAAAGACAAAGACAACATTAACCACAGCATCACATAGACGAAGGAAACAACAGCAGCAGCTGACAGACAAAACAACATTTACAACAGCAGCCTATTGACGACGGAAATATCAACAGCAGCAGCTGACAGACAAAGACAACATTAAAGACAGCAGCACATAACCGATGGAAACATCAACAGCAGCAGCAGCTAAAAGACAAAGACAACATTAACCACAGCAGCACATAAACGAAGGAAACAACAGCAGCAGCTGAGAGACAAAGACAACATTTACAACAACATCCTATTGACGACAGAAATATCAACAGCAGCAGCTAAGAGACAAAGGCAACATTAACCACAGCAGCACATAACCGATGGAAACATCAACAGCAGCAGCAGCTAAAAGACAAAGACAACATTAACCACAGCATCACATAGACAAAGGAAACAACAGCAGCAGCTGACAGACAAAACAACATTTACAACAGCAGCACATAATCGATGGAAACATCAACAGCAGCTAAAAGAGAAAGACAACGTTAACCACAGCATCACATAGACGAAGGAAACAACAGCAGCAGCTGACAGACAAAGACAACATTTACAACAGCAGCCTATTGACGACGGAAATATCATCAGCAGCAGCTGACAGACAAAGACAACTTTAACCACAGCAGCCTATTGACGAAAGAAATATCAACAGCAGCAGCTGACAGACAAAGACAACATTAACCACAGCATCACATAGACGAAGGAAATAACAGCAGCAGCTGACTGACAAATACAACATTTACAACAGCAGTCTATTGACGACAGAAATATCAACAGCAGCAGCTGACAAACAAAGACAACATTAACCACAGCAGCCTATTGACGACAGAAATATCAATAGCAGCAGCTGACATACAAAGACAACATTAACCACAGCATCACATAGACGAAGGAAACAACAGCAGCAGCTCACTGACAAAGAAAACATTTACAACAGCAGCATATTGACGACAGAAATATTAACAGCAGCAGCCGACAAACAAAGACAACATTAACCACAGCAGCATATAGAGGAAGGAAACATCAAACAGACAAAGACAAAGACAATATTAACCACAGACAGTATTAACCACATCAACAATAGACAAAGAAATCATCAAAGACAACAGCAAGCAAACGAAAGAAACATTAACCAAACCAGCAAAAGACGAAGAGTTACCAACCACACCAGAACACAGACACAGAAATACGATGACCTCTCAACATTAATACTAAGTACTTTAAAAATTATTTCAAGGGCGAAAATTATTTTTGTTTTGGTGTTTTCGCTCTAATCTAAATTAAACAAATAGATCTAAATTACACCTAGCAGGCAGGTTTTATTTGCTTTCGTTGATTTATCAAATAATAAGATCTATCTAATAAATCATTAAAGTTATTGTGTAGTTCCTCATGTTTTGGCACCTTTAAAACAAAAAATGAAATGATATATACGTTCTCATCCATACATAAGTATACAAAATGTACTACTTTATCCTTCTACGTCAAATTTATATTCCTATGATTCGTGGTTCAAGATAAAAATGTAACAGTATCTTAGTACTATACCATTCGTGAAACATCGGATATTTCCGTATCCTTCGTATAATACACCTCGTGTATAGCTCTAGAATATACCAACGCTATCTGCATGTGTTACAAATCTGTGTTCATTCGCGAAAAAAAAGTAACAGATTATGTATCCGTCATTAAAATCAGTATCTTAGTACTATACTTGTTAAATAAATACTTGTAAGTTCGTGATTTCTTTTTAATACATAACAGATTTAATTCAAAACAAAATTAAGAAATAACTGAACAACAAAACTGATCAACAATTTTATCAGCTTACATTTGTTACAAGCGTAATTAAATTCAGAATTTATTAATGCTAAATTGAAGTTGATATTAGCAAGCAGGAAGTTATTGCGCTAAATATAATAAGAAGCCATGTGTTTCGGCTTGTCATTCTACGATAAAAGTACTTGTATTTTAATCGCCTTTACGGCCTTATATGATGGAGTTGTAATACCAATGTCAACATATTTCAGTAGCCTAGTCAGATTGTAGTCACAGTTAAGGCAAGTTAGTCAATATGTTGCTATTTTAAGCGCATTGTTCCGTTCCTACTGTACACACAAAGTACACATCAAGAACAGCAGCGCACAATCGAAGGAAACAATACCACAGCAGCATACACAGAGAATACATCACAACAGCACAGAAACAGACCAATAGAAACAGAAAAAAATCAAGTGGATACTCACCCGTAAAACACCCTCACACCAGTTGTATTCTTAATCAACACTAAATGAGCTTTCACTATTCTAAGTAATTTGAAACAACCTGTCGATGTTCGAAGTCCTCTCAGCAATTTTTTTTCAATTTTTCAATATTCAGTTCTAGTAAATTGTATATATACTATCAGCTTGTGTTTTCACGATATCATTTGTCACTTTCCTTTATCTTATGTTTAATGTATCTACTTGAATGCAAAAATGATTCCCCACACTTGTTTACATTCAGATATTAGTTTCTGGTCTAGTGACATGTGTCAATACCACAAAATAAGAGATAAAAAGCATGAAATGTAAATATCATCAGGCCTGAAGGCGTACTTATGAGATGCATCGTTATTTTGAATAAACGGCTTCATTTCGATACGTGTGTTAGAAATGAGATATAAAGCATTAATCAATCAAAACAGTTGAGCTTGTGTCCTTAACGTCTTTACTATGATTCACCAGGAAATCAAAAAGAGTTAAATGTTAGTTTCAAAGTTAGTTATTCAAACCTTCCCATAGTGGTTTGGGTACATATACATGCATAGGACATGTGTCATATACGCGAGTCGGATGATGCTTAAAAAGAAGAAAAAGCGCTATTTCAAGGAAGCAATTAAAACCGGAGCAATTTGTATTTTGAAAATTAAGAATCCCAATTAAAATGACCATTACACTATTGTCAACACAGTATGCATAAATTAAATATATGGACAACTAGACTTGACTTTATTGATTTATATACATACATTATATCTATGTCTGCGTTCTGGTTATAATATATTTGATTTGGTTAATAGTTTCCATTATTTCTAAACATTAATGATTTTAATATTACGAACGACGTAGTGTTAATGAAGTCGAAGTATAACCAAATGTGTCGCCATTCTAGCCATCACTCATTGTACGTTTACAGTAATGGGAATTTTGAGTACATCTGATTATACTGTGTTAGGGTGATGCAAAAGGTTGCTGACGTGGAACCATTGAGGGGTTGATGATTTCAACTACAATTATGAGTATGAAAAATTGCTAAGATCTACATATACATGTAAAATGTAGCAATGCCTGCATTTAGATTGTTAGTTAACACGATATTCTTTCAAGCCTGTGGCATAAACCCATACTCCCGTCACTACAGTAGTATACTATATTATACACATTGACGAAGTTACCTTTGAAATGAATAGTATACCAAAATTAATTCCTTATAACAATTTTAGCTCATAATACATATTCATCTTTTGCTATCCAGTATTTTACCACTGTCACTACTACTACTATTACTACTAATATTACTACTACTTCTACCACTATTATGTGTACCACCGTTACTACTACAACAACAACAACTATTACTAATATTAATACTACTACTACTACTACCACCACTTCTACGTCTACTACTACTACTACTACTACTACTACTACTTCTACTACAATTACTGCTGTTACTAGCACCACTGCTAATACTAACACAGCTACTACTACTGCGTGTGTTACTACTACCACACCTACTACTATAACAACTACAATAACTAAAATTACTACTGCTACTTCTTTTAATAATATTAATAACATTACTACTATTTACACTATTACAACTAGTACTACTACTACCATTACTATTACTACTTCTATTATTACTTTTACTACTACTTCTACTACGACTACAACAACTACTACTGCTATTGCTACTGCTTCTGCTACTACTACTACTTTTACTACTACTACTACTACTACTACTACTACTACTACTACTATTACTACAACCGTTCACTACTACTACTACTACTACTACTTTTACTACAACCGTTCACTGCTACTACTACTTCTGCTATTACTACTACTACTACTTCTACTATTACTTCTACAACTACTATTACTACTACTACTACTACTACTAATTTTATTACTACTATTACTACTTTTACTACTACTACTACTTCTATTACTACAACCGTTCACTACTACTACTACTTCTGCTATTACTATTACTACTACTTCTACTACTACTATTTCTACAACTACTACTACTTTTTCTACTACTACTACTACTACTTCTACTACTACTACTACCACTAATTTTAGCAGTCTGATCTTTCACGACTCAGAGAAACACCGAAAACCTTCCGCTATACTATTTTCTTGTACGTAAATCCACCCTAGCAGATTAAACGTGTGTTCCCTGGTGTCCAAGGTTACGGTCATTCTCTATCACCCATCTCAGGTTAGAAATGGATAACCGCTTGTGCGTGATTTTGTTCAACTTTGAGTAGACAAGGTATTGCATGAAGTTGATGTAGATTTTGCCGTCTAAAACAAAACAGTCATACCAGAAGTCTTCTTTCTCGTCACGTGATCCGAAGTGTATATCAACTAATCTGATCTGAACATCTCGTACTGGAGAGGGGTCGGGACAATTGCCATTTCTCCTGGAGTGAACATAACACAAGAGGCTGTAGATGGCAGAAATGATGGCATATTAACTGTTGAAATGTTTGTCACAACGTCACAACGGCACACCGTTTCTACATCCCGTTGTAAGTCCGCGTTTATCTAATCCAGCAGACACAGACAACTGTTATATTGTACTAATGTACATACTACGGGCGTATGCTCACGTCTTGAAGACCTCACGTCACATGTACTACCTTCCTGAAAATGATAATTACTCGCGTGTTGGAAATGGTTCATTTATGGTGTTCCCATGACACATTCACTACAAGCCAGAGAAATACTCTGTTGTGCTAATCTTAAATGTGTCAAAGGAAGTATGCGGAGAAGTGTTTGTTGTTCATCGTGATCCTTATAGTACACACACAATGTTAAATCATGTATAAACGTTGACAACCAGCGGCAGTTAGATAATAAGTCACTTTTGTTTAATAACCTGTTAACAACATTTCTCAACCGACCTTGATAAATTACCGTATACATCTTTAATATTGTCATGTGCCTTATTAAGGCATCAGATATTTGATAAAGATTAGCTGACCCATAAATATGTCCCCTATCTGATTACATCTGATACGTAACAATAGTGCAGGACACTCTGATATAATTTGTGTCAATAATCCTATCAGACGCTGCTTGAAATTTCTGTAAACATCTAGGTCAGACATGTTTTCCTCTTTGATGAAATGATTCGGACATATTCAACTCATCACAAAGCTACGTAACAAAAGCAACCACAGCCGCAGACAGGAAAGTAAGTTTTCAGGCTTGCATATGCATGCTCTTGTATTCTCTATCAAATGACATATACATTTTTTAATATGGTATGAACTGATTGACTTCCAAATATAGCGTATCATCAAATCATATTTAACCATTTTAAGAAGTATATAACACTTGTATTGTACAGAATTAAAGTTAAACATGAGATGTCTGTCTTGTAGGGAGAAATGCAGTCTCCAGTCTCATCGCTCTCTGGGTGTTTCACGCATACAACAAAACAACATGATGTTTTTATTTGGTAAATCATATGTACCGTTGGCCAATGGTATGGTCGACGGTTGCCGATTCCATTCACTGGTAAAGTCTGGTACTGATTCACGCCGGTAGGCATGAACGTTATCCACAAATAACTCTTGACCTATAAATAAATTTGTAGGTCCATTTCTCTCCTTGTCACAATCATCCTCACCATAAACAGTGCAGTGTTTCAAACATATTCTTCAATCACAATCTGAATCAAACCTATCATGCATATCCATAGTGTGCATATTCTGTGATGTCCGGTTATCAACCACCTGAAGTTGTACACATCCTTTTTGTGTGTGATTGTCACGTGCCATGAGAAATGCAACATCATGATAACTAGCAACGTCACGAATATTCTCTATCACGGGATTATAATTATTACATACTAACATATCTACAACTGAGTGGAGACCTGGTGTGGTGGTTCCTTCACAATAACTTCCAAATATAAACGTTGACCCGTCTTGATGTTCCAGATGATGCATAATTGTCTGAGAAATCTCCGTATTAATCCCAACGGCCTGGTTAAGCCATTGTATGTCCCCGAGGCCCCGACATGTTCTAATATATCATACAGGCGCCGTGAAATATAATAAAAGTGGTCCGACATTATTGTCTCTGCAATAACAATAATAATAATAGATACTAGTAACAATAATAATAATAATATGATTGAGCTATACAGAGAGCGCAGTATCGAGTAAGTCCTTTTTTTTTGAAAGGGGTGTAACCACGATAAATGAAGAGTACGGAAGTTTTAAGAGTTACCTTTCTTGGACAATCGTAAGATCGGGTTTTTAGTCTTAACAATAATGAAACATTTGATTAAAATAAATGATATTTGATAAAAGTTAGTAACGTAGATACTTCAGATAATGAAGTCTCAACATAATTGTTGATTTCGTTTTGTACAAAAAAATCAGAATCGTATCGTTATTGATAATTATGTCTGTTATATAAGCGAGCACATGGCTGTCATGCTGGAAAAATAAAATATTGCTTTTTAAAACATAATATAAACATTCATTGCTGTAATTAGGTTTAGATGTGATTTCGATATAGGATTTTAACCTTTATATAAAATAAGTAATTTATTAATAATAAATCAATTTGCTAATCATTTTTAACCTGTGTGAGTCAGGTAGATAACATATCTTGCGTATTTATTAATGACGTCATCAATCTGGATGGTAAACAAACGCAATATGCTGAGTTTGATGGGACAACTGATAAACATAACAGATAACTACACTTAATCAGCATAATTAAAAGTATTTTGATGAAGTCATTGCAGAAATAAAATAGTTTAAGTATGTTGAATGATAGAAATTCATTTATAACGTTATGAGCCTTGTATTTTGTTCTAAAATAGTGTTGTTTATACAATATGCCAAGGATAAGAAATCAGAGACATGGTTGAGGGCGTGGAAGAGGTCGCCGACCACTGGCTTTCCAAGTGGAAGAAATGAGAGGCCTACTTCAACCAGACCCCGTACAACCACCAGTACCAGTCTACGTGGCACAAGACTTAGAGCTACATCAACCAGTGCCAGACCATCTACCTTAGTGCATGACCAACCGTTAGACCTGCTCCAACAACCGCAGTAGCCTGCATATGTCAATGATCAAGATCCACCATATACACAGGACATAACTTTGGGTGCACCATAGCTTCAGTATGCACCATAGGCACATATATATCAACCAGATATCAACCAAGATGCACCCCTGAATCCGCCCATGCAGCCTGTGATTGACAATATGTAGGGACAGAGGCGTCCGGTTAATAATCCATTGCGTTATATATATAACAACAAATTAAAGACAAAATATGGAATGGCGAATTTGTTGAACTTCCAAAATTATTATGTAAGAATTTAAAACAAAATCAAACATTCAATTAAATTGATAAATGATGAACTAGTTCTACAAAATAAAACTACCGATAATAAAATTTACACAGTACAGAAGTGGACCAATGCATTTCTGATTTACACATCTATATACTTGAAAAGACATCCACAGCAGGAGAAGCAGCTATTGTATTACATCTATACTATTCGTTCTGCATCAAAACGTCATACGACAGGTTGGATATACTACTCCTTATAATGTGTCTGTGGTAGAATCCCAGTCAATCACCAACAAATCATGCTTTAAGTTTAACAACAAAGGTTTTTGCCAGAAGTTAAATTGTACTTTCCAACACAAATGCCAGAAGTGCGAAAGTCCGCATTCACCTTTAGTGTGTACATTTTCGGTAATTAATTCCACACAACCTAGATCACTCTTACCTTTCAGACACATGTTCCAGCAAAGCTAAACACATAGGCAGAGAATCTCTGCTCCACAAAGATCTATAGGCATTAGGCCACACACCAATCAAAAACGGTAAGTTGAAATTATAGTTTGACAAATATGATTACATATTTGATGCCTCATTTATGCTTGAAAGTTTAAGATCAGGATTGAATCTCAAATTTTCAGGCCCACATATTCCAATATTTTCATAAAATTTAAAATTAGTTGCAGTACACCCAGAAATTTAAAAAAAAATAAGCTTGAAAAAGACGATGAATTGGGTAGGATATTGGGCCCATTTTATAAGAAACCGATTTCAATTTTAAGAATAAACCCTGTTGATTTAATACCTAAGAAATCAGGAAGATGGTGTTTAATTTCTAATTTGTCCCTTCATCAAGGCTTAAGTATCAATGAATTTACATGAATGATGCAGAACTTTGCTCTGTAAACTATTCAAAATTTGACAATGTGATCGAAATATTACAGATAATAGGAAAATCTGCTTTAATGGCAAACAGACAAAAAAAAATCTGCCTTTAATTTATGCCCTATATATCCAGGCCCCGGTTTCACTAAACCTCTTAAGTTGAGTATTTCCTCAAACTCAAAGTTCCACTTAAGTGAGATTTCTCAAGTTTTCTGTTTCACGAAATTTCTCAACTCAGATTTGAAGATCCTCAATTGGGGACATATTTGAGATTGTTTATTCCAGTCGCAAGCGGCACAAATGCGGAGTTTTTAATGTGGAGCTAGGGATGTCGATGTTTTTCTTGACAGCTTGCGCCAAAACGCGGTAAATTTCAATAGAAAACGGTGTGAAATAAAAGGCAATGCAAAACAAGCGGTGGCATAATTTATACGTTATTGTCAATCTAATGCTTTTTTATACTTTAATTAGTTATTTTTCTCCGCTTTTATAAAAAAGCAAGGATGAAGTGAAACAATGGTCAATAAAGATCATTCAAGAATGCAAGCTTTCAAAACACACACACACTACTGACGTCACATCATTTGTATGCGAGCTCAATCAATAAAATGTGTTCAGGTGCGGAACAAGGCAGAGTCCCAGCTACTGGCTGAAACCGGTTCAGATCAAGATGTTTTATACATTACATGTACATAATCCATGCCTGACCACCCGGGAAAATCAAACATATTACTATATTAGTAATGACTGGAATCATGTGACTTTCTTAAAACTCTGTAATTATTTCAAAACAAACCAAATTCTTGTAGAAAATAACACAGTAATTTCAAGATGTCATTGTCAGTCATGTGACTCTCATGTATATGTATCGGAACTTCGAGATATCCCTCAAATGATCACCAGTGTAGCTTCAGCAATGTATCACTTCACTGATGGATTTAGAGGGGGCAGATGGTTTCGTACCTGCAACACTGTGTTTTCTAAATATCTTTTAGTAAAAACAAACCCTTGGAATCAAGAGGCTCCACATCCAACCTCCTTGAGATTTACAAAATCCACAGTATACCCAATCCACCAAGACACCAAGACACCAAGACACGTGTCTATGTCTCTGACCCACCCGACTGCAAATACAGAATTCCCTTGTGCTACATATTATCAAAATAATTAAGACAAGCATTGTTATTCAACTTAATCTAACCCTACACCCACTTGAGATATTAAAATATTTTCCTATGAATGTGATGTGTCAGAATTGGCATTTTAGTATATAGGAAAACACAGAATTACGAAGTATGTGATAAAGTTCAAAAGTTTTTTTTATTGAAAGAGAAAATATCAACATTTTTATGCTCAATTTATAAATACAGCACAGAATGAGATTATCAATTGTATCTAATTCTTAATAAGTCTGATTTATTGTTTTAATAAGGCCACCCTTAAAATTATTTGTTAGTTGTTCTTCGACCCAGTATTTTTCATATGGGTAGGTAGCTATTTTATTTTTGCAAATTCTGATTTTGTAGTGTCATTTTAAAGAAAAATTGTCAGATGACATGAACAAAATTAAATGTTTTGAAGGTAAAAGGTCTGGGTAGCTATTATTTTGAGTGAGAAAGTAGGAGCACACCGAAACAATATATTTTCTAAGGACGGCCTAAATCTGAATTATTGTTTTTCTATTATCAGTAGAAATAATAAAGATTTACATGAACTTTGTGTTTATTTATATACGTTTAAGATATTCTTTCTAACTAATCCAGGAACTACATGTTGTAGGATTCAAATAATACAATATAAAATCCACACCAAACTGTTCTTATCAATTTTCTTGTATATTATATATATTAAAGTTATTCTTTTATGGAAGTATTACATTACATTCCTTCCGTCAAATGTTAATAATAATTTATTTCTTGCAAATAGCCTTAGGCCCAATCCGCATACAAGCATAAAATTAAAACATACATGCAAAGCAAACAAGTGATAAATGGCACCGTTTTACCAAAATTTACACATTGGTCATGAATAAACTAAATATTCAAACCTTAAAATGAAAAAAAAAGTTAAATCAAGACAGCCTCGACATATTTATCATGAATAAATTAATATTCAAAACTGAACAAATGTAAATCTAAGACAGCCTTTATACATTCGTCCGAGATGAATAATAAACATAAATCCAAAACATAAATTACAAAGCAATATTATACATTTTACTAAATAATGCAGATCATAAGCTATCAAATATAAAACAATGAAATACAGGTACATTTATTTTAGAGAATGTAGATCTAGTACCTCTGCAAACAATACTTTGTCTTATAGTTGCCAATCATGGTATGACTGGTATGTTATTCTGCTTTTCTTTACTGCCTTTCATACATTTTTTATTAACAAAGTTAAAATGAATCAATACTGTCAGTGTCTTCTTATTCAAGTTATCCAAGCAATTGATTGTATATTTAGCGTCATTTTCATGCCATCAAGTTTAACTGACGATCAGTTAACCTAATAACTGTTTCCGTGGATCCTGAAAGGTTAACCAGTACTCGAGCACACCCCTTCTTCGCAAGTAGCTGATAACTTTCCCACTTGAATCAGCAGTGAGAGACAAATGATAACGAGACATAATGTCGTATATATATAATCACAGAGACCGTTGCCGGGCGGGGATTCAAACTCACAATCCCTGGATTGATAGTCAGATGCGTAACCACTGATCAGGCCCGGCATTTCCAAGAAAGTTATCCATTTAAGTTACGATTGCATAATCTTAGGTAGGTGACTGACCCCAGCAGCAAAGAAAATAGATCTGCAAAATAAAAACATAATTTTATTGATAAATATAGTTAAATTCAGATGCAGGACCAAAACTATTGACATTTCTATAAATTTTGAAGTAAAATTTTACTATGATATATTTATAGCTCAAATTATAAATCTTCAGATTTTGATTGTTTATTTTATATAGATATCTCAAAATTAATTGAAGGTATAATAATTGTATAACTTTGTGGGTCTCAAAACAACAGCTATTGTATTCCCCCATATAAAGGCTCCCACCAATTTAGGTCTGAAAGATTAAACAAATATTTTTGGAAGTGCTATTGTTGCCGGTTGTTAGTGGGGTTCTCTTTGGGGTGGTATGAAGACGAACAATACTGTAATAATAAGTATGCATATGGAAATTTATTACAAGTTTATGAATGTGTAATTCATAATTACAATGGACATATATGATGGTCAACTATCAAGTGTATTGTATTGGTAGTAGTAATTATAAATGGGGTTAAACACCATTTTCAACACATGGCATATCCAATTTTACTGGTGGAGGAAGACCTCATCAGACTGAATAGAACCAACATCCTTTCACTAGTAACTGGCAAACTTTGTTAGACATCTGTTGAAATAAGACAAATACTCAGAATCACGAAAACATGCTATAAATATCTTTAGAAAAATAAAATTATTTTTAAAATGGATGAAAAGCATCTCATTATCATAAATAAATAAATAAATAAAATAGAATCCAGACAAATCTTTTTAAAAACTATTTTTAGCTATAGTTAGGTATTTCAATAAAAAAACGATGAAGTAAGTCAAACTATATAGGGTACTGTTTTATTATTTAACCATCATGACATAATAAGTGATATCACTTATTCAAATAGGTGATATCACTTTTTCAAATAGGTGATATCACTTCTTCAAACAAGTCATATCACCTGTTCAAATATGAATTAGTAATATCACATTTTCGATTAAGTGATATCACTTATTTGAATAAGTGATATCACCTATTCGAACAAGTGATATCGCTAGTTCATTTTGAATGAACTAGTACGTTTACTTGGTGATATCACTTATTCGATTAGGTGATATCACTTATGGAAATGAACAAGTGATATCACTTATAATGGTTAAATAGTAAAACGACACCCCATAAACCCATGAGTTAGAATTCCAGACAAATGTGTGTTTCGACGATAATTTTTTCTGACAAACAAGAATTAATTAAATAAAAATTAGATCTACACTATATCTATTGAGAAGTAGAAGTTAGTGAAACAAAATATAAATACACGAACCTTGCAAGTTTCCAGTCGTCAGTCATATTTCCAATCCTCTAGTATAAACGTAGAGCAGAATTTAAAACATATATATATGCGATCCAAATAGGCTCCATGTTTGCGTAAACAGTGATAATTCAACATCTGAAAATCCAACTTGTCAAATAATCGTGTAGATGAAACGTTCCAGTATGTGTCCGATTTGTTACATTTGTGCCCTGTCTTTTTTTTTATAAATAGTTACAAATGTGCCCTTTTAGTTACATAT
Organism: Panopea generosa; assembly: GCA_029582155.1. NCBI lineage: Eukaryota > Metazoa > Mollusca > Bivalvia > Adapedonta > Hiatellidae > Panopea > Panopea generosa. The sequence goes on from CM055899.1 coordinate 10,147,573, forward strand.
GTGTCCTTTTAGTTACATATGTGCTTTAGTTACATATGTGACCCCAACAAATGTACACAATGACGTCAGCTACTCCATTGCATCACCTTGTGTAAAAGCAATCTACACTTTTGGAGATTGTTCGCGTGAAATATCGATATTTCTGTCCGAAGCCGACTTTGTTGATATCGGCGCCATATTTGAGGAAATAATTTGAGATAGGTAGGGAGGAGCCTCAAATAGTTGAGTTAATTCTCAAACTATGAGTTGAAAAATTTCTCAAAAACGTTTCGTGAAACAGGATTTGAGAAAATGTCAATCTATTTCTGGAAAATCTCAGATTTGAGTTTTGCGGACTTAAGAAGTTTAGTGAAACTTGGGCTAGGTGATTTTGATTTATTGCGCATATGCTTTGATGCCAAAACATTTTACGAGAAGGGGCATCCATATTTTGTATTTTGTATAATATTTGAAAGATTTGTACAATTGGCAGTATCTGGAGAAGCACATTAAAAAAATTTGTATCACTATCTAGACCATTTTTTCTTTCACTGACAAAAAAAACAATAGTGATGAGTGTTACTGTTTAAATGACACTTTTGAATAGTTATGCAATGACATTGGTATTCCAATCAATGAAGAGAAATCAGAAGGTCCGTCTGCAAAAATGCAATATTTAGGTCTAGAAATTGATACTGAGGATGGTACGGTTAGAATTCCAAAGGATAAAATAGAAAAAGACAATTATGTTGAGAGATTTACAGTCAAAAGTTGCTTTATCGAATTTCCTTTTCTAAAGCCATTCCATTGGGAAGAGCTTTTAACTGTCGTTTTTATGAAGCTATGTCGGCTCTTCTCAACTGGTATGTGGCGCATATGTTCAGGGCAATGGGGGTATTCTTCAAATGGTCCGGATACTTAAGTGATGACGTATTTAAGGACATCAATTATTTAGAATTACTACCAACAGTGCTAGCATTCAATACATGGTGCCATCACCTCAAAGGTAAAAATGTGACAATAAGATCGGACAACTCATCTATAGTTGAAATAATTACTAAAACGTCATCAAGAAATAAACGAGTCATGTCCTTAATTCGTCAGTTAATTTTGAATCTACTAGGCATAATATTCAAATAAGAGCTATCCATATTCATAGTAATCGGAATAATATTTGTGATGCTATAAGCCGTGAGACCGGGAGATCGAACCAGCAACCCGCAACCTCTGGCGTTAGCAGTCAACACTCTATCCATTAGACTATCGCCCTGATTTTAAATTGTTTTAGGAAATCCCGGTGACGTAATTCATTGCTCTGCTGACTTTGGCAGCTGTTATTTATACACAGTCGTATTAAAAATATACTTACCTTTTTATTAACATTTATTTCCGCTTACAAAGTGGTATTATTGACGTAATCAGCAGCTGTTATTTATGTACAGACAACTCATATACAATGTACATACTAATTTGATAAAGAGTTATCTCGCTTTGAAATAATATAACACTGATTCTTTACATCTAATTACAAGAAAAGATACTTATTAGGCAACGGCAAAAGACAAAGCATTCGAAAACCACAGCAACCAAATCATCGAATAATATACACGAGACTGATCATGTTAGACTGATAATGAAAGTTATGGAGTCTTTATTTAACACAATAAGTAATGTAAAACATGTAAACACCCTCAGCATTATTGCATTATTGCTATGCTTCCTAACTTTGTACAAACACCCTCGACATTATTGTAGACGATGCTAACAGGGTATTAACACTCTCGACATTATTGTAGAGGGTCCTAACAGATTAAAAACACTCTCGACTTTATTGTAGAGGGTCCTAACATGATACAAACACCCTCGGCATTATTGTAGAGGGTCCTAACATGGTATAAACACCCTCGACATTATTAATGGGGGTCCTAACAGAATATAAACACCTCGACATTATTGTAAAGGGTCCTAACATGAACGGAAAGCTTGTGATTGAGTTTGAAGGAACGAAGATTCCACTCAATCAATTTAGTTTTATTTCAGATATTTTGATTTGATTATATATATAATATTAAAGTATAAACATGCATAATAAAACCGCTTAAAATGACGAGAGGGTGTACAGGTTTGTCAATAACATTCAAACGTATATTGAAGTTAAATGCATGTGCTTGCCTAAAGTGTGTACACATGTCTAATCAAGTGACTTTCATTAATTCAAAGGGCACTGACTCACGTTCGACATTTGGCTAGTTCAAGAACGTGTCTGATATTTTGTGTTTGAACTTGTATAAATAACCTGGATGAATGTTACCTCAACAATATGTGATAGTGATTTATAATATTTGTGAAATATGTAATCATGATTATTTCATGTGCTTTATAGAGTAACATATTTTTTTATTTGTAGGGTCCAAGGACAAATTTATATTTGCGTTATACGGACCCCAGTGGAAAGCCGTCGAATTTTTCTAGATTTTCTAAGAGTCTCATGTCACTTTAAAATTCACTTTTATTTTATTTCTAGCTTATATTTTCTTCTTATGAAGTATGAACAATAGGTATTCAAGTGAAATAAGGTATTCATCTATTCCCACTGTTGTATCATTTTAGGAAAACATGAATCTGAAAATAAAGCATATACACTATATAACATTTCCCCTAGTTAACAGATATATTTCATCAAGCTTTTCCTCAGTTATCACATCAAAAGATGTCACGGTGTAGTGAAAGTATCACTGCCAGGCTTTTCTTTGACAAATACAACGGTATATGCATGTGTATATTGTAAAACATATGATATGTTGTAAAACACGTGTGTATATCATTAAACACGTGTATATATTGTAAAAGACGTGTGTCGTTTGTAAAACACGTGTGTATATTGTGAAACACGTGTGTATATTGTAAAACACATGCGTATATTGTAAAACACGTGTGTATATTGTAAAACACATGTTAAATTGTAACACATGTGTGTATATTGTAAAACACGTGTGTATATTATAAAACACGTGTTTAAATTATAAAACACGTGTTATATTGTAAAACACGTGTTTATATTGTAAAGTACATGAGTATAACGTAAATAACGTGTGTTCATTGTAAAACACATGTGTATATCGTATAACACAGAAGTGCTTAGGTAGGTAAACATAAAACACACATAACAAACGGGAGACAACCGCAAAAGCAGCGTTAACACAATTATTTTACATAATAGTATACTTAATCAAGTACATACATAGATCGACAATAGGCAAAATAGGTTTCAGTTATACATTTTTAGCTCTGGTGTATATTACTGCACTCAGAATTATTGATTAATTTGGATTGACTAAACAAGAAGTCTCTTTTAAAAGACATCGATCGTTAATTTTATACGCAGAATTTATTCAGACAAGTCAGTTAAATTGTTTATCGTCCACTTGTATTTAGATTCAGCCATGCGTTCTTTAATAGATACGTGTGTTCATATACACAGCTACATTTAGTGGTGCACTGTAGTCGATCATGTTTACTTTCGACCAGTTTGACTTCGAATCAGCGTTGAAACATGACTGATAATGAGACACGATGTCGCATAGCAATCATCACGAAGATTGCAAAAAACTTAAAATACTCGAAAAGTTATATTATCATTAGAATTGGAAATGTACGCGGTAATTTGGTAAAGTCAAAGAAACAAACTGGTGATAATAAAGGGTAAGCGCCTGCCTCACTGAACATCTGAACGATCGACGTCTTTTAAAAGAGACTTCTTATTTAGTTAATAAAAAATAATCTATAATTATGAGTGCCGAAATATTAACCAGTGCTAAAAATGTATAACTGAAACCTATTTTGCCTATTGAGTGTTTAACCGACATCGACATGTGCAATAGTGGCTATTTAACGGCCCTGTAAGGCCTTTACTTACACACTTCATGCTATAAATTGCCAGTTTTATTGGTGATGGAAGACCTCAATAAGAATTTGGTGAGAGTGAAACCACCGTTATTCCGCAAATAATTGGTAAGCATCTTCACCTAATGTTTTTGGAGCGCGTGGGACTCGAAACTACGACCTAAGTGATTTTGAGACAGCGCCTTAAGACTACTCGGCCACGGATGACCTACTATTAGGCAACTATACTGCATTGATGGTTTACTGTTTGTAAATTGTAGTAATATAAAAATGAAAGTATGCGTAGGTAATTCCATTATTTTTAACATAATCACACTTCCTTCCCACAATAAACACTACATCGTTGGTGTTTGAAGTGGTGCCTAAAACATCATTTCAATTATGCAGTTACTGTATTAATGCGAAATCGTCGTTTGTAATAGTGGTACTTTTACATATATCTTAAGAAACTATATCTGAACAAATAAATATAAATTGTTTTACGTATGAATACAAGCAAAACAATCTGATAATTATGTGAATTACATAAATGAAATATTGACATAAATGTTGAATGTCATTGTTAACATTAATGACCAATTAAAGGATAAAAAATCAAACTTGTATTTACACTTTATTGTATGGATAAGACAAAGTGTTATCAATGAATAATAAGTTTTATACCAGTAAATGTTAATATTTATAAAGCAATATACAAGTATACAGAGAAAGACTCAAAAGGCTTCATAGTATTACAAAAATAGTGTATACTACTGTTTATAAATGCAAATTAAAATTTAAAAAAAGTACCGAATATGCTTAGTTATAAAATATTTACTGTCCCCTATGTATCATATATATCACATTACTTATGGGAAAACATATGTTTCTTTAGTCAAACAAAATTGAAACCTTATATAAATTTGTGTAAGGTTTCCATTGAATGTCAAAATATAACAATTGTTTTTGCATTATAAATAACATGACCAACCAAAACTTCATATATTCATAAATCTTATGTTCCTTTCGAAGCTTAATCAAAGTTTCTATATGACATATTTGAAATATATCTGCAAAAGGTCGTCGGCTTAATCATATATAATTTGTGCTTGTATATCATTTATGTAATTTAGTTTGTACATATTTTATTTTAAATATTTTGAACTGGGGGTTGGATCACAAGGTCTTCAAACTAAGATTCGGTCCCCCCTCTAGTAACAAATTTATAGTGTATAACGGAACAATTTACACGTTTATGCTTATTTAAACACTTATAAATATACGGTAGGTGATTGATTGAGTGAAATGAATGCAATATAATATTATGGTTATTCATATCGTTTATTTGGCTTTTGTCCGCTGGTACTAAAAATCGAAATTGTTTTATATGCATTTATCTCATTACTTATACATTATGCATGTGTTTTATAGTCTATAATAGTGCGATTGTTGATAATTAATTGCAATACTGAATATATGAAGAAGAATTTTATTAGATTGTTTATTTGCTTTATCGGTTATATTTATACTTAAAATTAAAACTGTTTTGTATGTTCGTAAAACTGAGAATAAATGAATATGTTTAAGCCAATACTTATAGTATCAATAAGAAAAATGTGTTCTTTAATGCTAGACTATACAGTTATGGATTTTTCAGCTGTTCAATAAGATATGTTATACACCAGAAATACCGAGGCGGTAGCCGATGTCAATATTTATGTTTTTCTGGTGCATAGCATATAACTATATACCGTTTAAGTGGCCAATGGTTATTCATCCAAGAAAAATGAATATTGATTCAAAGCAGGAAACTATTGACCAATACTTTAAGTCAATAGTCATTTTCTTAGAATAAATAGTTTTAACCATTGCCCACTTATTAAAGGTAGAAAGTTGTTTTATTGTATAGAATAACAGAAAATTAATAAATCAAGAAGTAGGTTTTTATATTTATTTGAAGTCCATAGAAGTATATTTATAAACACTTTTGGTAACCTTTGTATGTTTGTTCTCCACTGATAATTCCAAGTGTTGCATTCACCATGCATAATTATCTAGAATAAAGAATTTGCTGATTTTAAAAACTGTTTTTGGTTATTCAGAATATATACTGTGACGTCATTATTTAGAATATTCCGTTTGAACGATTGACTCGGTAACTAGGTGAACCAATCTTCGACCGAATAAGTGGTCAATAGTTCATCTTCCTTTATATCGGTCAATGTTTAACATTATTTATCCAAGGAAAATGACTATTGACCTGAAATATCGACAATTACTTGAACGACAACTATTACGGTTGGATTTTATACTTGTGTGTTTTTTTTCTCAAGGATTTAAACACACTGAAAAAATATGTGTGTTAGCTGTACGACATTGATTTAATACCATTCATAGTCACATAGTTGATGCAGAACAAAGAGGCCATTTTATTGGGCATCATGAAAATGGTGGACCCAGATGGAGTTGCTTTACAAGAAGCACATCGCTACTTAGAATAAACTATGCGGACTAAACTGACACGTTGATACATGCGACACAACCAAACCTTTCATATACGCAAACCTAGAAACCTCAACAAATACTGTGCTTAGAATTTCTCTTAGGAAGAATAATCCAGTTTTAATGCAATGCACTATTTAAATACTTTGATCAGCACTGGCTGCCCAACACGGCTCATGTAACGTGACAATGGCCATAACGCAACACTCGGAGTTAACCAGGAATACTGTTAAATGTAATCAGCGTATCGAAGCTTTGTGTTGAGTGTGTGTGTGTGTGTGGGGGGGGGGGGGGGGGGGGGGGGGGGGGGGTTGGAGAGGGGGAGGGGTCTTAAGACACCAAAGTATATAAGATTATATTCATTATACTCAACATGTCCGATACCACCACATTTTCCCTGTCACAAAGCAACTATTGCCCCCGAGTAGTGTGCATCTACCCAACGGGTAATTTATAACACAGATTGACTTTACCCACGGCTTGAAAATAAATATAACAAACTGGTAAATGTTACCTACGCCTTCGCTTGGTGATAAAGTAATGGGGTGTTCACACCACAGCCAGGTTACTACAAATATTTAACCAAGTGCTGTCGCCTGAAAGCATGCTCAACCATTAAACGAATTAACATGAGAGGCAGCTATGTATCAGACTGACACCACTTGGCACATATGTATCCGACATGTGTTTCATGTGTTGATTGGTAAAGAAACTATTTGTTTATGAGACCATACTATGGTGATCAATTTGTGTTCTTTAATAAACAGGACGATTGCAATATCATTGTAGCCGTAACGTGTTAAGATATATTGTGTTACTAGTATTTCGAAAATATCGACATTGTTGTCAGTATGTCAATAACATTTTGATATACGAGAAGGGTTGTAGAAAATCGTTTTTACAACACGCTTATGAAATGTTATTGTTCTGGTTTAGACCTTATGACACAATGATAATGAAAAACTAAACTACTGTTATAAAAATACATATTGGTAATATACAATCTGAATATTATTCCCGCCGGACGCAACACTTGAAATGTGTTGAATTAAAAATATTTAGTGATAAGTAGTAAGTGGTAAGAGATATGTGGTACGTCTTATCTAGTAGGTCGAAATGTCCACTCTACGCTTCCGTAGAAACAAGCATGCGGTAAATGTAATAAATACACATAATGACAAAACAAAAACATAATATTGCATGAATTATTGCAAAATCAAGCACATATTATGCGACAATTAAATACAACTCATTATGGTGCACTTAACTAATAAAAAAAAGTTTATTCATCAACACGTTTATACAAATATATATGGAAACTTATTAATACGTCAATGCTAAGTGTTCATTTATTCAGTTGTTTTGCCGGAGAACATTTGAATAAGTGAGTTATAGCCATAATTATGAAAACAATTATATTGTGGAATGTACGTCATAAACGTTTTAATTAATTATATTCTTTAACTTAGAAAACATAGTAATCAGCTGATTAGCTCAGTCGTTTGCGAGTCTGACTATCAATTCAGAGATTGCAAGTTCGAATCACTGCCGGGCCACAGTCTCCATGATGGGTGGTAAACGACATTGCGTCATATCAGCATTCGTTTATAACTTTTTCATTTTGGGTTATTATATCTTATTTGGGAGATATCGTGGACTAGGATATACTAGGCGTCATACTTAAATGCGTGGGGCATAGACTGTGATCTGTGTTTGACAATTTTTGCGGATTAAATTAAAATCAAATGCAAAATTAATTAAAATAAGGGCTATTATGTCAAAATATATGTTATCGACGAGTGTAGAGTCATTTTCGCTAAGAAGTTATGTAATAACGATAAACCGATTCTAAAAATGCCATAGACGTATTTCTCAACTAAGCCCAAAACACAGTTGCACTTTTTGCAAAAAATACAAGTAATGCATTGTCATTTTATATAACAGTTTGTTAGTCTCTATACTGAGACAGCGTTAGTAGTTTTTGCTTGAAATGTCATGACATATTAAGGAAATACATTAAGCGTACACATTTTCTCCAAATATGAGCTTACACCACCCCATAGCCTAAAGCTTCGTGGGTTCGCAAACGTCAAAAGCAAATATAATGGTCAGCAGTGTTGGTGTATCTTGTTTAAAACATAATGGTTAATGTGCATCTAACGTTTAAACTTAATGTAAACTAGCCATCATAATCATAATACAGCGTTTAATATTTCATTGTAAAGGATATTTTTTAAAAAAAAATCAACAATGTATTGCTTCTATGGAATGTGCTAATCAAATGTTTAACAGATCAAATTTAAAATTGTCAAACCGTTATGACTTTGTGCCTATTGCGATTCATTTAATGTGTAAACAAAGGCAAACTGATTTTAAAATTGACGTGTGTACCTTTAAAGGCTCATGTCGAGATTTTCTAATCACCCTGTGTCTTTTGCTCGACCGTCTTCCTCCGACATCGTCGTTAATCTTTCACATTTTGTACGTTCTAGAATCTTAAGCTTTTTGATATGGTTTTAAACTAGCCAGTCAGGTGAGTACGGCTTAATTTATTGCTTTTGAATATGCCATATACAATATGTAATAGGTTGAAAATTGTGATAAACATCATCGTAATGTGATCGCCATTTTTACAATTTCTGTTCGCTAACTCCAGCAATAGAAAATAGTCGTCTTTGCTTATGTCATCGTGGGTGTTGCATGTATGTCAATCTATAGTATGTTAACAATAAATCGTGGGCTTTCTGTTGATTGGTAAACTTATTTAGATTTCAAATATTATGTATTTCTCAATTCTATAAAGTATAAATGTGTAATAATCCAAGGCCGTCATTGAACTAACATAATTGTCAACCCGTAATCACAGAGAAAAAATAGCAGTGTTTACATAGTTTGTTTCAAATATTAATGTGCATCTTACATATCATTATCATGAAACATTACATAGGGACATGCGTCGTTTAATCTTTCATCTAAAGGGATAAAAAACATTGCACTTCTAATTGATTCATTGGCCATGACATTAATTGTCAAATTGGCCACCTCAAGAATATTTTGGAGATTTCGCGCTCAGAATATTTTTGTGTGAGGTTAGTCAAGATCAAACTATCAATGCACGTGCTTGTCTAGATTGCAAGCTGGAAGCGATTTTCTGTTGAAAAACATATCCGCGATTTTATGTATGATTATGTGACGTCTACATTCAAGTTGATTTCAGACTTTAAAAGAAAACTGCTTAAACTACCTAACGGATGACTGACGGACAACGGATACAGTTCGATAGTTACAACTTACAACAATCATTTGGCTAAAGTAAACTAAAAGTGATACGTAAACTAGACAATCAAAGTACTAACGGCATGGATATCTACTTATCAAACTGCTTTAAAATAGTGTAAACTGATTGTACTTTTTTACAATACATTTTCCCGTTATTTTTGTCTCATGTTTGTTTACTCTTAAACATGGGTATATCGACATTCCTTTTATAAAAAAACCTTGACGTTCTTTGCGGTTGAAAGTAAAGTTATTTGTGTAATGTATTTAATGACTTGAACTATTTTAAATTTGACAGAAAGAAGAGAAAGCACAAATAACTTTTTTTAAATAAGTTTAATTTGGTTTAGTTTGTGATTGCAATAGTAATCCATATCACAAACATTAGTAACCATTTCCTTCTTCAGATACTTCAATCTGAAATTAAAGTATTTATAACAAAATCATATAACATTCACAGCAACTTTCAACATTTTACGATAGATTAATTACGCTGTGGCGAAAGAAAAGAAAATATATTTCAAGAAAGAGGCATGGCACTCAGAGTACACGGCCATGTAGAATACGCAGTATGGACACAGTTAAAAAATATATATACATGTTTATAATAAATACGCCAATGCATTTAAAACACAAAGTGACAACGGACTCTCTTACACTGTTTGTTTGTTTGGAACTTTAGCGTCATTTTCATATCATTGAGGGCTTACAAACGATCAGTGAACCTTATCAATATTTTCTTGGATCGGGAAGGTTAACCGGTACTCAAGCATGACTAGACTTTCGAGCTATTTTCCGACTTAATCAACACCAAGACAACATAAATTAAACATTGTAAACTGTGTATATTGATGGTACTTCATTCAACGATTAATGGAAACTTAAGTATGTAGTGTATCATTTATCATATAACTTACTGAATAGGTAAAAGTAATTCATTTCAATAGTACTGATATTTCACTAATGTATATCGTTAATCACTGCTGCAAACACATGTGACATAATGCCATTGGGCGGGGTAAAATGTCGACAGAAATGTGCCAGCTCTAAGTAACATTTTTGCAGATAACTTCCTTAAAACTTCGTGAAAATTCACAAAACAAAAACGAAGGCCATATCTGTATATAGATAAACCATAGGTGCTATCAAGTGACCATTCAAATGTCAAAATGTAATATCAAGCGGCACCTTTGCTTCTATTGTTACACCGCTACAAAGCATTATGTCGTGATTTAATGAATCGCATGGCGTTGTTTGTATAATTCGGCTGTCTTACTTAAAATTGGACGTTTTCGAATCTTAATGACGTCAATTAATCATCGAAAGTTATATAGATATGTTACCGTTATACGATGACTGGTGGAAACTGATACTTAGTTTTATCCATAGCATCTTAGATACCTCTGTTTTATCCTATCCTTATGTGATTATTTACCGGATACCGTACCTATTTATGTATTTTTATACTTATGAAAGTAATACCTTATATTCATTGTGTTCATGTTATTTATTTACTTGTTGTATAATTATGTTACACCTTATTGGATAAATGCAGCATTGTAAACTTTGATACCGTAAGTATCTTTATACACACTGATAGTTAATGAATGGATGATAACACACACAGCTAGTCTGAGAGTATATTACAATAATTATTATAAATAGGTTGACCCTGGTCTAAGATTTGTAGAACTATTATTAATTGGACGTACCAGTTTATTTATCAATCTGTATAACCCTCTTTGATTGGGGTCGTTATCTTGACTTTCAGCATCTGGAATAAATAATATGATACCTTGTAACTCGATAAACTTTAAGGATAATCCATTAATATTTGAGAATATGTTTTCATGCAACCTTATCAACTTATCATACTTAAGCCAAATATTAAGACTGGTGCCAGTCATTAACAGTATATCTAGATTTTAATATCTCATGATAAAGACGTAAATAAACGTTATGTATTATCTACTTAACCGCTATTCAAACAGAGCCGCCGTCAAGAGCATAAAGAATGTTCTTTATTTTACTTCGGTAATGCTCCTTTCATATTCAAAAAAACAACAACAAATATCAGTATCTAACTTTTATGGCGATGCGATTTGTTAACTTCAAATGAGCCTTAGCCATTGTCACTTTGAAACCTCGTTCACGTATCGTGTCAATGAGACTATGCAAGTTGTGCTCCCAAAGCCTTTAATGGAAAAGCCGCTGTATATTCGTAAACTCGTCTCGTCATACCATTTCTTGTTATCATTTTCCTTCTCTGACTTCTACCAAGTTATCAAGTACGTTAGCATATAACAGCAGTTATAAGATATGACTATTCGAGTCATTTTCATGTTGTGTACCATACGTACGTACACATGTACATGCTACCATAGTCTGGCCGTGCTACATTTACTTACACTGTCTCAGAACATTATGTGACGACGGACGAGAGCGAGGTTGTGTGCACCCATCATTCAAGTTTCATCTCCCAATTGGCGATGTTTTCTATTGACCATTTCAAGGCGGTAAGCCCAAGCAAATAAACACAACATATCACATAGTTTTTTTATAAAACAAATCTTAAGACATTTCGTCTTCCTTTGATTCCGCAGCGGCCGTGTGGTTAAAGGTGCTAACATCTAATACAATTAACCACTTACTGCTGAAATTGTAGAAATGAGCCAGTTACTTGCGGAAGGACGATCGTTCTACCAGCAGGTTAATGGTTAAAAATGGCATTAAAACATTCACGTTAAGATATTAACGTATTAAACAGAACCACACTTGAAATTGCAATACAAATAAAAACCTAACTGGATTGTGACCTCTGGGTGACCTTTAATCAATTTTCTTTGGAACCCCAAACATGACTTTGGTGGTTCATTTTCATTCCGATGAGGTCACTTTGGATAACGAGACGGTTGCTTATTGCTCGGATACGATCACTTTATGTTATGGCGGTCTTCTTTTTTTATTCTGATATGGTCACTCTACATTGCAAATAGATTCCATTCAATTAATGTGTGATTTCTTTTCTTTTTGATATGGTCACTTTTCATGATGTGAAAACTTTACATTATGGTGCGATGCTTTGCATAACTCTGATGTGGTACTCGTTCATTTGGATTGGTTTAGCTTACACTATGATAAGGTTCCTTTACATTCTGATATGGTTCTTACTTTGTTAGGTTGTGGTTCGTGTTCGACCTGATGACATTGTCCCTTTCCATTCTGATGTATAATCATTTTTCATTTTATCGTTATCATTTTACATTATGATGTGGTTTCATTTCACTATGACGTTGTCAGTTTAGAACTCATATATAGGAATATAGTTTTCGTTGTATTCTATTGTTTACTGACTTTATATTGAATTTTTTTTATTTTTCCTTAAAATGTATAAAAAATCCACTATTTAGAAAGTTCTCATGGAAAGGGACGTCAAATGTATGGCCAATTTTGTCTTAATTTTGTCTTTGTGGGTTGACACACAATGTGGTTGGTCAGATTATTCATAATGGATTATATGTATTATAAACATGTTTTATAGGTGTCGTAGATCCACGGCATTTCAAATGAAAACCTGGTCAATGCTTGTTTTCTTTCTGTTTATAATGACAGATCTTGGACCTTGAAGAATATGAGCACAAAAAATGCATAGATTTTAACATCTGACTCACCATTCGACATTTTAAATACAATGAAACCCTACGAGATGTTTGCTCATGATGTTGTTGTCACTTACATTCAAATGTGTTTTCTATTCATTATGATTTGGTCACTGACGTTCTGATATGGTTCCATTACGTTCTGATATGTTTCTTTTTGTATTATAATGTGCTCATTTTACGTTTTTATTTAGGTGTGGTTTCTTTTCGTTGGTACTACTACATATAATGTTTTTCCTAAATATTCTGGGTTGATTCCATATCTGTTGAGGCCAAATTACGCTACGATGTGTATGTGTGTTCATGTAAGTATGCGTATGTGTGTAATCTCTCTCTCTCTTCTCTCTCTCTTCTCTCTCTCTCTCTCTCTCTCTGTGTGTGTGTGTGTGTTGTGTGTGTGTATGTGTGTGTGTGTGTGTGGGGGGCTCTCTCTCTCTCTCTCTCTCTCTCTCTCTCTCTCTCTCTCTCTCTCTGTGAGTGTGTGTGTGATCGGACCCTATATTAATATATCCAGACCACAACACATATTAAATATTCATTACCTATAATTTCTGTTCGGTAAATGATGGCAATTTTATTAAATCTCAAATTCAAAGATAATTATTTGTTCCTTCCTTGCAGTTTATATTATTTATCCGAAATTTGCTAATACACTCACCGGCATTTTCTGTTTAATTCGTGTATGTTTTAGTATACTGCCAATGAGTGACTTTTATCACGGGCCACGATTTACTATTTGGTCAACAAAATTAAAGAAGTTTCGCTAAAGAAACAAAATACAATATCAGTTGTTGAACAGAACACCCATGATACATGTATATCATGTTTAATATAAATGTGCAGTTTAATTTCTAAGATAGAAACAAAATCGATGATATAGATGAGGGCTCTTTATTGCTACGTTGAACTCGGACACTTTCATACATTATATTTGTTACGGAATGTAATTCCGCAGACGATAAAATAAACTTCATACTTTCCAACTACAGCATCATAATCAGCGCCACCACCAGGAGCATATACCACAAAAATAGTCCCACATTCATTGTAAATGGTCTGAAATAATACAAGATATGTTTTAATAACGTGTTTATAATCTGATGGCAGTTTACCGGTACTCTGATAATGACATTCAGCAACAGACGATTCAGCGACGCCAGATTTGTCAAGGAGTTCGTTCCATATCGCAAAGATCAGCTCCATGAAATGACATTATGCAACTATATTACAGAATGTATATATATTCACAAAACAACTAATGGTGCATTATATGAATAGTCTTTGGTTTATAAAGTTAAAATCAATTTTGTATTTATATATATCGCATGATTGAGACCAGTTTGTTAACAATTATTAACCACTATTTACACATAGTAAAGTAAAGACACGGGTACTGTCGCAGACTTTCATTGCAACTCAAACTGAACACTCTAATTAAAATATTTTTATTAATCCAAACAACTATACACTCCCGTGTAGCTGAAACATTTATCTATCAAAAAGGATTTTCTTTAATCCGTTTTGTATCGAGGAAGTAACAGCCGCCGAAACGTTGAAAATATGCTGATTTTTCGCCAATGTAGATACGCCTGTCCGGTATGGCATGATAACACCCAGACCTTGAGAATCACCATACATCACAGGTCCGAAGTTTTGTCTTGTTGACGATTTTCCATAAAAAAAAAGATTGATTTAACCAATTAACTTCTTCATTTTGCTGTAGACAAGTGACGTCATGGAAAAGGCTGAGAGAATGTTGTAAATAAAATCTGAGACCTTGACATTGTTTTATAAACGTGAAGGAGTTTTAGTTCGTTGCTGCAGTATTCCTTTACATGGGAGAGATGGCTGTTTATTCTGACACGTTCATAACACCCGTGTATAGTTATGATAAAACATAATTTTTTGAGAAGACAGGCTTATCTATATTGTAGAAAAATCGGGGTATTTCAGAAGAACAATGAAAACTTTCAATTTTGAATGTCGTCCTGGGTACTGTTTTCTATAGTCTAGACAGAATGTGTCATAACTCTCGACGGCTGATATTTGTTCGATACAAAACGGAGTTTAAAAAGAGGTAGGTACTGTTGAATAGATAAATGTTTTAGCTACACAAAAGTGTATAGTATAATGGTATGGGATTTGAAGTGTTCGAATTAAAGCATTGCATTTGAACTGCAGTAAAAGATGGCGACAGTGCCCTTGTCTTTATTTCTTTTTACTATATATAGGAATTGTGTGTATATGAATTGTAACTAACTAGCTCTGGTGCTCTTTGTATTCGGCGTAACTGTATAATATGGCTTTTAACCTATATTTTTGAGTAATCTGGGTACTGAATAGTGTGTGTTGAAAAGATAATATACTGTGTGTTTATTAACACATAAAAAGACACATATTAAATATTGAATTATATTATTTTTGGTACCAAAAACTTGAAAAAATTATTTCAATTTCAAAGTTTTTTCAATAATTTATTGTCGCAAGAGAAATCAAAAGTAAACTTTTCACCCCGTTGTGCACCTCGCTGACAATTCGTTGTGCGCCTCGTTATCCCTAACCGAATGTATTCCGAAGCTTGCCGGAGATCGCCGAGTAATTATGATTGTATTACATATATATTAATAGCAAATTTGTAGTCTTTAATTATGCTTAAATATATAATTAAAAAAAGATTTCTTTAACATTCCGATAAAGAAAATATAACCAAATACGCTGGAACTATTTTATGTCGTATTAATTTATTCACTGTTTCGGTTGTACTGCGGTCTCACTCCCGCATTCGACGTAATATTTGAAAGTTGTACGAGTTGCTGAAGCGAAACAAGAACAAACAATGACAAGAATTAATAATGGAACATTTCATCAAGGCCACATTATGTCTAATGCTGCAGGCTTTCAATGGACGGTAATTGCTTTGGCTGCAATTCTTTTCATTGTGTTTAATGGTGTTCCAAGTCCTCAGAACTGGCCTGCAAGTGTTTTTGACGAAGTAGTGAGAAAGGTCACTGTTTTAACGAGCAAATAATTGCAGCATCTGCAAATCCCAGACCCAGTTATTTAGGTCACTGGGTACTTCCATCTGCTGTTGGGTTACTTGATGAGGCATTTAATACGGTGTACTACGCCGATATTTTCTATGGTGTGAATTCGATAATGGATGTGCAGTCGAATGATCGGGACATCCCAACTCTTTGACTCTAAGGGATGTTAGAAGTGTGACTATTTGTGAAGCTATTCAAGGAGGTGTTGCGATATTTGATTTATTATTGTTAACCATAGGGTCAAACACCACCACCATTTTAAGACTTAAAGATGAATGGTACGTGTTTGACTCCCATGCCAGAGACTAAAATGGTATTTCTTCTACTACTGGTATTGCATCACTCTTAATATTAAGTAATTTCGATGAACTGGCTACTTTCATTAGTATGAACTTTGTTTTGTCTGAGTTTACTTTAACACCTGTCACTTTGGACCTGCAGCCACAATTAAATTGTGATACACAAGTTCCTGTTGACATGAATAATAATGAAAATGGGGCACAAACTGAGCAGTGTTTGACTTTTGAAAGACACTATTATAATGGTGTGAATACACTAAATACAAAAACAATTTTTCACGAAAATGTTGAAAGGACCAGCAAGTGTGAACATGAAAAAAGTGTTCAAAGCATACACAAATTTATGAACAAAATATTAGACAAATTATTGACAGTTACTGCGCATGTTGTGAAAGGATTCTTTTCTAGTACCAAGTTAGGATTTGCCCTCTTCCTGAACTTAGTTTCTTATATAAATATCCACATAGCTTCAGTCTATTAGTACATTTAATTTCACACTTAACTGTAGTGTTACTTTTCTGTTTAATTCTGATTTTACATACGGCAAACAATATTCATTACTTTTACGACATTATATTTTTTAAAGATATTTCTTGATAAAAAATGTGCAAAGACATCTCTGAACAACTTCTAACATCCTATAATAGTCACCTTTATAACACCAGTGATACCTTATTGCATGGTATTCTATGTGTCAGATTTTGCTCTACTCCTCTGTAGGAACAATCACATTTTAATATTGTGTTTATGAAATATTATCTATTGATGTGGCTTACAACTAATAGTACATTCTGTATAATTTGCGTATAAATGCAATTGTCACATGCAATTATCTCATTATTAATACATTACAATAATTAGTAAGTAATTTAATGAGTTTAATTATAACAAATGATAGTAACAATTATAATAATTTTGTATTTAATGGGAATATTTATGGTTACATTCTATGCAATAGACAACTTAGATTAAAACATGAAAAACAATTACAAATAAAGAATAAGACTTGATAAGTTTATTCTCTATTGTAAATATACAAAAATATATTTATGACTTAATAGTAATATTTGTATAGTTATTTTTACATTTACAGGTTTAATCAAAGGAAAGAAAAACGAAAAACGTGACAATATACATTAGTTAATGTTACAACGCAAAACATTAGTACAATACATGAATCAAAATTACATTAACAAGATTCTAAATAAGCAAATCCAAGTCGAAGAATTGCAGTATTTAGCTCAGGAGATATAACTATAGTTTAAAATATATTCAGTTGACTATTTTGCAGCACGTGTATGTCATCGATGGCTAACAAACGATAAGTTAACCTTGCCATTCTATCCTAACCAGAATCCACATTACAATCTCTTTAAGTAAATTATAATTGTCCTGCTTCCCACTTCAATATGCGTTGAGAAACAAATGATAATTAGCCGAAATGCCCTAAATCAATCATCACGGATACCAGGCTTACGAGACCGCTGTTTTCGGGACAATTAGCATGTGCCTCATAAACCTCGTGTTGCGCAATGGCCGTTAACTTTGTTGTAATAAAAAGAGTATGTTTCCGGAATTTACGTCATTATCTCCTGTGTATATAACTAACGATTTTGCTTACCCGCCGTTTTTAAACATTTCATTCTAGGCCGGGACCCGTGGTTAATGTTATGCCGGGACATGGGAAAAGAATGACGTTAAATTTGACCTTTTGTCATACTAAATTATACAGATAATGTCAACAGCATGCGTATACTCGTCAAATGACGACCTTTATTTTGATATTTAATTCCATTAAAGATCAAGTATTCGGGAACAGTTTCATATGTTTCGGTTATTAGTTTGATAACGTAAGTACCATTACCGTGCATGACGTCACAACAAACAGACGCAGATAGTTGTAAGACATCAGATTGGTCGCCACGTAGCATATGATGTGTTGAGAATCGGCAGTTTAGACTTGCATGCTATCTATAGTTCGTCATTGTTATATCATAAAGTATGGTGAGCAAAAGTTGTGATATATAGAGGATATTATATGCGTGCTTATTAATCATTGAATTTATTAAGGTGTAATCCCACCTGGTCCATTGATTGTTGTTCTTTATTCTATAGTAAATAATATAAGTTTGAAGGCTTGTCATTCATAGAGAGACACAATGAAAGAAGTGAAACATACATTTTACTGTTTGTCAACATCTCCACTATCAAAATATGATGAGAAAAGTAGGGGTCATGTGTCATATAAGAGTTTTTTTATCAGCTCAGTTTGTACACTGTTGACAAAGTGAAAGTAGACTTCCGAAATCATGTATTCATTTCCAAGCATAATTTTTTTTTCTTAGTTCATAATTCAAACATGACAATGCTGTCAAAATGTTCAAAATACATTTATAATGCCAGTTTATTGATCTGTGCATAAGTGTAGGTGTCTCCATCAATGAAGAAAAACTGTACTGCCGACAACAACCATATCGATTTATGGTATTGAGGTAGATTCAGTGGCTTTGAAGCTTGGTATTTGTTTATGACAGGTTTCAATGGTAAATCTATGTTTTGAATGACATATGGCTCTCGTCTGAGATCTTGAAGCTTGAAACAATGGTGCTACTACGAAATTGTTTGCTAGTGTTATTGGGGAAAAGTGATTTTACGGTGAATGGTCAAACGCGCTCGCTTCTTGTAGTATCAATGTTATGGAGCTTTTTCAACATCTAAAAGATAGTGCTAGCTCTGGTCGGCTGGTGTCGGCTGGTGTCGGCTGTTGTCAGTATAATGTGGAATATAGATAATACTGTTCTTAATAAGGTCAAGTCCTTTCTTTAAATTAAAATCGATATGGTGGTATGTCGTAAATGTATTTATTTTTATTTTAAGACATGATATTAAGAATCTATATATACACATTTTCGAATAGAAATAGTTACAGGTATAGGTATTTTGCCATGTGAAATGGATTTTTGAAGGAACTCTAAGAAGTTGGAATGACCTTGCATCAATCAGTCTAATATATCTGTTCAGTCATTTTGTACATCATCATGCTAGGAGCCTGTTTCACTTAACATCTCAAGCTGAGATTTTCCTCAACTCAGCAATTTCTATAAATTATTTCTTTAATTCCTAATAAATCAAATTACAACTTTGAATTGAATTGGAAACAAACTTTGGAAAAGGAGCACTTTCAAAATTATCAATGTAAATGAAGTTATAGCATTTTTAAAAAATTGAGCTGAGATGTTTAGTGGATGCGTCGACAGGTGACTTTCTATTCCTTTGCTCTAGTAAAGGGCTCGTACTCGTTGGTACATTTTTATGTTAATTATATGTCACTTTTTCTATTTTTAATAATCTTTAATGTCACTTTCTTCTATTTTTAATCATCTTTAGACTGCAGCGTGGTCTAGTGGTAGACTGTCCGCCTCGCATGCGGAAGGTCGTGGGTTCAATCCCCGGCCGGGTCATACCAAAGACTTTAAAAATGGTACTAGAAGCTTCCTCGCTTGACGCTCACCATTTAGAGGAGAATTCTAGGTCTGGTCGGCCCGGTGTCAGTATAAAGTAACTAGGATGGGTATCATACCATGTGTCTGCGGCATGATTCTGCAGTGTGACAGCGCTTAGAATACTGTCTCAAGTAGACACCGTCGCGATATGACTGAACAATTGTTGAAAGCGACGCTAAACACCATACAACAACAACAGTGTTTATCATCTTACAAACTGTTTGTTTCCTGGCTTGGATACATGTACTTTGACATACTTTGACCTAATTTGTGCACGTGTCTTGTGTAGGATATCAAATAAACAATTAAATATTTTTGTAGCCATATCGTAGTTTATAGTGGCAAAAAGTTGATTAAATATTTGATAAGTACACACTTGAATTCTAGTTTATTGAATGTCTCTCCTGCTAATTGTTGGCTGTCTACAGTTAAAGGCGGTAATACAGTGGACATAGTGTTTGCCGCTCATGCCAGAGATTGCATGTTCCATCCTCCAGCTTGACCCGACGGGGCTCTTAAAAATGGCACTCTTTAAATGGTATGCATTGGCAGCCGATTGAATATCAGTTTATACATGTAGATTATATACACTTTGAGCAGACTTAGCAATCGAACTAAAATCAATTTGTATATACATACTCAGAGATGGTAGTCAGTTATATCTTAATTGTTATTTCCATAATCTCGTTGTCAAACTTTTTTTGTCGAGCCCGCTCGCAGTCAGCTAAACACAATGTCGGTACATAGTTGTCACAATGGCGGTACGGTATATATTATACGTTCATCTGTTTAGTTTAAATTTAATATGTATTTTTAAATTACTTCGATAATGAAACACAACTTATTACAACTTAGACAAATAAAGCTCGAAGTCTTTCTTGGTAGAAAGAGTACTAAACATATGCTGAAAAGTGTCTTGTTCAGCGACACCACACATAGCCGTGTCAAATGATCGAACCCACGACTCTCCGATCAAGGATCCGATGCTCCACCACAGGACCCCCTTCATCTGTTTGTGCATACGTATGTGCATCCAACAGATTGTGTCGGGACTAATTTGCCGAAAGCGTTGAGAGATTTTGAAATAACATGGCACACTGTTCACTTTAATGAAACTTTTTTTCGCGAAACATGTCCTTAGCTCAAAGGTCAAGCTCAAACATAAACTAAGGTTATAGTTCAGAAATAGGAAAACTTTTCCATTTCTGCTTCATATCTCGTAAACCACTTTATTTGATTTTGAAATAGTATAGAACAAATGTTTTCCATAATAAAACGACGAGTCGTGAGCAAGTTCAATCAGTCAATATCACATTTAATAGTTCAAGGTCAGACATCGGTACACTATTTCATGTCTTTTTCCTATTGTGTAAACCACTAGACAAATTTTGGAGAAAAAATACATAGCACCAGTATTGACCATAATGAGACAATATGTAGTGCATACGATCAATGTCCGTATCTCAAAGGTAAAGGTTATACTTAGAAATTCAAGATCAGAAATACGTAGCGTTTCGTGTTTGCTTCAAATCTTGAAAACCAATAGACATTTTGTTTTAATAACATGGTCAATCATTTAACCATAATCAGATGACTTGTCTCGAACAAGACCAGGGTCATATCCCAGAAATAGGTAAACTATTTCATGTGGACTTCGTATCTTCTAAACTTCCAGTCAGAATTTGAAATAACTCGACACAAACCATCACTGTGAGGCAATATTTCCCAACGCAAGGTCGAGATGTGTAGGTCAGAGTTCTAAGTCATACTTAATGGTTCAAGTTCAGAAATAGGTACAGTATTTGATGTCCGCTCCATATTTTGTAAACGACTTGACATATTTTGAAATGACGTGACACAACTGTTAACCATATTAATGAGATAATGATCTATCACAAGTCTGTACTGGCGTAACGACATTGTAGCTTTTTGACATAGTATTATTTATAGATGTCACTTTCACTTTTCATGGGCTCTTAACCAATCTTTTATCCATGATTTGTAGCTACAGATAAGCTGTTGGTTTGGTCTAACCAGATAGTATTTTTACCGGATGGCCCTTAATTTGTCAGAATTTACACAAGTTCTATCTTGGTATCATTATGGAGTCTTGATCTATCGTATAATTTTTACATCTCCAAAGAGAACAATATGACTTGTACAGTGCGCTTGTTTCAGCCAAAGGTTGTTTACATTTTGTAAAGGAATAATTATCAGCTGCACAGTAATTGAAAATGGTAAATAAAAATTGTTTTAATTAACATCTTTTTTAAAGTGTAAGTAGTGTTATTTACCACTGAAACGATTGATCTGATCTGTTATTTATAGTTAAGGCACTGAAACTGTATTCATGGAATAAAACAACTTTGTATGAAACACGCGCCCTAAACAATAGATTTTTTCCAAACAATAACGTTTTTCGTCATTGTATACACTTGATTATTTGTTTAAACTTTATTGAGAAATAAAACATGTTTCAAGTAAATACTTAATTTTTATTTTAAAGTTATCAGTTGTAAACAAGAAAGCAAAACAAGAACAAGAACTGAACCAAATTTTATTCAGTATTAAGCAAATACAAAATGTTTTTAGCATATTTATGACATACAATACAATGTGATAGAAAACGTGGACTACCATAAAACAATTTTATATCAAAATAATATTCAAGACAACACTTTTAATTAAATATTTAAAAGATAACTGTTAAATGGTTATAAAAAGACATGATAGTTAATTAATGTTTACATTTATTTTACCTGATCTTTATTTTTCAGTGAAATACATGTATAAAACATATTCATGAAAAAAAACGTGGTGAAATATGGTGATCGTCATATTGTTGATCTTCTCTTGTATTGTCAAAAAAAAAAAAGAAAAAAGAAGAAACAAACGATTTTAAGATAAACACTATTTTGGCACCGGGTTTACGAGAAATATCAGTTGCATTTGCATTGCCACGCCCTGTGACTGTTGGGGCAGTTCGCTTGGTTTTTCACACAATTTCCATCATTGCTCCCCAAAGATTTACATCTGGAAAATATAATACATGTATCATATTTTTTAAATGTGTTAGACACCAGTTTGTTGAAACAAAACGAGTGCATATAGCATGTTTCATTTTTCTCCGCCATTCCAACGTATAACACTACCACTGTCTGTCCGTTCGTGATGTTGGTTTTAGTCCGTGTTAAGGTGGCTGTTGCTAAAAATTAAAAAAAATTCTCTAAATAACTTTAGTTGCCCTTCAAATTTCGATAGTACTGAACATTGGTTCCTAACGTAAAATGGTTTTCTCCCGAAGCATCGGTAACTGTTAAAAAGTTCGATTCTCTTCCATTTCAACCTCTTTTAAAAAGTAGCATAGAGAAAATCACTATTGAAAGAGTAGTTAAATGGACGCTTAGAGTGGTTTTTGAGTCAGAATCTAGTCAAGGTCAATAGAAAAAAAAATTTGGTGATCTGTTCGGAAATGATTTTTACTCAATCAATAAAAACTCATTCAAAGTGGCATAGCCAGTATTCTGCACTATTTTAATTCAATAAATAACTGGTATAATTGTAATATATAGAATAAATTGTGGTAATCTGGATCATATCTGGTGCTAAAAAAAGTAAAATTTCGATTAATCGATCTCGACGGGACGATGCAAAATAGTTCGAATTAAAGGTTTTTCGAACAAAGTATTGTTCAACATTATACCATATGTCATATACATGTATATAATCGAAATAGGATCAGATAAGTCGTTCGAACTATATGTGGTTTTCAAGCCATCATTATTCGAGCCAAAAGTGTACCGTTGTTCATCGTTAAAAACATGTATTTAAACAGCCTATTTTGTGATATTCCTACATTTTACATGGCTAGTGTTCATATCTGTTTATTGTTACCCTGGCGATCATGGTTTGAATACAGAGACAAGTTACTTTCCTAGCAGTACTGCTTTTTCCTACAGTTCTCCATAAACGGCTTCTCGTATCTGAATAAAACCATGTTTCAACTAAATGGAAAATATGTTGCCCTTATAGATAATTATTCTTTTGAACATCTCTAGCGACTGTTCTAATGCTAAAGGGTGACAGAATTGGTCTAGTAAATACAATAGAATGGGAATCTTTACAATAATTTTCGTCAGCGGAACAGCTAATTTGCAAATTAGAATTATTGTTATGTAAAACTAGATTTAAAACAAAATTTAAGAGCGGTATCGGCCGTTATAAATGCATCGAAGGTCAGGTGAATTCACAAAAATTCATATTCAAATTCTTAATAAAATAAATATCTTCAAATACTGGTAATGCCTATTTAAAATATTTAGTTTAGATACATTTTGAAGATTGATTTCTTACATGAAAAGGAAGTTTGTTATTGCCCGTCAGTTACATTAGGTTGAACTAAGGTCACTCTTAATGACAATAGAAAAATACTTTCCTCTCAATTATATAATTTGGGTGAAATTTTATGGATTGGTTTGTTAATTTTATTTGTGTATCTTTCCAATTACTGGATAAATATCAAAATATAATGTCTAGAACTCGAAACTGTTTTTTCAAAGTAAGAGCAAACAGTAGGGACACCCTTGCCACATGGACACGTTTCTAGTGATTGTTTATTGAACATGATTAGATTAGCCAACAGCAAGCCCATATCCACTTAAGCCATATGCCACCCCTTCCCTTACCAAATATGCATCCCACACATATGTCATTAACATATTATCATATATTGGCTACTTATTTCGATTTCTTGAAATACAAATAATACAATGATTACATTTCGTTACATGTCTGGTGTAAAATTCCACTAGTAGCTCTCATGCACCTTGACCATATGTCCCAGCAGTTCCCAATAAATCCACTGGTAGATGGAACGACTTGAATCGAGAACATCAAACACACAACCAAAACAGCAGCTGCTACAGATTTCATCTTCCTAACAATAAAATTTAAATTAGTGTCATTTAAGATAATTTTGTGACATTTTGTGTATGTTCCTGACATGGACAGGAATGTCAAGATTGGTTATAATAATCATTGGGGTCAAGATTTAGGACTTTATTATTGAAAAAATTAAAATGGTTTCCATTCAGGAATTTAAGCCTCTTGTGAAATATTTTGATGTTTTTTTTTCATAAAATTTTGTTTGTACATGTATATTGGAAATGGTGTTGCAGTAAATAGATTCAAATTATAAAAAAACCCACCTAATTCATGGTTGTTAACACCATTATAATTATTATTATTATTTATTATTATTACTACTATTATCATTATTATTATTATGGTATAACACATTTATATACAGCACTCTTTTCATAAATAAATGGGTTCAAAAATGTTTTACATAAACAAATAGCATACATACAAAATATTCAATGAAAAACAAGAAAAAAAAAATCTAAAAAAAAAAAAATCTAAAAAGACCAGCTGAATAAAAAAAATACAGGTGTTAGTATTAAAAAATGGTAAATAAGAGTAATACATGCAGTTAAATCGGCTTGACATTTTGTTACATATAAGCACAGATAAAATAATACTGTTCATGTTTAAATATAGATATAGCTGTGTGTTATTTATTGAAACATTTAAATTCAGTAAAATTTAGTCAGTATAATTATGTACGAAAAAATGTGTTTTTAAAAGTTCCTTAAATGAAGACAATGTCGTAGCTTCCCGAATGTTCATTCCCATATGACCTTCATATTTTATCCAAGCATAACCAGACATATAAGGCATGTTTATGATCCTGGAATCGCAAAGATTTCTTGAACTGGTGAACTGAAATCTAACAGCAGTAAAAACGTAAATTATAAACAGTTAGTTTTCTATTGCCGTATGTAAATGCCTGGGAACGCCAATGTGCTATAAAACGGTTACTTAATTGTTTTGATATTAAACAAGTTAAAGATGGAAACTATAACATAATCAAATAACGGGTTTGGGGGCGCTGCTAATGAAAAAAAAAATTTCCTAGCATTTGTTTAAAATTTATTTAATTAAGTGTTTCGACAAGTACATGTTTAATGTAGTCAAGGAAAAGTGAATATTTCTCTATCAGTATGACCAACATTTTATTTTGTATTTAGTCTTTGTTCTTTATTGAATAACTATCATTTCTGTTCTATCCAGACTCTGTGGCAGTGCGGGAAGAGGAGTTAGTTTAGAACATTATTTTAAATATCTTCCTTTTCATTTTTAATGATTCCTAATTGTCATAACATACTATAATGACAATGTAAAGCCTACAATGTTATTCAATTCACACAATAACACTTTGCAGTATGATAAATAAATGCAGTCTATGATAGCCCTTAATAACCTAGAATAACCTAGAAAATTGTAACTACCGGTAGTCTACTATATATCAATAATTAAAAAAAACAACAACATAATTTAGGTTAATTGTTGTTTTCAATACTGTATGTAAATCATGATATGACTGTCAAGAGAAAATTAAACGCTGAATATACACAACCAGTAAGCAATAAGTTAACTACCATAGTACCCCACCCACACTTTTCTTTGCATACCTGCAATTATTGTAAATCTACACAATAGTTATAAAATAACAGGAACCTCACACTGACATACAAATCGCTGTCATTCGCAAATTCTTTGCAGAAACATAATCAGATTTTAGAAATTGTCACCATTTTGGCAAGAGAGATAATATTTTTATTGCTCTTCGTATTGGCGGAAACAAATTAAGTTATTTCCATTTAAATTTAGAGGGATACCCGCGAATCACGTCATCACCGATTTCTAGATCAAAACTCGGCTGATTTCGACCGGAAAGAAAACACAGCTTGATGTGGATTAATCCGAAAATTGATGTGTTGGTTGATTGTTTATAGGGCTAATTGGGGCAGTCAAACCGGCAAGCCAATACAGTGTGACCTTTAGCGACTTTATGTTTACGGTAAAGGCCTGCTGCAAATTTAGGACAAGTCTACTTAGCTTTTCCAGACTGTCAGAGTTAAATTTGACGACAATTTCGCTAGCTTGGACTCTGAATTCCTCTGCTATTTACCATTCAAAGTCATATAGTAAGCATAAACGCTAATTCTCAGTAAACAGATCTGTATCAACTTGCGAAAAATAATGAATAATTCAATTAGTAATCGCAATATGCGCATCGGAATTAAACATGGAATGATATTTGACCCTTAAATCAAAATACATTGGAGTGTGACGTCATTTGCTGTATCCACACGCGACAAGGACCTGGTCAGCTGATTATTACATTATTTAGCAGTAAAAGGACTGTGAGTACCTGTGTATTCGGTCAAGCCGATCATTTCGATAGAGTATCGGTAAATGTTTAACACATGTGATTGACAGTTGATTTGCCTAAAAGATGCGCGCCATTTCACCCTGCTCTAGAAAAAACATAATATTTCCTGTAATCGCATACTTGTTCAATACATTTCAATCCTCCATCATACGATGTTTTATGGAATAAAGATTGTCCTTCTAATTTAAAATTTTGATTGTTCCAAATGACTTTTTTACCTTACGATTTTAAATCATTGATTTTTTTCTTTGTAAATGCCTTTCGAATGTGTATAAATAAATCAGTATTTTAATATCCTCGCTATATCATTTTCATGTACATAAAAACATATGTAGATTACAATCAGAAAGCAATTTGCCACCGTATTTTTCAAGTTTCGTAATACATGTATAGGTAATTTTCATTAGTACTGCTATTGCCTTTGTTGTTATTTTATAATCAGTTTTTAATAAACTTATTAGTCTCCATTTACTTAGATTGGTTGTATCTGTTCCAGGTTTGGTATCAGGATACTTAAACTTTGTTTTTGTTGCCTGGTCATATTTTGAATTTCAAAGAATAGTTTATTGATTCATATAATATTGGTTTATGTCGGGTTAGCATATTGTATAGAATGTTGCTATTCTGTCTGTTAAAATACCTGCGCGTGTTGTTTTATCTGTTTCATTAACTTAAAGTTAGTTTATGTTTTCATGAAAGAAATTTGTATTTTGACGATTTTATTTTTTGTACAGTTTGGCAAAGAATTATTTTTGGGTTTCAGTTATTCTACCAATTATTTTTAAACGTTATATTATTTTTGATTCGGCGTAATGTACTCTTATTAAGCGAAATATTTTGATTTTATTTCATATTCTATTTTATTTATATTCGAACGAGTTAAAATGTCATTTATTTTATTTTCAATTATACCAATTAGTTCAGCTTTCTTTAATACTAGTTCAATTTTGATTTCATCTGTTAAATGTGGTTTGATGCATTTAGAAATGTTCTTTAATTGTTTAATGGTCATTTTTTTACTCTGGATTCGGATTTCTTTTTTAAATATATATTTAATACTGCCATTTCTTTTGTTGCCATAGTAATTTCCCATAGAGAATTTGGGCTGTTTCACAATTATTGTTAACGGTGTCAGGAGTCAGCCGAAAATGGCACCTTGTTATCGTAACATAATTGCTCAACCGTGATAAGGGGCCATAAAGTCACAATCCCCAATTTTTATGACCATAATTTATACATGTGTACGGAGTTGAAAAAATAAATTGCAGTAAACATTATTACATGCAACTTTATTTTGATATGTTTCTAAGTTTTAGCCTGGTGTCAGAATATTTAAATAAAAGGAAGTTTTATAGTGTACAAATAGTAAGGAATAAAACTTTCTGGTAAATACAATTTATCGTCCCATTTGAGAACTAAGATACCAAGTGTATATGAAACAAGAAGGCATTTGGTACCTTTTTATATCAGTGGGACGTTATGTACTGTTAATGAATATAAAAATATTAGGGACAAGGACAAATAAATGGATGAGTGTATAGGTGAGTGAGTGAATGAATGAATGGATGAATGAATAAATGAATAAATGAATGAAAAATGTAGCAGTATGCTGTAACGAGTATGAAGTATTTAACTGACTTAGAAACAGTAGTTGATATTATGAGCGCCGCAGCGAATTCTCGTTTCCGTGTCGCTTGATATGCAACCGCATATTGTCTTAAAGCAATGCCTTTTTTTCTTTATTTATTTGCATTTACAAAATATTAATTTTTTTTTTGATTTTGTAAGAACACGGCCCACCGATCGGACATTGTTTCAAGTATAACTTGATTTGTGTATTTTACTAAAGTTAACAACGCTGTTTTATAATTATAATTTAATAATCCTATTATACGTTTATCATTCATGTTGGTTAATCAGCCATTTCAATAGCTATTAAAATACTGCATGAAATGGTTGTGGGTATTTTTCACCGTTTTTGCAAAGGAATGCCAATGTATAAATGCTCATTTCTCCGTAGGAGCGCCATTTTCTATGAATATGTTAATAGTTCAGCTTTCGATCGATTTATATTTCACTAACATAACTTTTATTAATTTAGTAACAATTGCGTTAAACCGTGATTCACTATTGGTTATTCCTTCTCTTATAGCGATTAATAACACGTCTTTTTTTGCATTAAAATAACATTCAAGTGTTTGTTTTGCCTGTTCAACCTATATTCAAGCGACGTCACGCGTTTTCAAATGATAAATATCCTTTAAACAAATATAATTATTCGATTCAAAACAGTAACAAATGCGAATGATTTTTCCGCGTGTGAAACTCATGACCACACGCCAGATATATACGCGCGGACTATCGGTAGTGCGTGTGAATCTAAAGTGACACCGTCATAAGGACGTGTAACATATTCGTCATACGGACGTCTTTACCGTTCTGACGATCCTGACTCCATAGTACAGGCGACGCGTAGGAAAAAATAACATAAATCACTGGGTGGAAAGTCCTGTTAATAAAACCATTGCCATAAAAACGATTGGATGACAAATCTACGGATCCGGACGCGGTAGTAGTATATAAAGGAATAAGCAAATTTTATAAACGTGAAATACATTCAATATGAAATGTAGCAATGAGTTGTAACGGGACATCAGTTGTTTGTTGAGTAAAATTCATGAAATGGGTTTATATTGTATGAATGCATTTCATAACGTTATTCTATATACGTAAATATAAAAATGTCACTTTGCTGTTTTATTTTATATATTATACTCTACGATGGTGAGTTTGGCATACGCAAGCAATCATGTATGAGTTTTAATTGAATAATTGATATATAATTTCAAATAATAAAAGTTTAAGATCACTACTCTGTTGCTTGTAGTTTCTGCAATTTTATGCAAAATTATTAGGTATGTTGTTTACAACAATAACAAACAACACAATTTAAAACAAAAAAATACACAACGGTACGTTTCTTGTTATTATTGATATTGTCAGAACATTCATTAAACTTTAAAACTGATAAGTTTTATTACAACTTATTTGTGCGAAATGACAATCTATAAAAAACACAACATCAATTGTCTTTAATCTTAAAATATAGCTAATTTACTGAACTAAATTTTGAAAATAAAGGATTTTGAAAATCAAATCCAACATAAAATAAAGAGCATAAATACCTTTTGTCTGACTCGTATGACTTATCTCCGCATGTAACAGCAGGCGCAGCAATGGGACACAATTGCAATACGAGCTATTCATATAGGCGAATTCTGTGTGATGTTAATTCAAATTGATGGGAACAGTTATGCAAGAAAGGATACGCGTTTTTTTTTCGTTGCTTATGTTTTTTCCATTGATTTATTGAAGCTAATGAATATAAAATAACAGAGAGTTTTTATCACATAATTTCACAAGTAAACATTTTACAATTTAAACTTTTTTTCCACACTGACGATTCCTAAAAGTACTCTATAGATACGAGGGGTGTAAAAATGTATTATGTATTAATAAGTCGCACAAAATGCACGTGAAATTTTACATCTATATTTATACGCATGGCTACCTCTACTCAATACCTACATAATGGTATATACATGTATCTGCTGAAAAGTTATAGTTACTTCAATATGGGCAGGCGTTGACCACTGTTGTAAAAATGGTTGGGAAACAAGTAGCAAATAATGAGGACATTTGCACTAATATGAAAGTAATGAGCACTCGGTAGTTCTCTGAAAGATAGTTTTGATAAAATCACATAAGTGTTTTATGAGTCAGTTCGTATGTAGAGTATGCTAAAAATGCAGTTATGTCATCAAATACAGCAACATGTAAAAAATGTCTTAAATTAGAGAAATTGTTCGTGATGATGCGCAATATAATGTGCGTGATATAGCACGTGTTGCAGGCGTTTCACAATCTTAAAATCTTTTCGTTCTGAATACATCATGGAAGTTAGGTGCTAGGAAGGTGCCCCACTTGTTGACTGACGACCAAACGAAGGCACGTGTTGAAACTGACAAAAAAACTGCTTAAAATTGTATATGAACATAATCAAAGACAATTTGCAAATTTTGCCAATGGTGACAAAACCTTGATACATTATTTCGATCCAGTCCGAAAGGTTGGGAACAAACTATTGGTCACCAAACATGGTAGAACGCAAGTCATGGCTAATCAGACATTGAGCGTAAAAATAATATTCATGAAATGTTTTACACTATTGAAGGTTTACC
Source organism: Panopea generosa (assembly GCA_029582155.1). NCBI lineage: Eukaryota > Metazoa > Mollusca > Bivalvia > Adapedonta > Hiatellidae > Panopea > Panopea generosa. The sequence continues at coordinate 10,179,255 of CM055899.1, forward strand.
AATACAGGTACCGGTAAAACAATGGTAAAATTGTGACTTTCGTGATGTCGTACTGAAGAAACTGAAAAAGTACTACGAAAATATCGCTTTGTCACCTCGCCCCATCTGACTTATCCCCCCCCCCCCCAAAATGAAATAAAATCCTCTCTGGTCGTAGATATGGGTCACGGCAGGCTCATGCTTCTGCCGTAAACAATTGCCACTTTGAAGGCATGAGACATTATCGATTTAGTTAGTTATTAATGATTAGAGGGCACATACACAATACCCGTACATTTTGAACAGCCCTTGTAAACTAGAAACAAGACTTAACGATAAGCGAACAATGACGATTAAACAGACGACTCTGTAAAATAAAAATAACTAAGTGGGCATTAAGATACTGAGTCTGATGATTGTGTATGTACAGTTCAGAGTCGGATTTTTAAAAAAGGATTTAACACCAGTTTCAGCACATAATAAGTTACATATGACTTATCCAGTTCCATTGGATGAGATATACTTCATCAGTTATGATTAAAAACCCGGAAACAAATTATTTGCCGTCTGTCAAAGAAGAGAAACACAGAATTTTAGACATATCATAACCCTTCTGAGATCAAGAAAAACTACACATTTGATTTCAGAATTTTGAAAAAAACCCACTATTTTCACCTGCAAGTGTCGTAATGCTATAAGCTAAAATGATTCATCCATATATACTCACACCCATTACATTGCAGACTTTAATTTACTGAGCCTGTTCGTGAGTATTAATGAGATATGTAACAAATCCAACGGACAATAGCCAGTTAGAAAACAAAAACAAAAACGTGTTCTTTAAATTTACATTTTAATCACTTGAAGGCATCTTTTGTTTGATGAGAGCAAATTATGACTGGATAATTAAATTGTCTTTTGATCAAACCAAAAAAAGCAATTTATCTATGACACAATTACATTTATTTTTAAATGTTAATTTTAAAAGACAGTGTAATATTAACATAGTATTGTAACAGTCATCATATAACAATCTATCCTTTAAATATAAGCTGTTTAAAGTAAATATAAAATATAAATATGTGTTAGGTCTGTTATCAGGTGTTGTTACGTCTTTACATGTTTGGGTTACGTCTATTACAATATGGTGTAAATTTGTTTTAATGGATCTACAAAATGTTATTAATCTATATGTTAGCCTAAAGTTTGTTATAAATCATTATACAGTATACAATGAAGTTTGTTATAAGGCAGTGTACAGTATGTTATAAGTCAGTGTACAGTAGCTTTAAGTCAATATACAGTGTGTTATAAGGCAGTGTACTGTATGCTATACGTCGATCTATAGTTTGTTATTAGTTAGTATATAGCATGTGATAAGGCAGTGAACAGTAGCTATAAGTCAGTATACAGTGTGTTATAAGGCTGTGATCAGTTTGTTATAAAGCATTGCACAGTATGCTATACGTCGATCTACAGTTTGTTAAATGTTAGTATATAGCATGTTATAAGGCAGTGAATAGTTTTTTATAAGGCAGTGCACAGTATGCTATACGTCGATCTACAGTTTGTTACGAGTTAGTATATAACATGTTATGAGGCAGTGAACAGTTTGTTATAAGGCAGTGCACAGTATGCTATACGTCGATCTACAGTTTGTTATAAGTTAGTATATAGCATGTTATAAGGCAGTGAACAGTTTGTTATAAGGCAGTGAACAGTATGCTATACGGCGATCTACAGTTTGTTATAAGTTATTATATAACATGTTATAAGGCAGTGAACAGTTTGTTATAAGTCAGTGTACAGTAGTTATAAGTCAGTAAACAGTGTGTTATAAGGCAATGTACTGTATGCTATACGTCGATCTATAGTGTGTTATAAGTTAGTATATAGCATGTTATAAGACAGTGAACAATTTGTTATAAGGCAGTGCACAGTGTATATACGTCGATCTACAGTTTGTTATAAGTTAGTATAAAGCATGTTATAAGGCAGTGAACAGTTTGTTATAAGTCAGTGTACAGTCGCTATAAGTCAGTTTACAGTATGTTATAAGGCAGTGTACTGTATGCTATACGTCGATCTATAGTTTGTTATAAGTTAGTATATAGCATGTTTTAAGGCAGTAAACAGTTTGTTATAAGGCAGTGCACAGTATGCTATACGTCGATCTACAGTTTGTTATAAGTTAGTATATAACATGTTATAAGGCAGTGAACAGTAGCTATAAGTCAGTATACAGTTTGTTATAAGGCAGTGCACAGCATGCTACATGTCGATCTACAGTTTGTTATAAGTCAGAATATGTTATGTTATAAGTAGGACTATTGTTTGTTATAAGTCAGTGTATAGTATGTTATTAATAGGTCTAGATTTTGTTATAAGTCAGTATATAGTATGTTATAAGTCGGTTTAGAGTTTGTAATCAGTCAGTATATAGTATGAAATAAGTAGGTCTAGTGTTTGTTATAAGTGAGTATAAAGTATATCATAAGTAGATCTAAAGTTTGTTATAAGTAAGTATATAGTATATCATAAGTAGGTCTAGAGTTTGTTATAAGTGAGTATATAGTATGTTATAAGTAGATCTAGAGTATATTATAAGTCAGTATATAGTATGTTATAAGTAGATCTAGAGTTTTTTATAAGTCAGTATATAGTATGTTATAAGTAGATCTAGAGTTTGTTATAAGTGAGTATATAGTATGTTAGTAGAAGGTCTAGAGTTTGTTATAAGTCAGTATATAGTATATCATAAGTAGGTCTTGAGTTTGTTTTAAGTCAGTATATAGTATGTTATAAGTATATCTAGAGTTTATTATAAGTCAGTATATAGTATATCATAAGTTGGTCTAGAGTTTGATATAAGTGAGAATAAAGTATGTTATAAGAAGGTCTAGAGTTTATTATAAGTCAGTATATAGTATGTTAAAAGTAGATGTAGAGATTGTTATAAGTCAGTATATAGTACATCAAAAGTAGGTCTAGAGTTTGTTATAAGTGAGTATATAGTATATCATAAGTAGGTCTAGAGTTTGTTGTAAGTGAGTGTATAGTATATCATAAGTAGGTCTAGAGTTTGTTGTAATTGAGTATATAGTATATCATAAGTAGGTCTAGAGTTTGTTTCAAGTGAGTATATATTATGTTATAAGTAGGTCTAGAGTTTGTTGTAAATCAGTATATAGTATGCTAAAAGTAGATGTAGAGATTGTTATAAGTCAGTATATAGTACATCAAAAGTAGGTCTAGAGTTTATTATAAGTCAGTATATAGTATGTTAAAAGTAGATGTAGAGATTGTTATAAGTCAGTATATAGTACATCAAAAGTAGGTCTAGAGTTTGTTATAAGTGAGTATATAGTATATCATAAGTAGGTCTAGAGTTTGTTTTAAGTGAGTATATAGTAAATCATAAGTAGGTCTAGAGTTTGTTGTAATTGAGTATATATTATGTTATAAGTAGGTCTAGAGTTTGTTGTAAATCAGTATATAGTATGCTAAAAGTCGGTCTAGAGTTTGTTATAAGTCAGTATATAGTATGTTATAAGTAGATCTAGTGTATGTTATAAGTCAGTATAAAGTATGTTATAACTAGATCTAGAGTTTGTTATAAGTCAGTATATAGTTTATCAGAAGTAGGTCTAGAGTTTGTTTTAAGTGAGTATATATAATGTTATAAGTAGGTCTAGAAATTGTTGTAAATCTGTATATAGTATGCTAAAAGTCGGTCTAGAGTTTGTTGTAAGTGAGGATATAGTATGTTATAAGTAGGTCTAGAGTTTGTTTTAAGTGAGTATATATTATGTAGAGTTTGTTGTAAATCAGTATAAAGTATGCTAAAAGTCGGTCTAGAGTTTGTTTTAAGTCAGTATATAGTATGTTAAAAGTCGGTCTAGATTTTGTTATAAGTCAGTATATAGAATGTTATATGTAGGTCAAGAGTTTATTACAAAAATCTATCCGGATATTCCATAATGTGGTATTAACCTGTGTACGATTTGGCATTGTTTTAAAATATGATGATACGTAATATACTTCATAGCATGTAGGAATAAACGCAATAGTATCGTTTTTGGTGTAAATTGCTTTCTTGACACATGATTATGAATATGTAGGTTAATATTACCATTTTCGGAGACGCAATATACATATTTCGCAAGTTATGTATGCTTCATATTGGTAAAGAGATTTATTTCGACTAGTGGGACGAGAGATTTTCTAAATACTCTTTGGTACAATGTATATAGATTGTATAATGTCCAATGATTAGTTAACAATGGTACATCATATGCTGAGTGACTAAGTGAGGGAGTGAGTGAGTGAGTAAGTGATTGAGTGAATGACTGCAGGGTGAAGAGACTGCGTTTGGTGAATGGACTAATGCTACTTTATATTGTATTGATGTTTGAAAAAGTAAGGAGCGTTGCTTCAATTTCAAACTGTCATTTGGCAAAACGACAAAACAAAATACTGATTGCCTGAAGCAATTTATAACGTAAATTAAATAACAATGGCACATATATGCAATGTATTCACATAGCTAATAAAACAGCATAGCAATACAATATCGTAACATATAGAAAACTAAGCAATATTGTACTATGAATTTTGTAATTTAGAAATTAGTCATTGAATTCAGAGTAGACTATATTATGACATTGACTTTTGCCCATACATCTATGTAACTTCGCATATGTGTTCATAATCTGTAAGGTCACTCGAGGGAAAACGTGAGACAACATACTTCTTTATTTAAGGCAGAATTTATATATTCTTTTTATAATTTGATTAAAGCCCCTGTCGGCGATTATTACTACTGACCATTCTAGAAAGTGACCCCTGGTGTCAATTCGTATTGTATACATTTTGTATTATTATATGCACAAACAGTGTAATTATTATATGCATTAATAGTGTCATTAGTATATGCATTAATAATGTCATTATTAAACACATTAATAGTTTCTTTATTATATGCATTATTAGTGTAATAGTGTCATTATTATATGCATTAAAAGTGTCATTATTATATGCATTAATAGTGTCATTAGTATATGCATTAATAATGTCATTATTATATGCATAAATAGTGTCATTAGTATATGCATTAATAGTATCATTATAATATGCATAAATAGTGTCTTTGTTATATGAACTTATAGTGTCATTATTACATGCATTTATTGTGTCATATTGCTTTGGCGGCTGTATCTTTTGAATACAACGTCTTTCCCGGTTATATACTCTTTACCTTATAACAACCTCATTAACTACTAATCTTATGAATGCAACTTTACAAGTATGTCCACAACCATTAGAGAAACTTATGGCGATAATCATTAAAAGTTTAGTAGTAGACTAGAACAGATTTATGTGTTTATTTAATTCCATGATCAACAATCTAGTGGGACATGTTATTGATAGTGAGAAAGATAACGATGTAGTTGTTTTTAGAAAGCTTATAATATATTTCAGACGGTATTATGTTGTATAGATTTGAAAATTAATTGATGTGTTTAATGTTGAAGAAAAAACTAGTGATAAAAAAGGGATAATAGCTACAACGAATACGTCTATTTTGTTGGATTATATTTCTTTATGCTTTGGAAATTGGAATAAATCTGTATAGTATGCTTCAAATATTGTCCAGTTTGCGGTCAACCGAGACAAGCTTCCAATACGGTCACTGCAAAGAACTATATATACATTGTAGTAGTTATAGAAACCTTGAAAACCGAGTTCTTCTCGAGTTTTATGGAATAGCTATGAAAAATAAATGGCAAATGTACGTTTTTTCTTAGTTTAAACTTATTTATTTTAGTTCGATTGCAAATAAAATTAGTAAGTACAACTAATACAAACCAAACTCTCGGTAGAACTCACTAACTGTTCTTAAGAATATTCTAAGACTTCAACTCAAAAACAATTTTTGAAAAATTATACCTTATGTTTAGTGAAATAAACTCTCGCACTTATATCTGTCATGGTAAACTAGATATTAAAGGTTGAATTTTGTATTTTCAAGCTCAAGTCTAAGAATATTCTCAAGTATGGTTGGTAAATACGGCCCCTGCATTATTATAGCAAACATATGCGGAAAAAAGTGTCTTGCTCAAGGACATCACATATAACCTTTGTTCCTGAAACTGTGATAAAAATTTCTTTTACTATAATGTGAAAATGATGAAATCATGTAAATCACGTTTTAATTAGCTGCAAGTAAGTTATGCGAATTCATGAGATAGAATATGACGTACGGGAAAGTAAGTTATGCGCATCACATAGTATATGGCGTACGAGAAAGTAAGTTATGCGCATCACATAGTATATGGCGTACGAGAAAGTAAGTTATCGCTTCACATAGTATATGGCGCACGAGAAAGTAAGTTATGCACTTCACATAGTAAATGGCGTACGAGAAAGTAAGTTATGCGCATCACATAGTATATGGCGTACGAGAAAGTAAGTTATGCGCTTCACATATTATATGGTGCACGGGAAAGTAAGTTATGCACTTCACATAGTATATGGCGTACGAGAAAGTAAGTTATGCACTTCACATAGTATATGGCGTACGTGAAAGTAAGTTATGCGCTTCTCATAGTATATGGTGTACGAGAAAGTAAGTTATGCGCATTAGATAACATATGCCTTTGACAAAGTTAGTTATTCGAATGACATAGTACAATGTTGTACGAGAAAGTAAGTTATGTGTCTGAGATAAAAAAACTATACAGTGTGCGAGAAAATAAATGTTGCGCATTTGTTAGTATATGATTGTATAAGATAGTAAGTGATGGGGATAAGATGGTGTTAGAGATAGTAAGTTATGCTCATGGGATAGTACATGGTGCATGAAAAATTAAGTTATGCTCATGGGATAGTACATGGTACATGAGAAAGTGAGTTATGCACATGGGATAATACATGATGCATGAGAAAGTAAGTTATGCTCCTTGGATAGTACATTTGTGCACATGAGACAGTTTTATGTTGTATGCGAAAGTAAGTGGTGGTGATAAGATGGTGTATGGGATAGTAAGTGGTGAGGATAAGATCGTGTATATAGTGTATGGGATAGTAAGTGATGGGGATATGTTAGTGTATGATGTATAAGATAGTAAGTGATGGGGATACGATAGTATATGATGTTTAAGATAGTAAGTGATGGGGTCAAGATAGTATATAGTGTATGGGATAGTAAGTGATTGGGAATAAGATATTGTATGGTACATAAGATAGTAAGTGATGGGGTCAAGATTGTATATAGTGTGTGAGAAAGTAAGTGATTGGGGATAAGATATTGTATAGTACATAAGATAGTAAGTGATGGGGATAAGATAGTATATAGTGTATGGATAGTAAATGATGAGAGATAAGATAGTATATGATGTATGGGATAGTAAGTGATAGGAGATAAGAAAGTCTATAGTGTATGGGAAAGTAAGTGAAGGGAGATAAGATAGTAACTATATAGTGTATGGGATAGTAAGTGATTTGGGATAAGATATTGTATGGTACAAAATATAGTAAGTGATGGGAGATAAGATAGTATATAGTGTATGGGATAGTAAGTGATGGGATATAAGATAGTATATAGTGTATTGGATAGTAAGTGATTGGAGATAAGATAGTATATGATGTATGGTATAGTAAGTGATGGGAGATAAGAAAGTCTATAGTGTATGGGATAGTAAGTGATGGGAGATAAGATAGTATATGATGTATGGGATAGTAAGTGATGGGAGATAAGAAAGTCTATAGTGTATGAGAAAGTAAGTGAAGGGAGATAAGATAGTATATAATGTATGGGATAGTAAGTGATGGGAGATACGATAGTAAATAGTGTATTGGATAGTAAGTGATGGGAGATACGATAATAAATAGTGTATTAGATGGTAAGTGATGGGAGATAAGAAAGTCTATAGTGTTTGGGATAGTAAGTGATGGGAGATAAGATAGTATATAGTGTATAGGATAGTAAGTGATGTGAGATAAGATAGTATATAGTGTATGGGATAGTAAGTGATGGGAGATAAGATAGTATATAGTGTATGGGATAGTAAGTGATGGGAGATAATATAGTATATAGTGTATAAGATAGTAAGTAATGGGAGATAAGATAGTATATAGTGTATTGGGTAGTAAGTGATGGGAGATTAGATAGTATATGATGTATGGGATAGTAAGTGATGGGAGATAAGATAGTATATAGTGTTTTGGATAGTAAATGATGGGAGATAAGATAGTATAGAGTGTATGGGATAGTAAGTGATGGGAGATAAGATAGTATATAGTGTATGGGATAGTAAGTGATGTGAGATAAGATAGGATATAGTGTATAGGGTAGTAAGTGATGGGAGATAATATAGTATCTAGTATATGGGATAGTAAGTGATGGGGAATAAGATAGTATATATTGTATGAGAAAGTAAGGGATAGGGAATAAGATAATATATTGAATGCGTATGCAAGGATACGTGTTGTTTGTAAATGTACGACTGGCGTTGCTAAACTGGAAACTGCTTAAAATGCCATCCTGTTGTGATTGTTTGCATATAAAAAAGTGGTATCGCTTATTTAATCATAGCGTATCACTCATGTCATTCTATGATTCGAGAGATAAAATAAAAATATAAGCATTGAAACTTGCTTCGATTGTATTGATATCATAATATGTGTGTATATATTGTTATAATGATACGTCATAAAATGCATGTTGCCATTAAACTTTCCAGTATACCATTTACATTTCGTGCCAGACAATAAGTAATTTTGTTATCTGGAATAATGTCCCAAGAAGTAAACCCTATTTACTTGTTATATTTATCAAATACTTAACGAACCAACATTTAAACCTTATACAAATAGGTACAATAAAGATCGGTGTATGTTACCTAATATTTAGTAAAACAAACGGAATTCTTCAAAAATTTCGGTCAAAATACACTTTATTTTGATGTTTTATTTTCAACAAATATTGACATCTCACACACGTTTTCGTCTATGAAAAATGTAATATAATAAGTATATATATATCGATTGTGTCAAATCTATAAGTTTAATTACAAAAGTTGACAAAAATGGAATATGCTAATAGTAAGATAGTTTAATAATATATTTTTGGATATTTCACTTATATTAGTTACATTTTATGATACCATTTTAGATATTGAGTTGTATCCTAGGACTGAGATTAATGAGTAGAGAGTAAAGTATGTCATTTATTTATTCTCTGAATTACGCAAATGAATTCAGGAGCATTTGACTATTTTAGAAAAAGCTTTCGATTGTCTGGATCATGTTCAATAAACCAACTGTTTGATATATTTCGTTACAAAATGCAAATAATTAAATTTGCTTAAACCCATGTATTGTAACTTCACATTCATGTGTGAGAGTGAATGGTGAAACGTGCATTAATACATGTAAATGTAGGGTAGGAACTCGTAAAGTAGCTTAGTCTAATTCTATTAACTCTTGCATAGGGTTTCCGCGTATTATTACCGGGTAGGTATTATTCATCCCACTCCCGCTGCTCTCCCTTATCGTACCCCCTCGAGCTTTGACGTAACGCCAATTATAAAATCCTCGCGCTATGACTTATTCATTGATAAAAAGTATAATGCCCTTGTACTACTTTAACAAACTAACATTTAGAGTTGTATGCAAGAAAAAATATATGTGGTGGCGTTTTCGGTGCGGATTGAAAATTCAGTCCCTCGGGATAATTGTTTTAGCGGTAACACAGTTATTCCTTGGTGCGAAATGTTTCGACCGCACCTCAAACCCATGAAAAAGTACCCGTATTCAACAAATAGAAAATAAATAAGTATTACTATTTGTTTGCTTTAAGTAACGTATTTTGAGATGACATCTAAATAAACGTAGCAGTTACCGCATTATGTTTGATAGAAGATAGAAGGAAAAACAACTACTTTTATTTTGTATATTGGCGTAATACATAATTTACCTGGTTATTTGTCAGTATTTACTAATAATTGTACAACGTTTAAACATTAGTTTTCATTTAATTGTATAATATCCATATAAATTAACTCAACATAAACATAAAACACATATTTCAGCTAACGACGAGCTTTTAACCCGATTTTGAAATAGGTACTCTCTTCATATTACTGTAAACGTCGCTGTTTAGAGCAAATATAGGTGTTTGGTGTAGTGGATGTTAATACAGACCGTGCAAGTAATACTAATAATACTAAATTGTTTAAAAATAATTAAGAGTGTTTTTAAAGTATCGATAATTTCACATGGAATTACATCCTACTTACAGTCGACTAGTAATGCTAACTTGAAGTTCATATAACATTGTTGATATGATAGTTCAATTTCTGTTGTGAATATTCAATCAGAAAATGTCATATGAAAATCAAGAAAATTAAATGATCTTGCAATTCATGTTATTTTTTCACATGTCAATTCATTTGTTGCTTGTTAATATTCTCTCAAATAATATCTCGCACATTGTATCCAGCTTCAAATAAATTTATCATTTCGCACGATGATTCAGTTTCCATTCATGAATATATATTTTAATATAAATATGATCATCATGGAAGTTATAGTCTTTTGATATTCACAATAATGTATTCACATGGAAATGATGAATTAAGTTAATGTTACGTAAAAATAAAAGCATTGTAGTTTGTGTCAGTTTCAACATATTCCACGTCAATGGTACTTTAATATTTACATATCCTTACATTAAATTCATATTGTGACACAAAGCACATTGAAACCTTATGTATTTCGTAATTATGGTAATTAACCGACTGTAGAGTTTAGTATGACCTTTGTGTATGTATTTAGATGGGTATACTGTACGTTAATGTGACGGATAAAAACTGCTGCGCTTCGTATTTGACTTTGATTGTATTCATACATTTAATACTTGTAGTAAGGATGTTCGTACGATGAAAATTAAATACATGTATTCATCATGATAATGGGGTGGTGTACATCCTTGTATAACAGTACTATACTATTTCATTGCCGTTTTTTATTATTTGAATACTGTTGAACAGCTGCTTCTGAATTAACCGATAATGGCAGGACCGAGTGTCGCCGTACAGTTGTTATTGCACAGGTCGCCTTCACAGCACTGCTGGCAAACCGGAACTGACCTCTCTGATAATGACCTTGAACCGAACGCGCATTGCTGAAAATAAATATAATATGTTTACAAGATAAAGTAGGGATATATAATCCGTTCGTTATATGTCTTAAATGGACTACGTTGTGTATATCTCGTATACTGTGTACATGATTAAATGTGTTGTTATGTAATTATGTTTATATATTAATAAAATTATAATTAATTCATTTTGTGTATTTAAATTAATAATTTTTTGTCTGTCTGGCAGATGAAATAATTACGAATATCGTCACGTAGATAATGAATAGCATCACGTACATAATGAATATCGTCACGTAGATAATGAATATCGTCACATAGATTATGAATATCGTCACGTAGATAATGAATATCGTCACGTAGATAATGAATATCGTCACGTAGATTATGAATATCGACACATAGATTATAGTTTACATACGTATACAGCACAAACGTGCTAATCGTCATAGGGACCAGCAATCACTCAAATATGAAGTCGTATGATTTCAAAGACAAATATCTTATTTGCTAAATTCACTGACATTAGACTTACGTGTTTATTTCTACATCCCAAATGAAAGTTTCTCTGTTCGCCCCATGTGAACTCTTCAATACTGCATTGCTGAAATAAATGTAAGGAAAGGCAACTAAATAACATTTGTTGATACGATCTCACATCCAGGCTGAGCGAACATGTTAATATTGTAGCAATATTATTTTGAATTGTATTGTCCAGAAAATGATTTAAAAAACCGCAAACTTGTCATGAATTGTATTACAACATTTTTATTTAGTATATCAAATTAAATGTGTAAGTGATATTATGCTGCTTATACAAATGTAAAAAAAATGTTTAAATATTGCAACAAACGTGTGTGTCGCAGCACTTGGCAAACCATCCATTCCATGTCATACAATTGACGGGAAACAACTTCTGAGCATCCTACATATATACGGAATTATTTAGTATATTATAATTTAGTAGTAATATTCACTATGATCCTAGAATAATGAATGTATTGTAACTATGTAACTATGTAACTATAAAGAGTATCAAAATTATCAGAGAAATATAAACTGAGTTAAATGACTGCATATGCTAATTATGCTTATCTAAATTTCGAGTATAAGATTCCTGTGAGTTTAATATAAAAATAAGGAACTTGATCGTAAGATCAACTTGTTGTTGTTCAAATTTAGAGAAATGAAAATTGTTTACGCATACAATTAGTTTTGTGATTATTATCTCATAAGAAATAAGAAAAAAACATCTTTAAATATCGGTATGAAATTTTCGCTACTCTTGAACTTACTTCTTCATATCTCAACATTTGTTTAAACATTTGTTCACATTATTTTATGCTAAAAAATGATTCCGTAAAAATCAAACATTCTTCGTTTTCAACCAGTAATAGTCTAAATTTAGTACAAAATAGGGATATTAAGATATAAAAAAACTGCGTTTTATCATTGTTCATTACACTATCTACGCATGACATACAAAACACTCAATTAAAACTTAAAACAAAGCAATCACACTTAAATGCAGTTCGGTTCGGTTTCATTGTATATCAGGTTTATCGTAACAATTCAATGATTTGATTCCAAACAGTTCACATGGCGATAATGGTGGCCGTGTAAAGGTGTTACATTTCTATTCACCTCATCGATGGAACACAAGGTTATCTCACGACAGTCACGTGCATTGCCAACATGTGAGCACTCCAGACATAATGGACCACGTGATGGTCTTGATGGCAATCCTGTATATGTATATAGTATAATAAGATAATCGCTATCAATAGATATATTATTTAGCATGTAATTTGAAAATAGTTCAATAATACTAATTCGCTAACTAACTAACAAAAAAATATCAATATTGGGAAAGAATCAGTTTAATTTGTAGAATCACTTTTGTTTTCATCCGTGAATTAGTTTGTCATTACCTAGGTAATTGTATTTTGACAGTAGATGGCTGTATAGCCAGTAAACAAATATTATATTTTATAACGAAATTAACAAGTTGTTTACGAACGACAACATTTTTGTAAAAATTCATCGCCTTCCATGGAATTATAACAGCCGATACCTATATCACAAGTGAATAAATCGTGATTTAAATATATATTTACTGATCAGTAATATTAATAGTTACACAAATTAGCTACTTCATTGACGGAAATTATCGTAAAATTTCCGATGACATTTGCGCATTCAATCACACAGACTCACACCAAATCCGTTATTTTTCGCTTTTATTCATTGAAGATAGTCCAAGAATACACCAAAATATTACACAAACGGATGTAGTTTGTACCTTATTCATGGTCATGGGATTTTGCCCAAAATACAGAATTGTGATATACTGAAAAACTTGAAACTTATAAATATGAATGTAATAAGGTGATGATTTTGTTAAATTGGCATACAATTTAAATGAAAACAAAGAAACAGTCAAACGATATATGCATCTATTCAACTATTGGCGATATTGGCGAGTTTAAATAAATGTATTCGACAATATACAACAGTATTTTGCACAATACGTGAAGCTATTGTATGGTGTTTCGCGTCACTTTCAACAAGGTATCAGTCATAACGCGACAGTGTCTACCTGAAACAGTATTATAAGCGCTGCCACACTGGAGTATAATGCCGCAGTTCAATGTTATGACAGGGTAAGCTTGTAGTACCAGTTAAGTCTTTGGTATGACCGGGCCGGCCAGATATGACCCAGATAAATGTAGGCTTAATATAACAATCAATAATTTCCTTGCATTAAAAGGATAAAACTAACTGATTATGCCGCTTTAAGGAATTGCTATTATTTTCGGGCATACATGGATTGCAACTTGCCGCAGATACAATGAACTCGGACAATATACATGTATTACATGCAGACCGGCAGATACTGTGTTTATAATTCTAGATTCAAGAACGCAAATATATGATGGTTAGAACATAATTGTTATATGACAGAAAAAAGAGTATAAGACTTTGTGAATGTTTCTTTTCAGCTTTGAATTATACGTTCTTTAACAATAATGCAATGCATTCTAACCTGGATCATCACACCCTGCAGAGTTACACAGGTTTCCATCACAACAGTGCGTACACGTGGACAGCGGAAATCCAGATGAATCTTGTTCATGCATGGCGCATGTCTAAAACACGAGTCATAAATGCATGACGTTTAATATGACGAATATAGTAGAAATATCTTCGTACTATTAATTTTAACTATATTATTTCATCTATGGCGATATAAAAATGGGATTTCACTTTTAGATAATAGTAAGACGAGATAGTTATGTAACCTTTAGTAACCGTCCATCATAGATGAGTTATGTTCATATGTTTATGTTTAATGGTTTGTCAATAAAAACGAAGCCATTGTGATAGTTCGTTAGGCGAACAAGCATTTTAATTTTTTTAACTTTTTCAATCAAAATTTTACCGAAGTATGTATTTGATTGGTTATACTATCGATATATTCTTTATAAATATAACATACCAAATTCCTTCTTTGTAAATTTAAAAGTGAATATTTCAAATTTATAAAATAGTTCGTCTTTTACACGATATAAATTGTTATTTGTCGCACAGGGAAGGGTGAAGATATTTGTTACATATTTATATGATAATCTACTGTCAGTGAGTCTAGTGTATATTGATGTTATATTGGCTAATTTATAAACATTTTAATTTCTGCACTACTAAACATAAATGCAATATATACTTTCATATGCGTATATTGAGGATGTAGTTATTTAATATACTGTATTGATTACTTTGCAATATTTCATAATACTTTGAGAAAGCAAATGGAACTCATACCTGTTTATCAATGCATCCTGATCTAAATGTGACATGTCCCTCATTGGTTGCCGATCGTTGTACGAAACATATCTGATATAATTATATGTAATATATATAGAATAACATGAAACTGGATTTGTTTGCTCTTCAATGCAGGTTATATTTAATGGCACCAGGTAAGTATTTGTCATAGCAATCAGACAAGACAGGTTGATTAGAGATTTCAATTTCGATTATTGAATTAATTTACTTACGCAAGTAAGTACATATATCTGTGCATATTAATTAAAATAATGAAACTTAATTGATATGTATATGCATATAAAAGTACTGATTCCACAATAAAAAACATATTCTCGACAATTTAGAAAACAAAATGTTTAACAATCCAAAAATTAGTATCACAATACATTTGCAGTGATGTTAACGCTCATTTACTCTGATGTTAAATATGTGACTTTGTGTTTAGTTCTGCGAATAGTGTAAACCATGTGTATTTGATGGTAAATAATTGAAAAATGTAAGGTTACTTCTACATGTCGTACATGTTTTCACTTATTAATTTCTTTCACGAAAATTTCGTTTATAAACATTCATGTACGTTTTACTTATATAATCTTATAAAAATAATACAAACTATTGCCAAGTAGTCTTCGCAGGTCGAAGTTTTCGTAGAAATATTTCCAAAAGCCTAATGGTTTCACTTTTGATAACATTTTACCGAGATGTTAATAGTACCTTATTTCTTAAAAGTTATAAAACATTGCTGTAATTAAATTTAAAAAATACCCTTACATGCAAATAGATCAATCCATGCCAATTGAACATGCGAACTGACTAAATGTAATGCTAGTTAAATATATGAAAAATCAATGTATTAATGTTCACAGTTGACTATACCTCATTTTGCTGACAATAGTCTATGGAATCACAGTAAGACAGACCAATGGCATCTTCACATTTGAAACACACAGAGGTATTCTTGGACTCGATAATTTCAGCTACAAATCAAATCAAAATGTAAGCGAGAGTTCTGGCAATGATTTTGAGGCACGCATGTTAAACTCTTTAAGGATATCACTTTGTCGGTTCGATTTGTTCATGCTTTATACAAAACAGAATATATATACTAAAGTTAGAAAATGGTAGTTTTGTGCGAAATAGGTACTTTCAATCTCATCGATTATGAGAAACTGTTCGAAACGTTGCAAAATATGTCAACTAAAAATCACAGCTAAATTAAGTTATAAAAATAATACTAGCTAGGTAGTTGTTACAGTTGACATGCCATCTTCATAAAAAATATTCTTCGTATAAGCATGTGTAAGGCTTTATATTTGAATTAGTTTAATTGCTGAACGTAAACATTTATCATACTGTTATGGAATTGCTTCACACGTCTTACCGATTTGGCATTGCTTTCCAGTATAACCAGTAGTGCATACGCATGTTTTATCTTGTCCACATGTTCCTCCATTGTAACAAGTGTATTCTGTATTTCAACAATGGTATTCATTAATGCGTATAATACATAATGGGCTGTTTATTTCAGTTACGGATATATTGCAGTGAAACATTTAAGACAGACTGATAGTTAAAGCCGTTATTGTGTACTATTACTTTTGCTGCTGCTACTACTTATATTTTGCTGTTGCTGTTGCTACTACTACTATTACTTTTGCTGCTGATACTACTACTACCTTTGATGCTGCTAATATAACTACTAGTTTTGCTGCTACTGCAATTTATTTTGCTTCTACTACTAAGTTTGCTGCTTCTACTTCTACTACTAGTACAACAATATCAACAGCAGTAAACAACAATACAAGAATATTAACGACTGTTGCTGATACGGCTACTGCTGCTGATACTACTACTTCTGCTACTACTAATAATGCTGCTGCTTCTACTTCTGTCTCTGCTACTATTACTTCTGCTGCTATTAATACTACTACTTCTGCTGCTGATATTACTACTAATTCTGCTGCTGATACTATTATTTCTGTTGCTACTATTACTACTACGTTTACTACCACCTTTGCTGCTACTTCTGCTGCTACTACTACTACTATTTCTGCTGCTGTTAATACTACTACTTCTGCTACTGTTATAACAACTAACTCTACTACTGCTGTTATTATTTCTGTTGCTACTACTACTACTACTACTTATTTTGCTGCTACTTCTACTACTGCTGCTACTTATACTGTTTCTGTTGCTACAACTGCTGATGTTACTGCTGCTACTTCTGTTAATTTTCCTGTTGCTGCTGCTACTTATACTTTGCTGCTGATATTGCTACTACTACTATTACTTTTGCTGCTGATACTAATATTAATTTTTTTGCTGCTACTACTACTAAGTTTGCTACCGCTACTATTTCTACTACTACTGCAACAATAACAACAGCAATATGATTGATTGCTTGATATTTATTCAGGTTATAACACACATATACAGGTTACATTAAATATACATACTCAGTTACAAATAAAAAAAAATAAATACATTAGTAAAAGGTAATTTTATAACTATCAACCATATTACATAAAATTAATTAGGTATTGTAACTTACTAAATATAAAGTATCACAGAATGCAATTATATACTACTGTTTTGCAAAATCCAGTGTTAAACATTTAATCTATCACAATAAAATATTCTATAAAACTATGGTAACTTAAATGAAATGAATGGCAAATCTCAAAGAAGTATTCAATTAATTCAATATTGGACATATATAATAGTGTGTAATAACCTTGGATTGCCCATAAGGACCGAAGGCTTATTTCCAATGAGGTCCTAGGAGTATACATTACAAAATTGCAATTAAATCAAATAAACATAATATAAAAGTTGAAGACTTTTGAATTTGGTAGTTACCACATAGAATGTTTCCATAATAATTTTGTCGTTTACAAATATATTATATTTATCACAAATTTTGTATAAAAATATTACAATTAAAAATTATTGAGCATATCTAGTCAACAAGTGCAATAAATAAATTATGCTTTCCTAGCTCTGTCTAATAAATGGGTCTTGACAGATCTTTTAAAGTGACTAATTTTATTAAGTGTCTTAATGTCAACAGGCAATGCATTCCAATCATTGATTGCACTGTAAAAGAAGGTTACATTCTCTTTCCCATAGTATTTGGGTATACTAAAAGTATATAAATTTGCCCTAATAGAATAAGAGTGGACGTTTTTAACAAACACAATTTTTTTTCATACATGAAGGACACTTGTCATTTACAATTTTAAAAACATGGTTTATACGTAATTGCTTATTTCTATTTTCTACATTAAATAAAGACATATCACCCATATTACCATTGTTGACACTTTCCCTAGGTCCCGTACCATTAATGAATCTAACAATTTTATTTTGACAGATTTGGAGTTTGTTTCTTAACCCTTTGTTTAAACTTGGATACCAAGACGAACATGAATAGTCTAAATGACAATGTATCAGAGCAGAACATAAATACTTCCTATTTTTTTTAAATCTAAGAACCTTGCTTGTCTATACAAAAATTTAAGACGAGAATTTACCTTACTCACAATACTGTTTACAATAGTTTCACCTGACAAAGAATTATCAATAGTAAGTCCTAGATATTTTACAGACTGTATAGATTCAATAATATGTCCATTGCAAACAATTTTATAATCTTTAACTTACTTTAATTTACGTTTAGAGCCAAATATAACACACTCAGTTTTACCAAGATGTAGGGACAGCTTATTATCTACTTGCCAAGATGAGCAAGACTCTAATACACTTCTAAGTTTAGAAGAAATAACACTATAATTGTTATGAGCTATAAGAATTGCACTGTCATCAGCATATAGAATTGATTTACAGTCGGTGTCAATGCTTATAATCATGTCATTTACATAGCATAGAAACAGAAGAGGGCCTAAGATGCTACCCTATGGAACTCCATATGTTACAGATTTATACTCTGAAAATACATTGTAAACACTAACTGTTTGTTTTCTTCCTGTTAAATAAGTAATGAACAAATCAGTAGTTTTAACACCCATAAACTTTAGTTAACCACATAAAATATGATGATCAACTGTATCAAAGGCTTTTTGTAAATCTAACATAACCATGCCTGTATAAAGACCTTTGGCACTATTGCTTCTAATGTGGTCCATTAAGTGGACAAGGCAAGTATCAGTAGAATATGAATTGCTAAAACCTGACTGTAATTCATGCAATAAATTGTTGTCAACTAAGAAGTTCTCAAGTTGAGTATATACAGACCTTTCTAGAATTTTTGATACAATGCTTAAAATACTAACTGGTCTATAGTTGCCTACCTCAAGATCACAGTTTTTTTTGTACAATGTTTTACCCTAGCTATTTTCATGTCATTAGGCACAGAATTGTCAGCGATTGACATATTTATAAATAAAAGTAATTGACAATTTTAAAACAAACTGCAGCATCTTTCAAAAATCTATCAGGGACTTCATCTAAACCAGTACTTTTTGATGCATTAAGATTCCTTAGTTCCTTGTACACAAATGACTGACATAAATTATGTTTTAAAACAAATCTGTTGTTGCTAGAGTTTCTGCCTTTGAAAAAATTTATCAAAGCTTTTGAGTCCAGATCAAACAATTTACTAGGACAAGGTAGTTTACCAACAAGATTTGAAGCTACTCTGGTAAAAAAAAACCATTTAAGTGATTTGCTATTTTTTCAAGACTATGTCAGTTTTGATCTTCAATATTTAAAACAACATTCACATTTCCATTTTTAACAGATTTAATAAAACAAGTATTTAAATAAACAAGTATAACAGCATCAGCAACTACTGCTCTTACAGCTACTGCTGCTGCTTCTTCTACTACTACTACTGCTGCTACTACTACTATTTCTGATACTACTTTTGCTGTTTCGAATAATACTACTACTGCTGTTACTACTACTACTGCTATTTCTACTGCGACTACAACTTCTGTTGCCACTACT
The DNA here is from genome assembly GCA_029582155.1 of Panopea generosa. NCBI lineage: Eukaryota > Metazoa > Mollusca > Bivalvia > Adapedonta > Hiatellidae > Panopea > Panopea generosa. The sequence continues at coordinate 10,199,194 of CM055899.1, forward strand.
ACTACTTCTGCTGCTACCACTATTTCTGCTGCTGTTAATCTACTACTTTCGCTGCTGATATTACTACTACCTCTGCTACTGCTACTATTATTTCTGTTGCTACTACTACTACTACTTCTGCTGCTACTTCTGCTGCTACTGCTACTACTTCTACTGCTGTTCATACTACAACGTCTGCTGCTGATATTACTACTACTTCTAGTGCTTCTACTACTATTTCTGTTGCTACTGCTACTACTTTTACTACTACTACTACTGCTACTACAACTTCTGCTGCAACTTCTAGTACTGCTACTACTATTACTACTGTTTCAACTGCTACTACTACTACTTTTGCTGCTGCCACTACTACTGCTGTTGCTGCAACTACTACTATTACTTTTACTGCTGCTACTACTAATATTTTGCTGCTAATACTACTACTGGTGCTGAAACTCTACTACTGTTATTGCTGCTACTACTATTACAACTATTTTGCTGCTACTACTATATTTGCTGCTGTCTCTTTTTCTACTACTACTACAACAATAACAACAACAATAACAACAATAACAACAACATCAACGACTGCTGCTGCTGCTAAGGCTACTGCTGCTGATACTTGTACTTATGCTGCTATTACTACTACTGCTGATATTACTACTATTGGTGCTGCTGTCACTATTACTACTACTGCTCCTACTACCATTGTTGCTACTACTACTACTTCTACTGCTGCTTTTACTACTGTTTATTCTGCTGTAGAATTACTGCTACTTCCTTTTCTGCTGCTGCTTTTACTACTGCTGCTACTACTATTTCTGCTGCTGTTACTACTACTACTACTTCTACTGTTGCTATTACAACTTCTTCTGCTGCTGCTTCTACTACTACTGCTTCTGCTGCTGCTACTTCTACTACTACATAATGATGCATGCACGCGTATGCCGCATATACAAACCTACATAATCACGTACGCTTCACGCGCTCATAGACGTACACACAATCGCACACACACAAGCACTTTCACTGCACTCACATACAGACGCATGCGCGCACGCATGCACACATGCAATCATAGACATACATACGCAACTACTCTACACGTTCTCAAAATATTTGATCTATAGATAGAATCGTCCAATTGAACTTTTTACATTCCAGTTGGAAACCGTGATCTTCCAATTGGAATTGGAAATATCTACACATGTCATCCGTCACCAAGCTACAATTATTATATACCAATTTATTTAAATACGTCCACCGTCACCGAGCTAGTTTAAAACTTATTATATTTCAATATATCTACACACGTCAACCGTCATTTAGCTACAGTTAATATGCATCAATAAACATGTATATACATATGTCAACCGTCACCGAGCTACAGTTATTATACATAAATATATATATTATATTAACACACGTCAACAGTCACCGAGTTACAGCTATTATATATCAATATATCTACAGTTATTATACATCAATATATCTACACACGTCAATCATCACCGAGCTACAGCTATTACACATCAATATATCTACACACGTCAATCATCACCGAGCTACAGCTATTAAACATCAATAGATATACACATGTCAACTTACACCGAGCAACAGTTATTAAACATAAATATATTTACACATGTCAACCTATACAAAGGTACAGATAATAAACATCAATATATCTACACACGTCAATCATCTACGAGCTACAGCTATTTCACATCAATATATCTACATATGTCAACCTACGCCGAGCTGCAGTTATTACACATCAATATATCTACGCATGTCAACCTACAGCGAGGTACAGTTATTACACATCAATATATACACACATGTTAATCATCACCGAGCTACAGCTGTTACTCATCAATATAGCTACACATGTCAATCTACACCGAGGTACAGTTATTACACATCAATATATCAACACATGTCAACCGACACCGAGGTACAGATATTATACATCAATATATATGTACACGTCAATCATCACGGGACTAAAGATATTATAAATCAATATATCTACATATGTCAATCTACACCGAGCTACAGTTATTAAACATCACTATATCTACACACGTCAGTCATCACCGAGCTACAGCTATTACACATCAATATATCTACACACGTCAGTCATCACAGAGCTACAGCTATTACATATCACTATATCTACACACGTCAGTCATCACCAAAGCACAGCTATTACACATCAATATATCTACACACGTCAGTGATCACCGAGCTACAGCTATTACACATCAATAAATCTACACATGTCAACCTACACCGAGCTACAGTTATAACACATCAATATATATACATACGTCAATCATCACCGAGCTACAGCTATTACACATCAATATATCTACACACGTCAATCATCACAAAGCTACAGATATTATACATCAATATATCTACACATGACAACTTACATCGAGGTACAGCTATTACACATCAATATATCTACACACGTCAATCATCACAGAGATACAGATATTATACATCAATATATCTACAAATGTCAACCATGAACGAGCGACTTTTATTATCCAGCAATATATCTATATATGTCAACAGTCCCCAAGCTAAAGATAATAATCATCAATATATCTACACACTTCAACAATCACCGAGCTACAGCTATTACACATCAATATATCTACACACGTCAATCATCACCGAGCTACATATATTACACATCAATTTAATATTATCTACACATGTCAACCGAGCTAGAACTATTACACATCAATATAAATGTATCTACACACGTCAATCATCACTGAGCTACAGATATAACACAGCAATTTATCTACACACGTCAATCATCACCGAGCTACATATATTACGCATCACTATATCTACACACGTCAATCATCATCGAGCTACAGCTATTACACATCAATATATCTACACTTGTCAACCATCTCCGAGCTACATTTACTACACACACACACACATATATGTATATTTATATACACATGTCAACGATAATCAAGCTACAGCTATTACATATCAACTAATATACACGTGTCAACCGTCACCGTGCTACAGCTATTAGACATCATTATATCTAAACATGTCAACTGTTACTGTGCTTCATATATACTGTAACACATCAATACATGTATATATATACTGTAACACATGTCAACCGCAACGGAGCTACAGTTAGTTCACATCAATATATATACACATGTCAACCGTCATCGAGCTACACCTATTAAACATCAATATATCTACACATGTCAACCCTCACCGAGTTACAACTATTACACATATACATATCTGCACATGTCAATTGTCACCGAGCTACAGTTATTATACATCAACATATCTACACACGTCAACCGTCACTGAGCTACAGCTATTACACATCAATATATCTACACACGTCAACTGTCACCGAGCTATAGTTATTATACATCAATATATATATACATGTCAACTTACACCAAGGTACAACTACTACACATCTATATATCTACACACGTCAACCATCATCGAGCTATATCTATTACTCATCAATATATCTTTGTCTTGGTTGGCTATATAAGCCAGAATAAATGTGTATTCTGCACTTAGTTTCACAGACGCTAAAGGTAAATTACACCTTACTTGTCAACGAGCTCTATCTCTCTCTCTCTTTCTGACCTTTCTCTTTTTAAATTCAAAATAGTAACAAAATATACATTTAATTATTCTTCTGAAAACGAAATAAATACTTCATATTCCCCTACTTTTTGTTTGTTAACTTCCTTTTTTTCCAATGTAAATGTAAGGACGAAACTGGGAAGACGGTCAGAGACTGTTACACAGTTATTACACATCAATATATCTACACATGTCAACCGTCACCGAGCTACAGCTATTACACATCAATATATCTGCACATGTCAACCGTCACCGAGCTACAGCTTTTACACATCAATATATATACACATGTTAACCGTCACCGAGCTAAAGCTTTTACACATCAATGTCTCTACACATGTCAACCGTCACCGAGCTACAGCTTCTACACATCAATATATCTAAACATGCTCGATATGCTGCTAACATAAGTTTGGGTTGTCAGAAATACGTTGAACGGTGTTGTCCATACATTACAAAAACTAAGACAGACATACCGAATCTACACCAGAAGTATCATAGTATTTTTACACAACTATTAAATTCCGAGTGGAACTGTTAAATATCTATGTATATCTATGTATAGATTATTTTAAAAATTGATACAAAGCATCTTATATCATCAAGAATTAAAATAAGTGCGATTTAGAACGTCAAAATCAATCAATATTTGACCAAGAAATGATATTTTAAATTACCAATCTAAAAATATGTAGATCAAGAACTGCTTGAAGACATTCGATCTCTTTTGATGATGCAACACATTCTGCTTTATGAAACCAATATGACCGATCAAGTTGAAATCAATATTAAATGAAATGATTAATTTGATATGTCAAAATTGACGTTTTACTTTTAAGCGGGAAATATATTTTATTCTAACATTGGGACATATGCCCAGTTAGGAAATCCCTTTTCAATAAAGTATGTCGACATGTTTAAATAGCAACATTTATGGCAATAGAGAACCAGTGAATAAAATTCGGAACAATTCCTATATACTTCCTTTAAGCATCCCGGTGTCGTCCAAAGATAATAGAGAAATACACAAAGTTACAATGAGGTAGAAATAGAGACGCCAGATACATATATAACGTCTACAGATAAAACGAATATCATAACTAAACCAAAACAATCAACATCATCACTGGAGAGTGTTCACAATGAACCAAAAGGATATGATAAGCATTTTCAAGATTAAAATGATATGTACATTTACATGGGAACGACATTTACTTGTAACAAATATATTAAATACACTTCTTAACATACACATATTAATAAAACTATCGTTTTATAAGTATCAGATTTAAAAGAAATACCATTTGTGGTGAATGTAAATCCAAGAGAAAAGGCAAAAGCAGTGTATCGTTTTAAGCCATAAAGCAGGGCAGCAAACTGTACATCATGAGATGGATGCAGCAACGTGTGGTTTCCCGGTCCAATATCTACTGTTAGAGTGCTAGAGTAATATAGTTAAGACATAAACAGATATTCAATACTTTATTTTCACATATAAGTTAGTGCAAGACCATATTTAAAATAGAATAAAGGATTTCTGGTTGACAACTCGACAGAATGAATGCTCATACTGTGGTTTATAACATTTGAAGAAAAGAAGATGAGCGAAATGTGTTTTCTAGATATTATTCTTGTGTAAATGTGGTTACTTTACAATGATGTTAAGTGTCACATTGTACATACAAAGTATTATACAAAGTATTAAACGTAGTTCTATTGACATTTTAGGGTACATGTATCTAACTCACCAAACACATTAAGTTAAAATGTTATACAAGATGATTATGATAAATCTTAAAATGAATTATAAAGTCACATAACAAATGCAGTAACTGGATAGTATATTAAATAGTGCAGTTTAAACTGGAATATTAAAATGTATTGCAAAAGCCGGACTTTATTCTCAAAGCAATAAACTATTTCAACATAGTTATACCTACCCATAATCATCATAGGGTGAGGGAAAATGTGACAAGTCAGTCCATGTACCACTCAGTGAGTTGCCATCAAGTTGTAAACCACCTGTATACTGCTTGTTCATAGTGATGACTAGCCTATTAACAAACCCATCGCTCGTTAATGGAGACGGGAACACGAACTCATTACTATAATGATTCACTGCAGGTACTGTTGTCATCATTGGATCTCCATGGACGTTATCATATCCTTGGCTTAGTCCGTACTGTACAACATTTACTGATGCATTAGCTTTAACAAATGTTGAATCCGTCCCTAATAATAGTTCAGTCATTCCACAAAAGTTGCCAGTGTGTGTACCGGTACTGTTTATAAATGTGAAACTTACAGACTGTTTGTCAGCTTGTGTGTAGATGCGTACAAGATAGCCTGATCGGGGAGTCAATGGTGGCACAATGAATTCCTTCCCCCAATACGTTGCAGGTATAGCAGAATGTACCAATGAATCACAAGCATTCGAACCTACTGGAACCTTTACGCATTCAGCCCCTGTGATTACTGACACTGGTTTATCACTTTGTACTACAGCGCCTGATAAATCTGTGTAGCTTATAACGTTATAACTTTCGAGATATCCCAGGGAGTGTAACGTAGTATGACCGCTTGGTTCAGTTATGTTGACCATGGTATCGTTATATAATGCAGTAAGATATTCTGATTAAAACTGCTATAGTTGTATATATAGCATAATGTAGTTTGTTGGTAAGTTATAATTGAATTCATACCAAATGCTTAATACATGTGACAAGACAACTGTTTAGTTGTGAAACGTATTGGAAAATGATAAAATTCAAATTCATATATATTTTAGTAATAGTAGACATTTGTATCATATATCAACTATATGTTCTAATATCTTATATATTAAAATAAATTTGTGAGTATCGCATGTAAATGAACAACTTGAATTTCTTTCTTCTAAATTTATAATGAATATTATATTACAGTATTGAACATAACCACACACATTTAATCAAGTCATAAACTCTTAGAGAACTTTTATCTTTTAATTAAACCCAAAAAATATTATTGCCTCTTTAAGATAATCAATAGCCGGGCCCGGTTAGCTCAGTCGGTAGTGTGCCTGACTATCGATCCAGGGTGATCGTGAATTCAAATACCAGCCCGGTCACAGTCTCCGTTATGATCGATATACGACATGCGTCTGATTGCTCTTCGTTTCTCACCACCGATACAAATGAAAAAGTAATCAGTTACTTGCGTAGACGGACGTGCTCGAGTGCTGGTTAATCATCCAGGGTCCCATGCAAGAGTCGTTAGGTAAACTGATCCTCTGTAGTTCTCGATGGCATAAACATTGCGCTAAATACTTAATATATCAAAACAACAACTCAATACCATAATTAGTATCCTCTTTTGTTATACAACGACATATGTTTGCAGTACTAAATACTGTCTCTGGTTGCTTAATGTGCATTGTGAAACAGAAACGTGATTAAAATGTCATTTTTTATTCATTGTCATTTTCATAATGGTAATGCAGAAATAAATATATTTAGTCTAATATGTATGAAAATCTACGTACTTTAAATGATATGGTATTAATATCCACATGTATTTGCTAAATACTGAATTTTTAACTCAATTTTACATGTTTCATTCTTACCCTAAATATGGTGTAAAGGTCGAAACAACATATTCATTTGAAAGGACATTGACAGGAACCAGCAGATGACTCGCTGCTACAGAAGTGTGAGTGTACTCGGTAACAAAGACGGCAACGTCAACATCTGTTTCTATGACGACAACCTTAGTTTGATAACCTGTAGTTGATTGCACTAGAGACACTGTATCTAAGTCGATATTTAAAACACCTGTAAAGAAAAAAATCGAATGTACGTATTACATCTGAATATTCTAAAATAATAAATTATTATAAATTTTATCACTGTAAACCTCACTTCGTACTCAGCAATGTTACTATTTCTGAACCATCATAATCATGAAACTCTTTCAGTATTGTTCGAAATCAGAAAACTACTTAAGACGGCGCTAGTAAGTGTGCGAGCGGACGACGCAAATAAAACTACATATATAGGTTATAAACAATAACAACGTAATTTTATCTGTCGGAATAGAATTATTGACAAACAATGAATAATAAACGGTTCGCTTCGTTTTCTGGGGAGCTACAATGCTATTCCCAGTACAAAGGAGTTAACAAATGTTTCATGCACAATTGTGAATTTGAAGGCTTAAGGTCTCACTACATAGTTGAATTTTGTTCTTTGTTCTATATAAAATAAGGTCTAGGATTACCATGGTAAAAAAAAATCCACATATAATTTTTTTTAAAGTTTTTGTTCCATAGCAAGAATGTTAACCCATATAAAAATGCACAATAACTGGTAGGTTGACCACGTTGTTTTGTTTTAAAAGATGGTAAAACAGTAGTCCTCAAATGCTCATAAATACATGCATATGTTGAAGTCCTATAAAAGTCACTTTTTATCACCAGTGATGTCTTATTACAGTATATGCTATACCAACGTTTGCTCTACTTATCTGCAGCAAGAAATGGTTCAAAACCAAATTACATAGACCTTGTTTTTAAGCGTAAGAATCATGTTACCGTGGGGAAAAAGGGGCGTAACTGTGTAGAGAGACGTTTACAAAAGAAAAATATTGTTAGCGGCGCATGTTTCAGACAATGATTTTGTATAAATAAATGTTTATATAAATTTATATAACCTTAACCGGATGTCTGTCAATAATTTATCAGGTGAACAAATGTTTATAATATTTTGATACAAAAAATATTTCATCGATCAAAATATTACATTGAAATTTGCCAACCAAAATCAAATTTTGTTATAGATATATTTCAAATAGCAAATTACTAGCAATTGCCTCAGTCAATATTGTTTTTCTCGGGTTGACACTTTTATATAGCGCAATCACAGGAATCTGGTATCTGTATATAACTATGTGCCTTTTTAACAATGCGTTAGAAATGATTGCATCATCTCCAGCACATCTTCCCAACTAGAAATGTTCATTGTCATAACATGTTCAACAGACTTTTATGTTGATGATGTCTGAACTATTATCTGTGATAATGGTTGCAGCAACGGTACTTCCCAGCCAGGTAATATTTATAGAAACAAGAAATGTCACTGGTAAGTGTCGCATGCCCCCCAAATGGTCTGTGAAAAATAACAATATATGTTATAATAGGTAGCGATGTATCCATGAATATCAAGAGTAATGGACTGATGTTTCAGACTAGACATGCAATTTCATGTTTTCTTACAGTAAAGCGTGACCTTAACCTTTGTGTAACCTTGACTTTGACATCTGATGTAATGGTCTGGGTATTTCAACGGTTAAATGCAGGTGAAACATCATAATGACATGCTGATCACTTGTGTCAAGCTATTTTAAAATCCCTAAATGTAAAACAATGTTACAGATCAATTATTGATCAATTGATAAATTGAGCCAAGTGTTTTTGAAATCCATCCATGTATGAAACACAACACAGTGAATTTCTGGAATTTTTTTTTTTCAAAAAACTTTTTTTTCATTATGAACATTAATATTATAATACTTTTGGACAAGTATAACTATCATTAAGTTAAATTCAAAATTACAGCTCAAAAAGTTCGTAAAAAACTGAGATAAATGGAATTAAAGTAGTAAAAAAAAACACTCTGTCCAACTTGAATTATTATATTCCAATTGGCATTAGTTTCCACCGTAAACAATGATTTCCAAGCGGTCAATTCCTATTGGAAACACAAGTATCCAATGGGAAGGTAAAGGGTCCATTGGAAGATTCTATTTATAGATTCTATAAATAGAATCGTCCAATTGTAATGTAAACAATCCAGTTGGACAATTCTATTTATAAATCAATTATTTTGTGTACGAGTAGAGTAGGAGCGTGTGCATGTGTCTGAGTGAATGTGGGCTTGCGCTTGTGTGTGAGTGCAGCGTTGGTGCTTGTGTAAGTGCGTTTGTGTGTCCGTCAGTGTGAGTGAAGCATACCTGCGTTTGAACGATTCTATATGCAGCACCCGCGTGAATTTATTTGCGTGCATACAAGGTGTTGTAGTAGTAGTATTTGTAGTAGTTAGTTATTATAGGTAGTTATAGTAGGTAGTGGTTTTAGTAGTAGAAGTAGTAGTGATAGTGGTAATGGTGGTAATATTAGTAGTAGTGGTGGTAGTACGAGTAGTAGTAGTAGTAGTAGTAGTGACGGTGGGGATGGTAATAGTAGTAGAAGTGGTGGTGGTAGTACGAGTAGTAGCAGTAGTAGTGACGGTGGTGATGGTAGTAGTAGTAGTAGTGGTGGTGGTAATAAGTGTAGTAGTAGTAGTAATGACGGTGGTGATGGTAGTAGAAGTAGTAGTGGTGGTGGTTGTAAAAGTAACAGTAGTAGTGGTAGTTGAAGTGGAAGTAGTAATGGTAGTGGTAGTGGTAGTAGAAGTGGTAGTAGTAGTATTAACAGCAGCAGCAGCAGTAGTACTAGTAGTAGTAGTAATATTTACAGCAGCAGCAGTAGTAGTAGTAGTAGTAGTAGTATTAACAGCAGCAACAGCAGCGGCAGCAGCAGCAGTAGTAGTAGTAGAAGAAGAAATAGTATTAACAGCAGCAGCAGCAGCAGTACTAGTAGAAATAGTAGTAGTAGAAGTATTAACAGCAGCAGTAGCAGCAGTAGCATCAGTAGCAGTAGTAGTAGTAGTAGTAATAGTATTAACAGCAGCAGCAGCAGCAGCAGTAGTAGTAGTAGTAGTAGTAGTACTATTAACAGCAGCAGTAGCAGTAGCAGTAGCAGCAGCAGCAGCAGCAGCAGTAGTAGTAGTATTAGCAGCAGCATCAGAGAGCAGCAGAAGTAGTAGCAATAATAGAAGTAACAGTAGTAACAGCAGCAGCAGCAGAAGTAGTAATAGTAGTAGTAGTATTAAGAGCAACAGCAGCAGCAGCAGTAGTACTTGTAGTAGAAGTAGTAGTAACAGCAGCAGCATCAGCAGCAGCAGCAGTAGTAGTAGTAGTAGCAATAGTAGTAGAAGTAGTAGTCGTTGTTGTAGTAGTAGTTGTAGTCTTAACAGCAGCAGCAGTAGTAGTAGTAGAAGTAGTAGTATTAACAGCAGCAGCAGCAGCAGCAGCAGTAGTAGTAGTAGTAGTAGTAATAGTAGTAATATTAACAGCAGCAGTAGAAGTGGTAGTATTAGTAGTAGTAGAAGTAGTATCATCAGCAGCAGTAGCAGCAGTAGTAGTAGTAGTTATAGTAGTAGTAGTAGTTTTAACAGCAGCAGCAGTAACAACAGTAGAAGAAGAAGTAGTAGTATTAACAGCAGCAGCAGCAGCAGCAGTAGTTGTATCGGTATAAGTAGTAGTGGTAGTAGTATGAGTATAAACATCAGCAGCAGCAGCAGTAGTAGTAGTAGTATAAACAGCAGCAGCAGTAGCAGCAGTAGTAGTAGTAATAATAGTAGTAGTAGTAGTACTAACAGCAGCAGCAGCAGTAGAAGTAGAAGTATTAGTATTAACATCAGCAGCAGCAACAGTAGTAGAAGTAGTAGTAGTAATAGAAGTAGTAGTATTTACAGCAGCAGCAGCAGTAGAAGTAGCAGCAGTAGTAGAAGTAGTATTAACAGCAGAGCAGCAGCAGCAGTAGTTGTAGTAGTAGTAGTCGTAGTGGCAGTAGTAGTAGAAGTAGTAGTAACATTAACAACTGCAGGAGTGGTAGTAGTAGTAGTTGTATTAACATCAGCAGCAGCAGCAGCAGTAGTAGTAGTAGTAGTAATATTAACAACAGCAGCAGTAGAAGTAGTAGCAGTAGTAGTAGTTGTAGTATTTACAACAGCAGCAGCAGTAATAGTAGTAGTGGTAGTAGTAGTATCAACAGCAGCAGCAGCAGTAAAAGTAGTAGTAGTAGTAGTATTAACAGCAGAAGCAGTAGTGGTAGTAGTCGTAATAGTAGTGGTAGTAGTAGTAGTAGTAGTAGTAGTAGTAGTAGTAGTAGTAGTATTAGTAGTAGTAGCAGTAGTGGTGGTAGTAGTAGTAAAATAAGTACTATTAACAGCAACAGCAGCAACAGTAGTTGTAGTAGTAGTATCAACAGCAGCAGCAGCAGTAAAAGTAGTAGTAGTAGTAGTAGTATTAACAGCAGAAGCAGTTGTGGTAGTAGTCGTAATAGTAGTGGTAGTAGTAGTAGTAGTAGTAGTAGTAGTAGTAGTAGTAGTAGTAGTAGTAGTAGTATTTGTAGTAGTAGCAGTAGTGGTGGTAGTAGTAGTAAAATAAGTACTATTAACAGCAACAGCAGCAACAGTAGTAGTAGTATAACAGCAGCAGCAGCTGTAGTAGTAGTAGTATTAACAGCTGCAGCAGCAGCAGCAGTAGTAGTAGTAGTAGTAGAATTAGTAGTGTTGGTGGTAGTAATAGTAGTAGTAGTAATAGAAGTAGTTGTGGTAGTAGTTGTAAAGTATGTTTACTTTCGTTGCCCCAAAGTAATATAAATACCTATCTTTTCAGAAAGAAACGGCAAAAATGTTAATAACGATTACATGCCGGATTACATGCCGGAATGCATTTCTCACAAAACTTCGGACACTATGGCGTCCCGCAGCGTGAGATTATCAGTGCCAGTGCGTTATTGTAATAGAAATGTCAACACTGATTCAAGTGGAAAAGTTATCAGTTACTTGCTGAGATGGGGTGTGCTCGAGTGCTGGTTAATCCCAGGAAACAGTGGTAAGGTGAACTGATCGTCTGTTAGCTATCGATTGATTCAATCAATCATTATTAGTACATATAAGGAATAATGTGTAATAGTAGTTGTAATAGTAATAGTCACAGTATTAAACATAATAAAGACAAGTCTGATTAAAGATTTCCTGGGGGCAATATTGTCCTAGTTTATGAAGAGATTTATAATAAACTACAACTTAGGCTATTATACGGCTGTTGAGGAATTAAATTTATTATTGGGGTTTTATCTCTGTTGTAACATATTTAAAGTAAATACGGCGTATCCAGTTTTACTGGTGTAAGAAGAAATCAGAATCCGAGTAGACCAACCATACTTTCCATGGGTATTTTTTTTTACCTTAACTGATCACGCTTAAGATGCCATTTCCTTAAAAAAAATGTATACATGCTCGCTGAAATTAATAAACAAGTTCTATTTACTGTTTTATTTATATTGAATTTCATAAAGTAAAACAATATTTAAAGAAGTGTATTATCTGAAACGGATTCAAAGTTTTGTCATACATACTAAAAGTGTGACCTTGACCTTTGAGGTACGGGTCTAGGTCTATCTTATGACACGTCGTCATGTCATCTTGATAAATTGAGCCAAGTTAAAGACAAAGACACAGACAAGAAACACAATATCAAACAAATTGAAAGTGTGATCTTGACCTTTGAGGAAAGGTTCTGGGTCTTACATGCGACATTTAATTATGTCATGTTGATTAATTGAGCCAAGTGTTTTTAAAATTTATCCATAGATGACAAAGTTATAGACCAGATAAGAAGTCTCAAAATCACTGAAAGTGTTGTCAGACAAAGTTAAATTGTGACCTTGACCTTTGAAGTGGGAGTCTTGGTATTAAGTACAACCTGTCACCATGCTATGTTGATCATTTGTAGCAAGTATTTATAAAATCCATCAATGCATGACAACGTTACAGGTCGAATACGAAATCTTACACAGACTCAAAGTGTTGTCAAACAATCTCAAATTGTGACCTTAACCTTTGAAGTACGGGTGTGGGTCTTACTCGTTACACGTCGTCATGTTATGTTGATCATTTGAAGCAAGTATCATTAAAATCCATCTATGTATGACAAAGCTACATGCCGGACACGAAATCTCACACAGACTCAAAGTGTTGTCAAGCAAAGTTAAATTGTGACTTTGACCTTTGAGGTATGGGTGTGGGTCTGACTTGCGAGACGTCGTCATGTTATGTTGATCATTTGTAGCAAGTATCATTAACATCCATTTATACATGACAAAGTTACAGGCCGGACACGAAATCTCACACAGACTCAAAGTGTTGTCAAACAAATTCAAATTGTGACCTTGACCTTTTAGGTACAGGTGTAAATCTTACTCGCGACACGTCGTCATGTTATGTTGATCATTTGTAGCAAGTATTAACAAAATCTATATATGCATGGCAAAGTTACAGGCCGGACACGAAATACCGGACGGAAAGATTGGCGGACGTTGCGATTACTATATGCCACCCCAAAAATTGTTTTGGTGGGCATAAAAATACTTATATGGTTGATAAAGATCGGAGTAATATTGCTGATCTGGCTGATAATGCTGGACATTTACTGTTATTGTTGGAAATTGTTAATATATTTCTGACATGGTTTATAATGCTGGAAATGTAGCAATATTACTGCTCCAGTTGATAATGTTTGAAATGTTGTTTCTGTCTTGGTTATAAACGAGTGAATTGCCGTTTTGATTGATACTACTTAAATTCAAACTCACAAAGAGAGAACTACCATATCACCTAGTTGTTATTAACGTTACATAATGACAGTTCAAGTAAGCATTTTGGCATTCATCAAAATATTGTCTCATAACTGTTCTTGATAATTAACCTTTCAAAATAGTAATCTGTAGTACCATAAGGACGATAGTTCGACTTTGAGTATAACATTACTTAGAACATAACTAGACTAATTACGGTATTTTGATAATATAATGAATCTTTAATGATCTCTTGTAGCACTTGATAACGCCGTTTATGAGTCATGCGACAGGGGTAAAGTAATAGACGAAATGCCAATAATTTACTTTTTTAATTTAACTGATTTGTCTTACATGTAAAGTTATTTGTTATAATTCGAATCTTAATTGATTTGTATTTCAATTAGAGACTGTATTTGATTGGTGAATTGGTGAATTTACTAAAAATACACTATTTCGACAGCTAACTGTAAGTCCCGTGCCTTACTTTTGGTTTCAATTTGGCGTAAAAAGAAATACAGTTGCGCAACTTTATGTGCTTTGTTTAATTAACTACGAACGTGATAAGGTTTAAGTGTGGACTTTAAATCAAACAAACCTCGCTCTTTGCTGTTGAATACACTATATAAACAAGACTTTATTCGCAAGATATTTCTTTATTTCCGCTTAAAAGTACGGCTGAATCCACATGTTATAATGATAAATGTTATGGAAATTATTATTATAAGCATGAATTTAACCCTTTAGGATTTTAAAATTAGAATCATTTCGGCAGAGTGTCAATTGTTTTCAATAGAATATAGCGTTTGGATACATTTTGCTTAAAAGCTCACAAAATATTCTCTGATACTTATTCTAATAAAAAAATAAAAAATGCAATTGTCCGCGTAATTGAGAAAAAGTTTGCCATTTGCAGTTGCATTATTAACGGTTTTTATACTAAATGAGCATGTTTGTATAAACATTAAGATTTCTATTATATTTTGTATTAGGTTTAAAATGCTATTATAATTATTTTATACCAGTATGCAAATTTCATATATTGAACACAATATATTAAGAAACCTATTTTAGGCGTATCCGTTAATGAGTGTGCCATCCGAAATAGGATCATTTTAATTTAATAGTATGTAGTGACACTGGCTGGTCCCGACAAAGTCGCTTCCCTTTGTGTGCGGATTGGTGCGCATGAAAACTTTAAAAAAACCTTCCTTATGGTCCAAAATGGAGACAAGGACAAGTATTCGGCGCCTCCATTTAACTTGAAAGTTTTATGAGGAATTTGTTATCGGTATGTCATAAATGTTCGAATATTCCAGGAGGTACACAAACTGGACGGGATCGTATGCCAACCGCAAAACATACACACGACTGTGGAATCAAAACATATAAAGGATATTTTGATCAATGTATTGATATGTTTAGCAAATGATAATACTCGGACTGAATTCTAGCGTCTGTCGTCTTCTACAATGAAACATTTCGAACAACTTCTTAAGATAATTCATTAATTAAGAAATGGTATGGTTGAATGTAAAGCAATGCTATGACTTGTTTAATTAGACGGCGTATGCGTGATACCTTAAGTACAATCTATGGAACTCAAGTAATTGATTGTTGTTAGACGTGATAGCATATGTACTACGTTAGAAATATGTCATGTGACGTTGTGCGCTGTCAACAAATAGTATCTCAACATCTAAACTCAAATTTGAATAATGGATTTAAATCATTTAAGTCTTTTGTTGTGTTTTTATTAGGAGTGAAACTTTGCCCAGAGCGCTCAGAGATAACTGATTCATCCTAGCTCTAATAACATATAAACATTGAAGTATGTTAATGTCATATACAAACTGTTCATATTATAATAATCTCAAATTATCGAACAGCATTACACAATAACGCGTTTATTGACGTTGCGTATTAGATTACAGATTATTTATACCTGCACGAACATCATAGTGACTTTGCGATCTTGACGAACCGGAGTCGTGAGTTGTTAGATTGAGTTTACCATCTTCGCTGCTTGCAACATATATTTTATATGTGTGATTGTTTATATTCTCGTAAGGCTTAGGAAATGTCACCAGAAACTTTGTTCCTTTATTGGCTGAAAAATGAAATATTTAACAAGAATGTGAGAGTAATAGTTTTGTTAACAGCTGCATATTACAAGCTAAGATTCGTCAAGCTCTTGGCGATTATATCGACAACATAGCTTATTCTCCGTTTTAGTATAAATAAGTCATAATGGCGTCAGAAAAGACACATAAAATCAGCATCAAGAAGACTCTAGTTCCGGCTTCTACTGTAGCAATTCAGTATACCTAACTGACGCCAAAGCTGTTGGATAATTAATAAATAAGTTCAGTAAAGTTGTTACATATATCAACAAATTGATATAAGGAATACAAGGAATTGATGTTTTACTAACTCCCATGCAGCGGGCAAAGTTTACATGGGACCCTAGAGTTCACTACTTTGTACGTCACACATGAAGGTTTAGTTTCATGTATAACTCATTCCTTAAGTCTGTTTAAGAATAATGAAATCAATGTAAAAAAAAACAAGAATATACAGGTACTACCTGACACCTGACTACCTGACACAAATACTAAATATACGACTCATTCAATAGTATCTTAAGAAAACCGCTTAAATGAAATACGTACTACATGTATATATGTAATGGTTCGAATTAAGTTGAAAAGTTATGTTTAATTTACAAGTACATGCAATCTAAATGTTTGTCTTTAAATTGTTTTAATGTATACTCACAAACATGCTCTCGACACTGTTTTTGTCCATTAGCCAGCGAGACACACACCATATAAAACTGTTATAAAACGCAGATATGCAAGACTATAAGTAGAGCAAGCACAATTCAAACACACATAAGACGTGATACTGTAAAGATTGAAATAGTCATCCTTTAAAAGATGTTTTAGCCATATAAACTGGTAATGTATGAAACGCACAAATTATTAATGTATTGAAACCTTTATGTTATTATATACTAGTAGTAAATGTACAACTTTGACAATTACAGCAATTAGGCAGTTTTTGTTTCAGCTTTACAAAGTAAGAAAGAGACAATGGTGTACCTTTCGGTCGGTGGCGTCAATAATTCAAAGTTATTGTTTTGCATTTAGTTGTACATAAATTTCTAAGAATCTGTTTGGCATAAAATCACCAAATGTGTAGTTTATAGTTATGTACCAGATGCAGTATTTTTCGGGTATCTTTGAATTTGACCTCTGTGGATAAATAGCCTACACATTGTTAAGTTTTTGCGATTAGCTCAATTTTCTTTTAAAAAGCAGTTTGTCCATAGTTAACAAAGCTGGTTGTCTACTGGACAGTGCAACTTACAGCTACAATGTCGCAATTTTCGTCTGAGCTTGACCATGCTTTCTAGAACTGTGTCTTTTTACTTTGTCTTTTTGTTTGGACCAGTGTTATCGAAATTGATCATAAGTTGTCTTATAGGTAAAGCAATTCAAAATAATGTTGCATTTAAGATGGCATAAGGACAAGTAGAGTAACATAGAATATTATCGGCTAATAAGATTTAACGAGTGTATAGAACATTATACAAATATATATTTAAAGTGTTAAACATCTTCGATGAAACAAACCAAAATTGAATTTTAAAATTTTGTCTACATTGTTTCATAATAAGACGGAATATGAAGAGGTTTATTCAGTAAATAGACGGAATAAAGAGGCCTATTTAATATTCACCTTTTTCGTATTTTTTGCAGTTGATATATCTTAGTTTTGTTACAGTTACGCCAGATAATAGAACAGTTATCAAACATTGGGATCAAATACGCAGAGTAGAAAAGTAATTTAATTAATATGTACTTGAACACTCTTCTAAGAAGCATTAGTTTAGATGCAAATGTATCGTAAGTGTTATTAACAAGGATGTCCCAATTGAGAATTTTTACGGTATTTACGCCAAGAATTTTACGATTTGCTACCGCCTTAATTATTCATTTTTATGGCATTTTCCCATAATTTCTCCGGCTTGTTTTATCTCTCCTACCAATCAGGTTTGCTTTTATTGTGAATATTATCTTCCTTTTTTGTTGAAGCATGCTTTAAGTTAGTTAAAACATTATTCAATATCTTGTTTAAACAATGAAGTGGCATGTTTGTGTCAGGCATTAGTTCACCTGCCTGATTCTTTTCAAACCTTGTTTGAACTTGTTTTCCTCAAATATTTAAAGGCATATGTTCCAGACGTTTTATGATAATTAAGAAATGTTATATGATTTTCTTGATACTTCTAACAATACAGTTCACTAAGAGACTTTTGCTTCAACGATAAATTCAGGGTAATTAGTATATCATCAATTGTTGAAGAACTTATATTTTCAACTCTAGTACGCGAAGTATTCATGAGTAAAAATCGTAGTTAAACATTAGGCTTGACAGTTGAGTATTTTAAAACCGTCATCTAGGGAGTGGTCAATATTCGCCTTAATTCTATCACTAATCATATTTTGTAATATATTTGTTTAACCATATTTCATAACTATCAATCCGTTACTGCAAATACCTTGGAGGTATATATATATAAAATTTGACAGAAAATGCATGCTGTTCAGAAAACGCAATTATATACCAATGCTTTCTAGAAAAATCATTCCAAGATCATGTCTATGAATAGAAACGTCATTCCCCAGGGTGACACCGCTCAAAACAATGTAGGCATCGTCGTAATTTAACTGAACCATTGTTGAATGCGATGCAAAACACCATACAACAAAATCAGCAATATATTCAAGAAAATATCTTAAGAACAAAATGTCAGAAAACTACATACTGTGATGAAACTAAGCCATTTCACAACATTCACAATATTCTCCATATTCGCAGCAGTTTGACTGGCGTACCGCCTATCAGTGATAAGTAACAATGAAACTATCAATTTGGCATGTATGTAGACATGACATAGATAAGGACTGGGATGGTCCACATTGTATGTCATTATAAACGGATCTCAGTTTACATTATGAACTTTGTATTCATAACGCATACATGATAAGGACATGGGTTTGATTAAAAAAAAAACTCCCTTAGTTCTGCCTTGCTGTATTGTCCTGAAACGTGCTTAACTATATAGATATATGTATCGAGGGTTCGGCGTGAAGGAAAAAACGACTTTCTAAGTTACAAAGTATACCAAACGTAGATTATAAAATCATTTTGTGAAACTATTGTATATAACATTATTGCAAGTTTTTAATCAATCAGGCTTTATTGAAATATCTATTTAAGATATGTGGTCTTTCTTCTCTCCTCATCAAAATTGTGCATACAAATATTTTACATTGATACACACCTACTTTTTGTATATCTGAATAATTTATATCAATACCTATAATGAATAAAATAATTAAATTAAACTATTGTATCTGCACGTTATTACAACTGTAATTTTACTTTAATTGGTTAACTATCTCTATGCACAACACAAATCAGTAGTTGTTACAAAAGAGCAAATAAAGAAAATCTATTGCTCTGCCCACTGACCACGTGGCATTATTTGTCCAAGTAAATCATTTTTGCAAGGATATGTCTGATTTTTGTTGCTGAATTAATTGAATATGTGATATCACCTATTCGAATGAGTGATATCTCCTATTCGATTAAGCAATATCGTATATTTGAAACCAATGAGTGATATCATTTATTCGAATGCATTATATCACTTATTTGAAGTGACATCACTTTCTCAAATGAGTGATATCACATATTCGAATGAGTGATATCACCTATTCGAATTAGTGATACATATATCACTTAGTATGGTTAAATGGCATAATGAGTGTATTGAACACGATCTTCATAAGACAAGTCAAAGACATGATGCATATCCAATAACACTAGTGGGGGGTTTCAGAAAATTAAATTTTTCATTCTGTTTTAAACTTTCAAAAAATGTTTCATCCATATCATATGAAGGCAAATAATAAAATGTTATTGTGTGATACAAAAACGACTGTCTTGAACTAATTTTATTCACATTATTGAACAGTAAACAAAAAACATAATACGCCTGATAAGTGATTTCTTAAATTGAAGAATATATGGTATGACCCAGCATTGTAATGATAACTAACTCTTTCATTTATAAACAAATTACACCTTAGTTTTTTTTATTTGGCTAATGGCGGAAAGAAACATGTCAATCAATGCTACAGGATTGACCTTGAAATAGCATTAGATTGCTTCAGTGTGCGTCTACGTTACAAATACATTCTTGTTCGGGAACATGTCCCCAGACTTCCCGTAGCAATTACGTAATATCTTGCGAAAGCGCTTACATGAAGCTTTGTATCTGTAATCCATAATGATTATAACTATATGAAATACACAAAAAACATCTTAATGAAAGAGGATTACACATTCAGGGTATACAATGTAGTACAAAACAAGTGGACTAACTTTTTAATGAAGCTACAATTATTTTGTAAGAGCATCTCTATCCTGATTTTCTGTCTTATTTTCGAAATAATATTATAATGTTGAATACATTGAATATGCCTGAAATATGCTGAATTGTTTAATTACGCAATATGAACCTCCTATAACTTATGAAATTTGAGTAATGTGACATCTGTTAGAATTTCAAAAGATTGCAAATTTTGTAAATGGCTTTTTAAGGCAATTTCCGACACGTGCCCATTCCCAACCGAATCAAATTTAATGGCTATACTTAAAACATATATTCCCCGTCAGCATGAAATAATTTTATCCAATTATGGAATTACCCCGCAATTGCTTCGTGTGCGTGTTACAGAAGAGCTTGTTTCTTATAAAACAATAACAAACAATTAGTTCTAAATAATTATGCGAGAAAATGTAAAAGCGATATGAATTTCAACTGCAATTATTTGCCTACCTAAAAAACATTGTGTAGGGTTTTAGGTCTTTATTACACAATAAATCGAGATAATTATATTAAGCAAACTATAATTTTACATTTCTATATAATACGTGGATAACTAGATTTGAATTATTGATAAAAATAGAGAATTAATGATAAGCATAATGAGAGACAAATTACAGATGAAATTAGGATCTAGCTAGTCAATTATCTAACTAATGTTTATAGAAAGCGCGCTTAAACAAGGAAAAATAAAACACTTTTTTTTCTTTTTGTCATTGCATTGATGTATATATGTTAGAATTCTTTTTATTTTGTTCTTGTTGTTTTGCTAAATAATGTCATGTAGGTTTCATTATATTTGTGATGAAGTAATTGTAAGTTTGATAAAATAATTACTGATAAGCCATATGAGTCTGAGTATTTCATATTATATATTAACATTTTAACTAATGTTGTAAATCCTAACATGTACTGTACCTGTCATTTTAATTAAGAAAATAAATATAATATTATTTATAACTACGAAATGAAAAAAAGCAACATAGCATTGTTAAGAGAATTTCCATGTACTTGCTCAAAACCGTAGATGGACACATTTTGGCATTTTCTTTAGAGAGTACTATCAATACTACCAAATATAATCAATTGTCTTAAGACAATTATGATTACCCATGATTTTGACGACTGCTTGCTAATGTCTTAATGAAAGCTGTCACCGACTTGTTCTCAGTGTGGAAGTTTATTTCCCTATTGCTAATTTGATTTCTCTAACCGTGCAATGTATTTTGGAATAAAACCTATTGGTCTGCAATTTCATTTCTTTGTTTATTTTCTCATTTAATACAAATTGATGTTGATAAGCATAATTAATGTGTTTCTTATTACTAATGTTCGTATCTAGGCCTTGATATTGCAAATAAAAATCTTTTGAAATAAACACTGACATCTCATTTGCTAATGCTGGATTTGGATAATCATCTAATATATTCTTTAATATCTTGTGTTTAATGGGAGATCCATGGGTAAAACTATTTGTGGGCCAAAATGTATGGTTTTTAGATTAAGTGACTAGCTGGTTCCTTCACATTGGAGTATCACTAAGTAATGCAGTTGGATTTCTAGGGCTGAACGATAGTGAATGGTATCCATGGCAACGCATATAAATATGCTTGTGAGCACCTAACATTGGTGCAAGAATCTTTATAGTAAAAATCACAATTTCCCAATTGCTGGGGAATACCACTTCTCTGAAAGTTCATGACAGTTTTATCTTGCTTTATTTGGAATCATCCGTATATGTAAATTGTAAATTGGTTATCATAATTCTTCTTACAAAACCCCGCAGTTCGACCTATTCCTAGTCTAATAGCGTGTATGTATTTGAACAAGCATTGTGTTTTATTTGGATGAGCAGCCAGGTAGACTGATGTAAAATCCACATGGCATATGTCCAACTAGAGATTTCAACCATTGTTTGCTTTTTAGATTTTTGAATGCCCAGCAACTGACCATTACCAAAAGAAATTTGCCTCGTAACTGTCTCAATTGTTTGCGGCTTCTCCATCAAATTTCCTTAATTTCTTTGATTTTATTCCTTGTATTTTGATATATTATAATGAGTTTCAAATGCTGTATCCGGTTTGGAAATATTTGTTGGCCCCTGTCGAGTCATCAGCCACCTGCTCATCTGTCTCAACCCCATACATTTGAACACACTGACCCTTTGCCCTTCTGACGTTTTTAATTGGTTCTACCATCTTCTTTTCCGTCCTAGTCTAATGCTTTTTTGGCTTTTCTGGAATGTACTTACGTTATCTTAAAACTTTTATTATTTTAAATCAATAATTTAATATGTATTTAAAGTGTACCACTATCGACATACACATTGCAACGTATTTTTATGTACCAATCAACACATTGGGAATTTTCGAGAAGTATATTTTCATATTCGCTTTATACATGTACGTAAGTTCGTTGTTATAAGAAACCGCCATGCCCGATACACTAACAACAGTATTTTCATTATATATTTTAAAGCAACGGACTTACATGTAGTACAATACGAGCCGCATATTCTAGATATTCATTAACTGAAACACAATAATTCTATTTGTATAGAAATAAAATGAAATGTTTAAATCGAACATTTAAGTTACATGTACTCGATCTTTTTTCACCGTTTCCGTTTTAGATCTGGCAGGAGAACTCCGTAAACAAGGGACACCATACTGTATTGTTATACGGATTGAGACGCGGGTAGTGCTATTCAATTATACTCATACTCTTATAGTTAAACGCTGATATATATATTGTTTTATAAATCCTAGTATTACCATGACAGCTTGTAACATTAAAATAAGGCTTACCGCAACTTCATGCAACATAATAATGCTAAAAGTACTAATTCTTATTCATCTTATCTTTATTCTTTTATTCAAACTCAAAATCTGAGAACATTTATTACAAATTACAACTAATCACTTTTAATTAATCTTATTAGTATGACTTTTTTTGTGCTACTATCCCACAAGACAGGCGATATGTTTTAATATAATTGTTTTGTTTCTTTTATGAAAATCTGCAGCAATAATAGACTTAACGGCCAATTCCTGTATTTGACTTAAAATAATAAAGATTTTACAGCATCTTATTAATGGCATTGATACAGAAGTCAGTTGCAATGGATAAATTAAATGAAATCAAACAATCGAACCGATTGGGAGCGGGGTTGGGAGCTGTCTAGGTTTGAGCTTAGTTTTAATGCCTGAAGTAATCATTGTGCAACATTTGCAACAGTTACTACTTTTTATGTACGTAACATAAAACTGCCAAATGTCTTTAATGTTGGTCATCTGCGAACGTATGACTTTAAATATATTTATGTTTCAAATGTCCATATTTTGGACAAACAAATGATGAATAAAATCGTGTTTACTAACGTTCTTAATTAACGTTGTATAATTAAATAAAAAGGTAAATCTATCTCAAATTTGAACATCCATACACATATACAAGAAAATAAGAATATATGTATCTGGTAAAACATATTATAGAAAACTAAAGCATATTTTTGAAGTTAAATTGACAATACATTATTATCTGAAATGTAATTGTGTATATTGTATAAAACGTTGGTTTATGTGGTACATGTATATCACTGAAGTCTGCTTGTTTTCTTGTCATCCGATTGATAGACTTGAATGTAAGACTATATGACCAAACTATACATATTATTTTTCTATTATTTTTCACTTGCGATATTATTTCCCTACAGTACCCATAAACTATCCTATAAAATAGTTTATAAAAATAGGAACATGACACAAAAACTTCATTACAGTCTGTTTATTACAATAAAAGTTTAATATTTATTAGATGTATATGTGCCATTTAATACCTCACCGGTTTTGTGAGGTTCCAGCGAAAACTGTGAGTGCTAGAATACACACAATGTCAAATAAAGCCCTTAATTCATAATCAATTCAAGAACTATAACTCCGACATCAATTGTTTTTAGTCAGCAAGTCCAAGAACTTGTCCAAAGGAGATGCTAGTGTTATATATAATTATTGTATACGTTTAATGAGGATAAAACGCTAACAACGTGTTCTATATTGTAGATACACTTACAAATACTACAATGTATTGACAACTTCAATAATCGATAACATGATCGCATTACAAATGCTAGAGTGCACCTTATGTCAAATAATGTTTTTTATTATGTTTCAAGAACAAAAACTCTGACATTAAATGTTCGATATAGTCAGTTCAGGAACTTGTCCGAAATAGTTATTTAACTGCATTTTAAGAATTAATCGACCATATACTTTACAGATAACTTACACCATGTATAGCTCTCAAGACCGATAATTGCTTCTTAACTGAATGTCCAATTTTACTATAATCATTAACATAAATTTGAATGGTTCACATGTTTTGAAATGGTCGAACGATCTGAAGAACATCTTGTACATTATGTTGAACAACAATACAATGTTGATGGCTAATCCTATAAAAAATAACTTACACGTTATAAACGATGTAAATATACGTGTTCATGTCACAGACAAAATATATAGTTCTTAATGAAGTGTTTGTTTGTAAAGTAAATACCTACTTAAATACTTTTGAGAATTCCTTCTAATTGATTCTGTTTACTACTACTACTACTACTACTACTACTACTACTACCACTACTACAACTACTTCTACTACTACTACTACTACTACTACTACTACTACTACTACTACTACTACTACTACTATTACCACTACTACTACTACTACTACAACTACTACTGTTACTACTACTACTACCAATATTACTTATACTACTACCAGTGATACTAGTACTACTAGTACTACTACTACTACTACTACTACAATTACCAATATTACTACTACTTCTACCATTACTACTACTACTACAACTACTACTACTACTACTACCAATATTACAAATACTTCTACCAGTACTACTACTACTACCACCTACTACTATTACTACTACCAATATTACTACTACTACTACCACTTCTACTACTTCTACTACTACAACTACTACTGTTACTACTACTACTACAAATATTACTTATACTTCTACCAGTACTACTACAACTACTAGTACTAGTACTACTACTACTACTTCCACTACTACTACTACTACTACTACTGTTACCAATATTACTACTACTACCACCACTACTGCTACTACTACTACTACTACTACTACTACCACTACTACTACTACTACTACTACTACTACTACTACTACTACTACTACTACTACTTCTACTACTACTACGACTGCTATTACCAATATTACTACTACTACTTCCAGTACTACTACTATTACTATTACTTCTACTTTTACTACTACTTCTACTACTACCAAAATTTCTAATACAACTACTAGTACTACTACTACCACTACCACTTCTACTTCTACTTCTACTGCTGCTGCTGCTGCTGCTGCTGCTGCTGCTGCTGCTGCTGTACTGTACTAATTTTACTATAACTTGTATAATTTCAATATGAAGACACAAGATATGACATCCAACTGGTTTTTATTTGCCGTGATTTGATTCGAAAACATAGTAAAATGCTATAATGGTGGGTAGTCGTTAACAAGCGTCATCTGGAATAGGTTTCAAATATTTATTACCTAGCGTTGTTTTGCAGTCTCAATAACGTGTCCATCACGATTCTGAAATGCTACTTATCTGATTATACCCCGAGATGCCACTTGGTGTCGTTGTGGTGCGGCCTTATCTTCCACGACTTACAGAAACACTGTCACGGCACAATTACTACTTTTCTGAAAATGATGATTACTCACGTGCAGTAGATGATTAATAAATTGTGTTCCCTGCACACATTCATTACAAGCCAGAGAAACGCTCTGTTTCGCTAATCTTGAAAGCAAATAAGGAAGTATGAGACGAAGTTGTTCATCGTGATCCTTAAAGCAACACATCCACGTTTAAACCTTTAAAAAAAAATTAATTGAGTTATGAGCACATTTCCCATACAAACATATGATCAATTAGCTGTATATGAGCATATAAACACAATCCGGAACAAAATGATGCCCAAATTATAATGCGTGACTAACACTTTATAAAACAAGCGTGTAACTCACCAAGTCAAAAAAAAATTGTCCCAATGACTTTTAAGGCAGGTAAAGTACACTACGCACTAAAACGTGAATTTTTTTTAATACGACTCGCATAATTCAATTTGAATCAAAGTTGGAATCCTCGGCAATTTAAAAATAATTTATAAAGCGTTTGTCACGCTTTATAATTTGGACATCTTTTTTATAATTCTAAAGCGTTCTGGATAGTGTTTGTTAGCACATATACAGCTCACTGACCATATATTAATGTATGGGAAATGTGCTCACAACTCAATTGAAAAACTTTTTTAAAAAGTTTAAACGTGGATGTGTTGCTTTAAAATACATACTACACGACGTTTAATCACTAATGAACGTTGACAGCCAGCGGCAATTAGATTCTAAGTCGTTTTTGTTCAACAACTTGTTAATACTGTTTCTCAAGTCTGTTTGATAGTTTATCAATCTTGTCAACCGCCTTATTTTGTCTTCAGATATTTGGTAAAAGTTAGCCCGACCCATCAATATGTCCCCTGTCTGATCACATCTGATACGCAACTACAGTGCAGGATCCTCTGATATCATTTGTGTCAATAACCATATCAGACGCGGTTTGACATTTCTGTGAACATTTCGGTCACTTTAATAAAATAATTCGGACATATTCCACTCATCACAAAGCAATGTAACACAATTTATCACAAACGCACACATGAAAATAAGTTATCAGGCCTCTATATGCATGCTTTTGTATTCTTTATCACACGGAACATACATGTTTTACAATGGTATGAGCAGATTGACTTTCCCAACTGTGGTCATTTCATTTTTAATCATTTTAAGGATAATGTAACACTTGTAATGTACGGGATTAAAGTCAAACATGCGTTGTCTCTCCTGTCGAGAGAACGATATTCCCAATTCTAAATGTTTCTCATCACTATCTGGATGTCACACGACTACAACAAAACAACCCGATATTTTCATTTGGTTAATCATATACTGACGAGAAAAGGAAACGCATTTCATTAGCAAATTTCATCATTTAAGAGAATTGATGGTTCATAAGACAGCATTTCATGGCCGCATTATGCTTCAAATTTTGAATTTCAGTAGACTGTTCAGAGCCATTTCACTGACACAATCAGTAGCTCGTGTGGCCACCTCTACTGGCAACCACAGCAGCAAGACGTCGCCCCATGGAACCGCACAATGTTACGTAGAAGATACCGTGGGATTCTGGCCCAATCCTAGTGGAGCGCTGCTGTCAGTTCCTGGACGTTGGCAGGATGCGGTTGACGTAGACGTAATCCCAGGCGTGATCAATCGGAATGCAGTCAGGTGAACACGCCGGCCAAGGCAAAACGTCAATGTTGCGGGTCTGTAAAAAGTTCCTGGTGAAACGTGCAACGTGAGGTGGCGCGTTGTCATGCTGGAAGACGTTGGCGGAACATAGGGACAACCACAGGACGTAATATCTGGTTGATGTAACGTCTGGTTGTGGGATTACCTTGGCACACGATGAGATGGGACTTAAACCTATGATTGATGGCTGCCCAGACTTTAACGGTTGTGCTACAGAACGCAATTGTTAGCGTAGCGTTCATGACGTCGTCTGTAGACACGGATTCGTCCCGCTCATGACGTCGTCTGTAGACACGGATATGTCCGTCGGCGTTCGACAAGTTGAAATGTGACTCATCACTTAACACTACGTTCTGCCAACGCCGACAGCGATGGCTGCAGGCCTAAATAAGACGTTGGTGACGGTGACGTCGCGTAAGAACTAGACCGCGGTAGTGCCTACGGCAGCTAATTTCCCGTTCTCTAAGCCGATATCTGACTGTATGTCGACTTACAGGGCATCCACGGTTACGTACCACTAAACGTGACGTGGATTCAGCCGTCAGAAATCTGTCACGCAGATGGCGTTGACGTGTGTAATTATCCTGCCTTACTGACGTTACATGCGGTCTACCTGAACGTGGCCTATCAACAAGCGTCCCCATGTCTCTGACACGGCCAACGAGACGCAACATTGTCGAACGAAAGACGTTAAAACGTCTAGCGATTTGTTCTTGCGTTCGCCCACATTCAAACTTGGCCAAAACTTCGGCCCTCTCTTCGAAATTTAGCCTCGGCATTATCAGAAACTGGATAATTGTCAGAACTTCGGAATGCACAAACGCAGTGGCAGGTCCATTTCTCTCATTGATATCATCATCCTCACCTTGAACAGTCTAGTGTTCCCATTATAATCTTCCATCATAGTTTGAGTCAACTCCATTATACATATTCTTCGTGTACACAGTCTGTGATATCCGATTATCAACCACCTGAAGCTTCACGTAGCCTGGTTGTGTGTGATTGTCATGGACCATGAGCAATGAGACACGATAACCAGCAGCATCACGAATATTCTCTATCACGGGACACTTGTCGATACATATTAACACATCTATATCTGCGTTGAGGCCTGGTGTGTTGGTTCCTCCACAGTGACTCCAAATATAAACACTAACTCGGGTATATGTTCTTGATGATTCTACAATATAAAGAGTATGGTGAAGTCTCCGCATGTCCTCCGAGACCCTAACATGTTCTAAGACATCATAGAGGTGATGTGATAAAGCACGGAAGTTGTCCGACATGATTGTATCTGCAATATATAATCTATAAAAGATTAAAAAATAATAATGATAATTAAAATAATAATAATGAAAAATATAGTAACTGTAAGCGTTATAATTAGTTCAATACTAAAAAAAATACAATTATATGAATTATAATTATAAAATTAGTATTATAAGTATTAAAATAAAACATCAAACTATAATTAACACTGCGTGACGTGTGCTGATTAAAACTAGAGCGTATAATTCATGTATTGATGATTTGAAAAAACACTGAAATTCAATTTACTGGAGACAGGCTCACTGCCATACATATATAGACAGTGGTACGGTGGTATTATTCACTGTCATACATATATAGACAGTGGTACGGTGGTATTATTCACTGTCATACATATATAGACAGTGGTACGGTGGTATTATTCACTGTCATACATATATAGACAGTGGTACGGTGGTATTATTCACTGTCATACATATATAGACAGTGGTACGGTGGTATTATTCACTGTCATACATATATAGACAGTGGTACGGTGGTACTATTAGTCGATGCGTTTATTTCAGATATAATAGGATTTTCCGTCCAGACAATTTTTTATATCTATCTATCTATCTATCTATCTATCTATCTATCTATCTATCTATCTATCTATCTATCTATCTATCTATCTATCTATCTATCTATCTATCTATCTATCTATCTATCTATCTATCTATCTATCTATCTATCTGTCTGTCTGTCTGTCTGTCTGTCTGTCTGTCTGTCTGTCTGTCTGTCTGTCTGTCTGTCTGTCTGTCTGTCTGTCTGTCTGTCTGTCTGTCTGTCTGTCTGTCTGTCTGTCTGTCTGTCTGTCTGTCTGTCTGTCTGTCTGTCTGCCTGCCTGCCTGCCTGCCTGCCTGCCTGCCTGCCTGCCTGCCTGCCTGCCTGCCTGCCTGCCTGCCTGCCTGCCTGCCTGCCTGCCTGCCTGCCTGCCTGCCTGCCTGCCTGCCTGCCTGTCTGTCTGTCTGTCTGTCTGTCATAAACACTGCGCAGTAACTGATACGTAACCTAGCCAGGAACGGTTGGGGTAATTTAATATTGATTTAAGTAGTATTAATTCCCTTTAGTTTCTCGTAAGATCTTGGTCAAGGGATAAAGGCAAGTCAATTGGTATTTAAAAGTTAATTAAGTGCACAATCGAGACGATTTTCATATTCGATGTTTTTAGAAATATTTGTTTCATTTACATGAGAGCACATTTACTAATTGAGGGACCTACCCTTTCTCCAAGTCCGCATACCCAGCCCGAATCCGCCTCTGTTGTAATGCACCGGACGTATTTGCAATGAATCGTAACTATAGATAAAAGATAACTAAAATAGTTCATTGATGTTATGTAATGAGACGTGACATAGCATGTATTATGCGGTCAATCAGAGTTTACTATGCTACTAGTCATTAAATTTACATAATCAAAACATGCATACGTTCCTATTTCACCAAAGGATTAATCAAACCTGTTGTATTTTTGTGCGATGATAAGTAAATTATTAAGTTAAAACAATTATTCACATCATTCAACCGATATTGCATTTTGACAATTGTATCTAAACATTAAACCATCTGCTCTGTCAGTTTACGTTAATAAATATAAACGATTTTTTCACATATTCAAATATTTTACATGAATTTCCATTGTCTGTCTGTCTGTCTGTCTGTCTGTCTGTCTGTCTGTCTGTCTGTCTGTCTACACGACAGGCATAAACAATAGCACTTAATATTAAATAAATAAAAAGGATGCCTTATATTACATATACAATAAAGAATGTAGTGTAGATTTAGAACAAGTTCGTACGAAGTTGAAATAATTGAAGACTATGGGGCTCACAGTGGGATAGAAAAACTTTAGTAACTTATTTAATGGCATAAAATATAAAGTCTTTAAAATAGAAGATAAAAACATGACAATAAAGTATGTTTATTTCAATAAAATATTGAATTATTTCAACTCGTACATATATCACAATGCAAAATGTGGAATTCAGCACAAGCGGAAATAATAATTTTGTGTCCGGTAGATGAAATAAAACCCGACCTTACACTTAGACAAACGAATAGCATTTATTTATGCCTGTCGTGTAATGACCACTTACTGACCTTTCACCTCTGAGGTCGTTGGTTCAAGCCAACCTCGCTCTAAACAAACATGTGAAAAAGTTTGCCGATTACTTTTGACAATTATAAATGGATATGCTATATATATAACCAGTCGTGTATTGAAACTGGTGTTAAACACTCAATCGGTTTAGTTTATACTAATTTCTTTGAGCTCGATTGCGATGAAAGCTCAGAGCTTATATGAACCGCTTTCGAGTCCGCTTCCTGGGTAGAACCAGTACTGAGTGTTGTTTTATGAGAGGCATCGGGTCGAGCTGGGGATCGAACCCGCAACCTCTGGCGTGAGCGGCCAACACTCTATCCATTAGACTACCGCCCCGCTTTTTGACACAGCTGGTATACATTAGCGACTAAATCTAACCAAGTAACAATGGGTATTGTGGTATATTAGCAATACCGTAATATATACATTAAATACACGCAAATGAATCTTGAAGTTGTTAATCAAACTATCAGTTCCACTAAGTTAAATCATTTGATACAGACAGTTACTATTATTCGCAATATATTTATTTATCACAGACGATTTTAGAAATTATTATTTTAGATGCTTTTATGTTAATACCATTCATCAATGAACGGTGTGTCTATTTTTACAACGTGGGGAAAAACTGGCAATAACAATATATTGGAGACGGTCGTGTGTGTCATTAATCAAGTCAAGTCAAAATTTTATTAGCATTAACATATACATGTTCATCGCCATATGTATGGCTATCATGATAGTACAATAATAAATATAACAACAAAGCCATAAACTCACACACCCACACCACACACTTTACGCACACAGCACACAGCTACCTCGCACACCACACGATACTTTGTGGAAAAGCACGATATATAATTTCCCAGTATTTATAAGTAGACGTCATTGTATAAACACTTAAACAATATATATATAAAGTTCCTTGAACTGATTTACGCCACAGTTGCATATAATAATACAACTGCAAAATCCAGATTGATAATTGTAAATCGTCATGTGTTCAGAACAAATGTAATGACAAATGGAATGACATCAACTGTGTTAAACCATTTTAGTCCACCGTAAGTCTGTGTGTGTTGTTACATTGTGTATTTAACCAAACACGTGTGCATTGTGTTTTTTATGTTGTTAATATTTTGGGATTTGCATAGATATCAGGTATGTAGTTGTGTTTGTATTATTACCTGTTTGCTATTGTATCTATTTCTATATTTATGTATCATTTTATGCACAATAACATAAAACATATAGTGCACTTTACATAAACTAACATATGCCGGTCTGAAAATAATTATTACGAAATCTGGGACATTATTTCGCTTTCGTTATAGCCACAAGATAAGTGTTAGCCACAAGATAAGTGTTTTTAAAGCAATGTTTTTTTTTAAAGGAAATATCTGTAGAAAACAAACCACACAAAAAACAAAAAAATAAATGGGATCCTCCGTTGCCGAGGGGCCCGATGCGCTGTTGTAGTGGGTTCGAGCCGTGCTAGGTACAAATCCTTTGTGTGAAAAAGTTTGCCAGTTACATTTGGTAGGACGGATGGTCTACTGACATTCATTATGAGTTCTTCCTACATCATAGAAACTGGATATGCCATATATTAATATGTGTTTGTCATACCGCTGAGGTTGTTGATTCGAGCCCAGCTAGGTACAAATCCTTTATGTGAGAAAGTTTGCCAGTTACATTTGGCAGGACGGATGGTCTACTTACTTCAGTATGAGTTCTTCCTACATCATTGAAACTGGATATGCCATATATTAATATGTATTTGTCTTACCGCTGAGGTTGTTGATTCGAGCCCAGCTAGGTACAAACCCTTTGTGTGAGAAAGCTTGCCAGACGGACGGTCTACTTACATTCAGTATGAGTTCTTCCTACATCATTGAAACTGGATATGCCATATATTAATATGTATTTGTCTTACCGCTGAGGTTGTTGATTCGAGCCCAGCTAGGTACAAACCCTTTATGCGAGAAAGTTTGCCAGTTACAGTTGGCAGGACGGATGGTCTACTTACATTCAGTATGAGTTCTTCCTACATCATTGAAACTGGATATGCCATATATTAATATGTGTTTGTCTTACCGCTGAGGTTGTTGATTCGAGCCCAGCTAGGTACAAATCCTTTATATGAAAAAGTTTGCCAGTTACATTTGGCAGGACGGATGGTCTACTTACATTCAGTATGAGTTCTTCTTACATCATTGAAACTGGATATGCCATATTTTAATATGTGTCTGTTTTACCGCTGAGGGTGTTGATTCGAGCTCAGCTAGTTACAAAAACTTTATGTGAGAAAGTTTGCCAGTAACTTTCGACTGGACGGAGGGTTAACTTACATTCATTATGAGATCTTCATTGGCTATTTAAATTGGATTTGCCATAACTATATAAATCTGTCCCCAGTTTCACTTTAACATCTCAAATTGAGATTTGGACCAACTAAATTTTATAACTTCATTAACATTGATCATTTTGCATGTTATCATTTACTAATGTGTTAAGATGTGTTCAAACTTCATTGTATTTTGTCCTTAAACGTGTTACGAGTTCGCGTAACGATTTACAGAAATTGAGAAATTTTGAGTTATGGAAAATCTCAGTTTGAGATGTTTAGCGAGACCAGCCACTGTTATGTATTGGAAATGGCGCAAACCCCAATTCCAACTTTATAAACACATTTAAATACAGCTGCGTGCCTATTCATAAACGAATGTATGTATATCAATAATTGTTTATTTTATATCGATGCATAACGTATTTAGCTTGTACAAATCACTCTCGATGGCGGGGATGGAGATGATGTACCGGTTTTTAACGTTGAGGGGATTTTGAAAACTCGAAAAAGACCTATCCGCCTGAGTTGGCGTTCTACATACTCACCTACCAATGCAGATATTCAAACTCGTTTGCTAATCAGCTGGTAGTGTGATGAGCTTCTCGCCTCGTTCTGATAATGGAATGTCTAGTATGCATTTAATTTGAGATAGGCGTGTCCCTGTTTGAAATCAACTGATAAAATTTTTCAACCGCTTTAAAGCAACCATTAAATACGTTGCAATATTTTTGTCGTCGGTGCGACTTTCACATATCGTAATCTTTTCCTCATCGTGTACCGCGTAAAGGTAAAGTTTGTGATTTCCCGGTAATCCACCAAGGCAATCAATGTTTTGTCCTTTTTTCCTACTACACGTGTCAATCAGATTTGTGTATTATAAATATATAGGCAATGTTTGGTTAAATAAACAAAAAAAAAAGTCGCTATATACTCTGAAGATGTGCATATTATTAGAATATATGTACCTTTTAAGCATAATTATCTATCAGTAATATAAAATTTGGTAGGGGCTGCCCCTGAATTTAAAATGCACATTTACATGAACCTCTCTCCCCCCCTGCTGTTTAAAGGCATCATCGATGGAAAACACAATACCGACTATAATAAAATTTCAGTACACCTGCACATGGTTTAAATAACATTATTTAAAGAATAAATCAGCAACCATGTGAAACTCAGTTATTATGTTTTTAGTATTTAAGCAAAATTTAAAAAATGTTAAATTGGTGAAACAGAAACCAGATTATACGGGAAAACGGAAAAAAAACCCCTACAACGCCGCCGCCCATCCAAGAGTCCGAGAGAGAGAGAGAGAGAGAGAGAGAGAGAGAGAGAGAGAGAGAGGTCTTATAATTCCGTAGATGTGAGGACATTTATCCGGTAAAAATCAAACATTGTGGGGACATGACATTTTTGTGGGGACATGTCCATGTCCCCACTTTTACGGTCGCTTATTTTAATGTAGCTTGCGCATAACACATTTATTTTGGGTTTCCGCAAATGTCCCCATAGTGTTGTGAGAGACACCTTTCCCTCTCTCTTTTGGTGTGTGTTTTCGAAAAAAACAGGCATCGTTGCACCTGCTCTGCGCATGTTTCAATCCGAAGAGTGCTCGGCCTTTTCCGTAACTAGACTACACACTGCGCATGTCCATTTCTTACCATTTTCTACGAAAAAGACAGAAAATTCCGATTGCAATCTCGGTCAGCCAAGCGCTTTGAAAGCTAATTTTGGAAGGAGAACAACAGGGAAAATGCATTCAGGTAAATTGCCAACGAATATCGTGATATTTTGTATACAAATTTTAAGTCAGTTCGTAGCTTAACAGAAAATCATTTATAGTTGAAGAAAGACATGGGACATATGAGTCTTTGTCGTAGGCTAAATTCATGTGTGGATTACCAAAGGGGTCCGGCCGGTGTAGCGTGAGATCCTTCAGTCCCATGAAAAATGTCAGTGCGCATGCGCATCATCAGTAGCACTTTCGGTGTGATAATCGTCAGACAACAAAAAATATTGTTAAAATAAACTTTTAAAATAGTTTATCTCCGCCATTGGCACAGCTGCTCAGGTTGTACAATGTCTATATAATGATGATGTTATAAGGTATCAGCACAATGGAGCGTTAGTGCATATCAAAGCACGTCTTCGAACGATTTTTATATTTTTTTATTTGATCGTCCTCTACATGCATACTCCATCCGCTTTTTTATGGGTTGATTTTCCGCACCGATTTCAGTGCGGAGACCAAAATACTCGTATTGATTAAAATATGTAATATCATTAGCAAAAACTCTTACCGGTTGTTAAAAAATACTTTATATATGTCCATACCGTAAAAAAATCCACAAAACCGCACATTTAACACTTAAATAACTCAGTTTTTACATACAATCCTACTTTCAAATCGTGTTTGAAAGTAATCACGTGACGCGCACCTTTCAATTTGAATAGAAACACTGTGGATGGAAGCTCTACGCGGTAAATTGAAAGACAATACTTATCAGGGTAGGCAAATACGCATTATGTCGCGAGAAAGTGACATTTCCTGTCACAGTGTGTATTCAAATTAGACAAACCAATACTTGTGTTTTGACAAAAAAATGACAATATTCATCGCTATTGAAGTTTAATAAATATTATGTCTGTAGCAGAAATGTTGCTTGTACATTATAAGTAGAAAACGGATAATAAGATTACTGTGAACAAAATAGTGTTTAAACTAAATGTTGCCTGTACACTAACATTTCCTTTGACAAATAATGCAGCCACACACATGACATTGTCTTTCTCCGCATTGCCTCGACTTTGGAATATCTGTTATTTTCATATTTTTTTTTAATCGTCTGCTACCGTTTTCATTAGTGATCTTTTGTAAGTGTATTATTAGATCGACATAATGTTGTCCAGTACGGCCACCCATTCCTACCTCCTGCCAATATATCCTAAAACACTTTTAGGAGCTCATTAGTTAATGATAATATCTATGTCGGGTTTATATACTTCAATGCCGAAAGTTAATCGTGTGTTCATAAATCTCTGGTAATCTTCTATCATAACCGTTGAATGTATAGTAAAATAGTAAAACTTAATTTTCAAAAGATAACTACGTGCGCCAATAGTACACAATGATAATTTTTTTACCATATTAACTTATGTACAACATTAAGCCGATGTGAAAGAATTGACGCCAGTTCCTTGATGCATACGTGACTTTTGAAAATAATCTTGTATAGTTCTAATGAGTTATGGGCAACGATACACTTATTAGCTCTAAATTGGTATCAATCCATATTAAAACTGAAAAAAATATTGCTATAGCTTCGTCAGGGATCTGTGGGTTGAGTAATGCATTGCTTCAAGCACGGTTCTATGGTTAGAAATTGAATGATACATACGTTATTCATTATTTAAAATCATCATTAGGCATTCACAATATAAGAAACTTGTTTTACTGTTAGCTTATGACAATTCCCATTTCAACAACAATTTGATATACTGCCAATAAGTAGTAAGAATCATTAAAAATTGTGTGGCCGATACACACGATATCAATTAGTTGAAATATTAACAATAAATACCAAAACAGTCGTAGCTTGTCACCCAATGTTGCTCAGCCGGACATTATCTAAAATAATGAAAGCTGCTGAATATTATTGTATTTGATCACAACCCACTATAAATGGCAGACAAATCTGGATATTCATGTACAGACTTTAGTATCAACACTAAATGTTGTATGCATTCACATGTCCTTTCCACCAATATACGCGGTGTTGCTAGATTTCTTGAATTTGCCCACCAATAAATGAAGATATTCTCAGTGTAGTGTCTAATATTTAACTATAGGCCCTGTCTTACAGATCTCACGGCTAGATTTCTTGAATCTGCCCACCAATAAATGAAGATATATTTATTTTTGCAGGCCGTACTATTGCATATTAGACATAGCTGTTTTTTTTATTTAGGCACTTAAAAGATATATTCTTTAATTCAAGTTTTTGCATTTATTCCTGATAATATACGCTACAAAACTACCAACAGCGCAAATCAATTTTTCTAAAATTAGCTTTCTTGGAAAATCCGAGTTTGGCGTTACTTTTCGGGGCCAATAAATAACGTTTTCACAAGAATTGCATTCATTTTTTCATTTTAGCCTACTTTCTCTTTTAAACATGTATATACATTACGACTGATTACTTATTTATTGTCATATCATGCTGCACACTCAAGGTCTGATTGTTCAAATTGCACATAACGTGTACGTGAAATGTCTATGCTTGGCCTTAATTTCTATCATAATATGAATCACATTGTGGACTTTAGGGGATTTCCCGCTACTGTGTGCTGTTAACAAAGACAGGGAAGTTTTAAAGCATCTGTAATTAGATCGATATTAGACTTATTTATAAAGCAACATGGCAAGGTCATTCATAACCAAACGGGTTACAATCGAAGTAAAATAAATAAATTCAAACTAAACTTAAACTTTAAACTTTAAACTTTAAACTTAACCAAACGGGTTAAATATACACAACAGCAAAGTCGTGAAAAAATAAACAAGCTATGTAAAAACATTTAAAACATATAGTAATATGACTAAAGCTGACGATGGTATAACAATACATTGATATTGTCAGACAAGGAAATAGGAAGAAATATATGTGGAAAGTTTCACCATACAAATAAATACCATATAATAAACACCTTGTTTTTTTTTTATATTCCCACATATATATGGCTATAATAGGTAGTAAACAGTCGGATAGTGTTACGGAGAGTATTTATAGTCTAATAAAGCCACCCCAAACACAACACAGCCGGGTACGATTAACTCGGTCGGTATAGCGCGTCTCACTATCGTCTCACTATCGGATCCCCGCACGGATACAGTCTCCGTTATGTTTGATATACGACATTGAGTCTCATTACCATTCGTCCATCAACGCTGATTCAAGTGGTGGAAATTAACACTTACTTGTGGAGATGGATGTGCTCGAGTACTGGTTAGCCTTACAGGATTCGAAGAAAGAGTGGTTAGGTTAACTGATCGTCAGTTAGCCATTGATGGCATTTAATGACACCAAATATCCAATCAATCAATCAATCAATCAATCAATCAATCAATCAAGCAATCAATCAATCAATCAATCAATCAATCAATCAATCAATCAACAATTCAATCAAATAAAAGAGCCACATATGTTCACATCATTTACACACATAGCTTTGGGACATGTAGTACAGGGGTTAATATACGCCCGGACAAACAAAAATTTATCCAAGGTAATATTGCTAGGTATTTAAAATGCAACTGAATTTTAATATACGCGATAGATCACCGGACATTATTATTAGTGGAGTCGAATCGCATCGATACTAATACAACACTGTTTCTGTGCGTTTTTATATGTATTATTAAAACAATGTCAATGCATTGGTGAATAACACCAAATGATAAACGACACCACAGGTTGATATAACCACTCAAGTGCATAAAGTTTTGTATGGCATTGTCATTAAGTAAGGTACCCCAAATTGTAGTAAACATAATAATTTAGTTCTGTATAATGTGCCATGGCCAAATTCAGTGGTTTGTTTACAAGAGTGCACACCGCCACATGTGTGTCGTTGCTACCCGGGGTACGAGTGCACCTTGTTTATAATTAGTAGCCGTTAAACCCAAGGAATTATATAGAGTTTATACAAGTCCTTGGTTAAACCCAATGAATGCTATGAGATTAGATTGATCAGCTGTCGAGCATGCAGCGCATGATAACGGTACGCACATATTGATATTCACAATTCGTTTGACAAAAAATGAAAACAACTTGGAAGATAAACCTGGTGACAAACATAATTTATTAACAATTCGCTATTTATGGATTCATAGGATAGAGAACAATGCATTCTTAGTGAGGCGCAGTGTTGAAAGACAATACAATGCATTCACAAATATGTTTACGTTTACCAGGGGAAACCAGTCTCAGTGGGGGTATGTTTGCAATGACTTGCATACACAATATCGGTGATACAAAACAACACCATTGTTAGCGCCAATGTTACTTACGACTTGTTATTATTGGAGTATGTTTAAAAATGGCGTTTAGGTATGTCGGATACATGCGGCATTTTTGCTCTACCTTTTTACTGTATAAGTAAAAAAATAGAACAAAGTCTAATAGCCAAATTGTCAATACATGTACATTTATTGTGAATACAATATAAGCGCATCACATGTGACAATAAAACATCCAATTCAACAACGACAACAAAGGCTTGTTTACTGTTTATATGTCGTGCCGACGTAAAGTAAAATTTATTTTTTATTTAATTTCATTCGTAAACTACAACAACAACAAACAACAACAACAGCGGTAACATCTACAACAACATCAGCAGTTACAACAACAGCAACAACAGTAACAGCATCAGTAACAGCTACAACAACATCAGCAGTTACAACAACAACAACAAAACAATAACAACAACAACAACACCATCAACATAGAAAATAGCAGCAGCAGCAACAGCTACAAAACGGCAACAGTTAAATATCCAAAAAAGACACTGTTGAAGCTAAGATATTTAGAGTCCCGCTACTGGGGTCACTCACCCTGCTATACTGGTTGTCGTGAGAGGGTTTGACTAGTAGCTATGTATACGTTTTGTATACAACCGAGCCGGACGGGTGATTATTGTACTAGTTTTTTTTTTAATGATCTTAATCTCCATTATTTTTATGTATCTTTCCTGTCAACTTAATGTTTTATCTTGGTAAAATATTAAACACTATACTGAGAATATCTTCATTTATTGGTTGACATATAGAAATTTAGCCATGAGATCTGTATTAGACAGGGCCTATAGTTAAATACTAGACACTATACTGAGAATATCTTCATTTATTGATTGACATATATATATAAATCTAACCGTGAGATCTGTAAGACAGGGTCTATTGTTACATATTAGACACTATACTGATAATAACTTCATTTATTGGTTGACATATAAAAATCTAGCCATGAGATCTGTAAAACAAGGCCTATAGTTACATATTATACACTATACTGAGAATAACTTCATTTATTGGTTGGCAGATTCAAGAAATCTAGCCATGACTTAGTCCAGAGGGTCCTCAAAAAGGTAAAAATTGGAAATTACAAAAATGTTTTCCAAAGAATCGGTGTCATATTTGTTCATATTTGGCTTAAAGATAAGTAGTTAATATTTATAGTTAGGGGACTTAGAATTTTACATAAGGATACTATGAGAAAAGAGATGATTCTCATTTCTATTATAATCAGATTCATTTTATTATCATTACTATCATCGTACTTTAATTTAAATGACCATATATTGTTATTAGTATCATCATCAGCAGTAGTAGTAGTAGAAATAGCAGTAGTAGTATTAGTAGTAGTAGTAGTAGTAGTAGTAGTAGTAGTAGTAGTAGTAGTAGTAGTAGTAACTTATACCAATATGTTTGAAATGTACAGCTGCCAAAAAAGGAAAATAAGTGTGTCATTTTCATTATGTTATATCGATTATCATTTACTTTTATTATTATCATTTTAATATCATTTTCATTATTATTTGAATTAATTTAAATCATCATTTAATTTAATATTGAATGAAGGTCTCTCCAAAGAGTCCTTTTTTATTTTGCGTCTCCCAAGCATATCGGAAATTCAAATAAAACAAATTAAAGCTATCAATCGTCTAACTGCCTTAAAATTCATTGTATATCTCCTATAAACGACCGAGTATAAAAAGGTAATAAACTAGATGCAATATTAACTGTAAATTTATTTAGATTAATATTATATAAATTTGTCTTACAATTCTCATGACTGTCATTATTTACGACCAGCGCTGTGAGAATCGAAAGACAAAACCGGATGTCTGACGAATCTCACGGTCTGATGGATATCACGCTACACCGGCATGTGTAGTCGGGTCATCGTATTAAATATGGCATAATAAATAGTCTTGAGACAATTTGAGCCAAAATAAAACATTTATACAGTCACTGACATGCATGTCACTCAGTAAGAAGTGATTGAATTGACAAGAAACATATAGGTCTTGAGGTCTTCAATGAACCAGCCTTGGAAACTTTTGATTGAATTTTATTCAAGTTATGATCAAAGATTTATTAACTTAGAAATTTTGGTTAAAGTTTTGCATGCAGTCTGTAGCTATACGATATATTGTACTGGACGTTTTTAAATACACTGTTACATAGATATTTTTAAAGAAGTGTCTAGGGGTACAGATATGATTGTATCCGATTTTAGAAGTACGGATGATCCGTACCCCTAGACAAGTCTGTAGAGGATCCAAATATTGTGGGTTAATTCTATCTTTAATTTCATTGCAAACGATATATCAAATAAGATTTAATCAGTATTCACCTAAAACTTGAATCTATACATGGTTCACTGCCGTTTACTCGATTGTTTACATTTACTTTCGAAACGTAAATAATAAATCACACGGAATTGAATGGGCACAAATATATTCGACAAAATGATGTTAAATTTTATTATAACAAACCTTTTTTTAGTTTTTAAATAATAT
The DNA here is from genome assembly GCA_029582155.1 of Panopea generosa. Classification (NCBI taxonomy): domain Eukaryota; kingdom Metazoa; phylum Mollusca; class Bivalvia; order Adapedonta; family Hiatellidae; genus Panopea; species Panopea generosa. The sequence continues at coordinate 10,241,517 of CM055899.1, forward strand.
ATAGAGCATTATTTCAGACAGTAAGATCAGGATAATTATTGTTTTCCGCACGTTCGGTGACCATTACGAGATAAAAGGGAAGATTTCAAAACAATTCCTTCTTCTGGTGCCGATAAATTAATGATAAAATAAGCTGTTCCTGGCCGATTAATTTATTGTAAAACAAACTGTTGACATTATATTTAATTATAATTATCGTATAAAATCCGTTTATTAAATACATTTGAAATCTAAAAATAAACACACACACCCAAAACCCCAAATAAATTGATATAAGTAAACCTTACAAGGCGAAAAGGCACATACAGCAACCATTTATGTCGTATTCTTATCCAAATACCCTGGAGCAATGATATATCTGAGAACATATATTAACTTCCAATTTTTGGGAATTTTATTTCATTTGACTGTAATATGGCTGAAAGAGTATACTATAGATACCGTCCGTAGATACTTTATTTCCTTCGATGTACATGAAGATAATTAGAGGAAAAATGTATATGATATAACGACCATTTGCAGTTTATCTAAGGCGATAAACAAAAGATAATTTGGCTGCGTTGCGAATCTCCGCTTTAGATATATTTCAAGTTTTAGGTGAATGTTTTAAAACTATTGCCTCATTTTTCATTTGAATAAAAAAGAAGGTTTAATTAACCACAAAACCTGTAATATCAGCCCCATTCCCCTCTCCAAAAAGTATGTTTTTTTATATATAATATTTTTTCGAACAAACAATTGTAATATTCCCTTATTTCAAAGAATAAAAACATGTGTTACCATGTTAAAATTATAATTGTCTGAAATTGTTGTTTTCATTGATTTTTGTTGCATCTAGATTAATGATGACACATTTTTGGTCAGACATGTTTCCATTCATCTGATAGGTTTTCCTAGGTTGTCAGACCAAATGTCTGACATGTCATTAAAGTCATTTGCAACATCATATGAAAGGTATTGTGGTGTTAGTGAGGGCATTTTGAGAAACTTCTTGTTTTGTGAGAAAATTCTGATAGGGACATACATGTTAAAGCTTGCATGTTAGATGGAAATTGAAAGATGTTGAGTTTTTTTTAAATGCTTCAAATGTTTTCATAGGTGGTAGTTTTGAATGTATTGACAGTCTCATGAACACATTCTTGTGAGAACTAACATGGTGGTTGTAGGGACATGTTGAGAAAAGTCTTATGAGAATGGTAGTATTAAAGGGAGATGTTTAGAAACGCTGTGGGAACATTCTTGTCAGAGATAAAATGTTGGTAGTGGAAGCATGGTGAAAAAGTTCTTGTGGGGACATTCTAGTGAGAGCTACAAGTGTGTAGTGGGGTCATTGTGTAGGAACCTCTGTATAAACATTGTGAGAGAAAGCATGTTGGAAGTGGGGGCATGCAAGTTTCTAGAAAATTTCTGGATTTTGGACATTCCTCACAAGTTTTCAGTCAGACTTACAAGTCCTCCCAACACCCCAACCTCTCATCAAATCCAAAGTCACTTTTGGGAGCAGTGTACATGATAAGGAAATTCGAGGAGATACGATGGGGACAGAAGGGGTCGCACGGACAGACGCAGCCCATTTTTATATTCCCCGCTCCGCTCTATGAGCGGTGGCAGGGGATAACAATATTTCATTGATTTTTCTTAAGTCCCCTCACTGAGTAAGAAAATTTTAGAGAATAGATAGAGAGTGCAACAAATTTTAAGTGTCTACATGCTGACGGAGGTACCAGTAAATTGTTACTGTTAAGGAAGTGATTTTCATAGAAGTAAAATCCAGTAATGTTATTTTTTTTACTGTCTCCAGAATTAATGTTCCTTTTTACAGAGTGTTTTCATACAATAGAAATAGAAGAAAACAATTTTGGATTGCCAAGAATATCTAGTTTTTGAGTAGTCTATGTAGAGGGTCTGGTATACGGCGGTTCTGCTGTACTTTGTAATTATTATGGTTTCATTTAGATGCAAAATTTTATATGGAGATATTGGATTGAAACTTCATATGGTTGATGTTTAAGATTCTGTACTGTACCTTAAATCTTATACCTACTTCAACATACAAGGCAATTTTCTTCCATTGACTTTTGCATTAATTACTGTATACAAGCTTGTATCTCCAAATGAGAATAAAGTGTTCATTATGCTCCAAAAAGGTGAATTTGTAGTCCAAAATTTGTTATTCCATCTGTCAGTCTGTCAGTCACACATTCGTCCAGAACATAATTTAAAAACTAATGCTGAAACTTCACACATAATAGACGATATTGGGAGGAAGTACAGCGTTTAAGAACCTTAACTCAAGTTAATTTATTTGTGTTTTAGTGGGTCGGATTAGCAATCCCCTACAAGTCTTTTATTGAAAAAGTTTTATACTAACTTGTGTGCTGTAACTGGTAGTTTGTACAGTTTACTGATTGACAGAATAGCCATAATTGTGCTACCCCCTTCCAATTTGATTTTAACCTTAACCATATAGTTCTAAAACTGTAGACCTGGACCCATGTGACTTTATTAGGTAAATTAAACTGTATGTGAAGAGTGATGCATCTGTGCTATTTTTTATGTCCCCACAATAGGGCCATAATTGTAGATGACACTTCAGTTATATTTTCCAAAATAACATTTCTATTGTCTTTTTATAGGTACATAAAAAGATGGACAATGGAAGAGAAAGATGCTGGCGGTCCTTGTGCGAAAATCTGCAATGGAGAAGAAGCCGTCTAGAAGGAATGAATTATTATTAAGAGAACAAATTAAAAATTCCGTGTTAAAATCACTGAATTGGCTGAAAATAAAATATCAAGTGTGGGCAATGGCCTAGCAAAAACATTAAGAAGAACAGAAAGTGATACAATATTAGGACTTCATTCTTAAACACAGTCTGTCTGTCTGCACACATACTGGATCCAAAAAGTATACATGATTGGTTCATGTAATTCAGTTCTTGGTAGTGGGCAATCAGGAGATAGTGTAGAGCAAGAACCATACTCTGGCTTGCTTCCTTTTTTAATTACCACTCTTCGTTACATTTTGAAATATAACTCTAAAACTATGTGAATAAATTGAACTTAAAATAAGGAATGCGATCATTACCTGGAAGTGTATTTTGTAAGAACCTTATCTCTGACTTATCTCTTTTTTTATATAACTTCACTTTATAATTTTTACCTTTTGAAATATAACTCTAAAACTAATATTGAAAATCAGTTGACACTTGAAATAAGAATGGAGACATTGCATAAAAGCACATTTTGTAATTATTTTAATTACCTCCCTTTTTACTATTCCCCCTCCCCTTTTGAATAAGAGGGGGTATATTCTTCTGCAACTGTTGGTAGGTTAGTTTGTCAGTCGATAGACCAAGTGGTTTACAATCAATAACAAGAGAAAGGGCGAGTCACAGGTACATTTAACAGTAAAATGTTTTCCAGGCAAAACGTAGAGATGGCTTGGGTTTAGGTTATTCAAACTTGGTAGGCAGGTTGGTCATAACCAGTAAGTGACCCTTATTGATTTTAGTTTCATTAGGTAAAAGGTAAAGGTCACAGGACCTTGAACAGTTAAACAGTTTCTGACAAATATCTATTGAAAGCTTGGGCCAAGACTCCTCAAACTTGGTAGGCAGATTGATCATGACCAGCAGATGACTCCTGTAGCTTTTTTCAGTTGGTAGGTCAATGTCATGGTGACCTTGATTTGAAATGCATTTTCAGTCAATAATAATTGAAGAATGCTTGATCATAAAACTGTCAAACTTCATAAATGAATGATTGTGGCCAGTAGATTACACGCTTGTTTTAGGGTTAGTATGTCATGGTGAATGACCTTTAGATGAAAAACCATTTCCAACAGGTCATCATTTGGGGGCATATGTGCTTTGCAAATAGCTTTCAAAAACTGTTGATTTGGAATAAGTTGAAACTTAGATGAAAGAATGGAGTCATTTATAGGTGACTCATTTTTTAATTGCCTCCAAAGGGGCAAAGCAAAGGGGCATTTATTGTTACTCAAGTCCACCTGTCTCTGCAAATACATGTAGTTGTTTTTTGATTAAGAACTCTTGAAATGTATAATTAGTTTGATTCATATTTTGGTTGTAAGTTTATACTAAAGTAAAATTTTGATCACTCTCAACTAATTTTTGGTGAGTTTATGGTCCTATTTTGGCTTTATGTTTTGGTTTCTGATAAAAAACTCCTGATCAATTTGATTCATATTTGGCATGGATCAAAACAAAGTAAGGTAAATGACAAATAATGTTTTGTGCCTTATGTTTAAAATTGTCCATAACGTTATCAGCACTGTTCAAAATATTTCAAACGATACAAATCGGGGTATCTGCAATACTCTTTCATCTATACTGAGTTGTTCGAGACAAAACTATGTCACATTGTAAATGATATTATTTGTATTCTAAAAAGTTTGAATCCCTGCCCTCTTATTTTGGATTTAAAAAGTGACAAATTTTATAGTATCAAGATAAATGTACATGAAACAATCTGTTTAATTGTCTTCTATATTTTTAGCTCTCCTGGGCACGAAGTGTTTCGGGTGAGCTATTGTGATCACTCACTGTCCGTCTGTCCACACTTTTCTTCAGATGACATCTCCTAAACCACTAGGCCAATTTCAACTAAACTTCACAGGAATGTTCCTTAAGTGGACCCCTTTCAGAATTGTTCAAAGAATTCTATATCATACAGAACAATTGTTGTTGAAAGGAAAAATCTTCTTGTCAGAAACTATTGGCTGGATTTCAAAATAATTTCACAGGTTGCTTGGGTGACCTTCTCCTAAGAATGTTAAAATATTCTGATTTGTCAAAAAACATGGCCACCAGGGGACATGGTCACTTTTCCCTATATGTATGTAATGGAAACTTTAAAATAATCTTAAAAAAGGATCCCTTTCAGATACTGAATCAGTAGAAAGAGGAACCCCTCAAGGGGCTATATTATCTCCTCTACTCTTTTCTATTTTGATAAATGATCTACCTGCTACACTAGAGGGGACACGATGGTTACCAGTCAATTTGCTGATGATTCTGGCACATGGCTAAAGGGGTCAATTGAAACCTGTTACAAATTAGAGCTCAATCGGGACTTGACCTTATACTGGGTTGGGCCAAAGAATGGGGTTTAAAATTAGTCAGTCTAAAATAGTGGGTATTATTTTTGGAAATTCAAATCAACAGTGTTGACGTACATTTAGGTGGCACAGCGATCATATTAAAAAAAATCATCAAATTTTTAGGCATGCTTTTATTGATTGATTGATTGAATATTAGTGTCATTTTTATGCCATCGAGGGCTAGCATATGATCAGTTAACCTAACCACTGTGTCCTGTGATTAAACAGTACTCGAACACACCCCATTTCCGCAAGTAACTGATAACTTTCCCATTGAATCAGTGGTGAGAGATGAATGATAATGAGACACAACGTCGTATATCATTCATCATGGATACTGTTGTGGGACGGGGATTCAAACTCACGGCCCCTGGATTCATAGTCAGACGCCTAACCAACTGAGCGGGGTCTGGCGCATGCTTTTAGATAGAAGACTTAATTTTCACCGTCACATAAAAGACATCATGATCTTGTGTGAGAGAGACTTAAATTTGATGAGAATGCTAAGAAGTACAGATTTTGGCTCTGATAAACATAGCCTCTTATATATAAGTCTCTTATATGTAAAAAAATAGACTATGGAGCTCAAATCTGTTTTCGTGCACCCCTTCAATACTTAAAAAATTAGATAACATCCAAAATAAGACCCTCAGAGCGCTCCAGACCACACCTGGTCTTATATTAGAAGTGGAGGCTGGAATTATTTAACTTAAATTAAGACGGGGAAGATCAGTCAGTTAAGAACTGGGCCAGGGCTCAAACTAAGAAAAATGGGAACGCTGTCAATAAGCTCATTGGGACCGTGTACTACATCAAGTCAAAATATTTAGCACGTGCCAGAAAATGAGAGCCACGTGCATTTGGGTAATGTTGATATATGATGTAGAAAATTTAATACTGACCAATTTTTGTGTTGAAACTATATGGCTATCTCAAACCGTTAAACCAATAGAACCTTAACACCAACTGACCTATGGTCAGCCGGAGGGCCAAAAAAGGATCGAACCTGAGCCGAGAGGCCATTTCCGGTTCGATGTTTTCAAGTTGGGTATCGTTGGAAAGGTCTTGACAAGCCTGACAAAGTAGCATCGAGTTTTGTTAATTAATCTGAAGCACGATCAAGTGGACATGCAAAAATTGAATATTAGACTTGGAGTCGAATTTTATTTTTTAACTAGATCTCGTCAAATAAAAGCCAGTTTGTTCTTACCGTTTTAAAAAAATCTTTTACTTTCTATCTAACTGATTCCAAAAATCGATATTTGGCCGATTTTTCCATTTTTGCCTATGTTAGAGTCTCCATAGAGGCATATGCCGTTCCACAAGGCTATACAGCTATATATTTCTAGAAAGATCTATTCAAGCCCTGCAACATGGTAACAAACATATTAGACCCAATGACATAGAAATGTCATTAAAGGTCATCTGAAAATGATCCCAAATTCATTGAATTTAGTGATTTTGCCCCTAAAAAAAGTCATAAACAAATCGGAAAATCGTTTATATCTATGCCGTTTGTGAACACATTGCTCTGAAATGTTCCATAAATGTTCCTTTATTCATGTTCTATGGATTTCGATAGTTTGCGAGGGCGAGATCTGAAGTTTAAATATACTTTTTTTTATCTAAACGCGTTTTTTTACCTTGGCTTTGAACGAAAATTGAAGATTGACCTTGACGGTTGGGTACAAGGTAGGATGCGATCCATTCATTGGTAAAGAGTTTATAAAGATCAAGAATCGCAATGTTGAGATATAACATTTTGAACATGTACACCTTAAAAAAAAATAATTTCATAACATTGTGTTTGCTTGACGAATATTTTTATAGTGAAATATCCCCTACCTAACCCTACCTTAACCCCAAGGGTTGCCCCTGATAAGCGATCTCGGACCCTCCTAATTATTGAGATAATAACCATAACTCCCTAATTAAGGGACACCATCATACAAAAAAAAGAATTTTGACCCCCAACTTTCAAGAACCATAACTGGGAAAAATCACCTCCGTGGTCCTTATCCATTTATCTTTCTAATGATACATTCAAATTTAACCCAAGTCATACAATAATATATATGTCATCTAATTATGTGGTTAAATCGGTATTTAGGAACTTTGGGTCGTGAGGTTGGGATTTCCCCATATGCCCATCTTTTTGCTTATTTTTTTTTTTTTTGCTGGGTTTAGGTTGCCCATCCCAGGGGACCTAAAAAACCTCGTAAAACCTGTAATTTGCACTAGCCAGGTTAAGAAAGCTTTTAAAGACCTTAACTCAGGACCCAAGAACATCATTTCTTTCAAAGTCCAAACATTTAAGTTACATGTAACCCTGGGTTTAGGTATCCAAAAGACCCTATAGCCCTATATAGGACCCCCTGGTCAAACCCCTAAACCCAGCAACACATCAAGAATATTCCCCTTCTATTAAATTAAAATGATGATAGTGTCCCTACGACACTTATAAGGGTAACTGTACGTCGTCCGTCAGACCACACTTTTCTTCAAATGACATCTCTGAATCCAGTTGGTGGAAGTTAATGCACCATGGCGTTGATGTTCTTTGAATGATCCTGTACCAAAGTTATTCAAAGAATTCTGTTCTATGCGGAACTTTTGTTACCATAGCAACGGAAAAGATTAACTTTAAAAAAAGTCTCAGAAACTGCCAGTCCGATTTCAAAATAATTTCATAGACATATTCCCTGGGAAGACCCTCTACCAAGATAATTCAAATTATTTCGATTTGTTGAAGAACATGGCTGCCAGAGAACGTGGTCACTGTCCCTAAAATTTGTATAGCAAGAATTTTAACAATCTTCTTGTCATAAACTGCTGGCCCGAGTTAAAACTAATTTAACAAAAATGTTCCTTTGATTCCTTTGAATATTGAAATATTATGATATGTCATACCAGGAGGCATGGCCACTTTTCCTAAATATCATGACAAAACGCTTATGTGTACAGATGCTTTTTGTCCGTTTGACGCATTTTGTCCGCAGAAAAAATAGAAACACGTCAAATTTTATCAACATGTCGCCTTTTGTCTGCAGAAAATTAAGGACAATGAATATTTCTGTGCGCATCGAGACAAAAGTCGATGTATTTCTATATTTATGTAGATAAAGAGAGTTGCGAACAAAAAGCTCCAAGCAGACAAAAACGTCACAGGCGTGTAAATAGCCGACATCTATTTACACATTATTGCACACACAGGATTTTCTTAACTGATTTTTATGATCTAGAGCGACTTCTATGTGTGATAAAAATCAAACAAACAAGGGATGTTAAGAACGTCTAAACAATTGACGATAACCATGATGATGATGAAAACAATGATGATGATGATGAAAACAATGATTATGATGACTTATGCCCCCCCCCCTCTTTATCAGACCGTCACACAAATAGGGATCCTGCGATAACTTTAGAAGTACTAGATATTTTTTTTATGAAACTTGGAAATGGATAGATGGTAATATGGAGAATATGCACGTGCTTTTATTTTGTTTTGTTGCTATGGCAACAAATAGTCTAAACATATGACAAAATTCACAGAGAGAAGTGGGATCCTGCAATAACTTTAAATTATATGATATTTTTTGAAACTTGGAACATACTTAGATAGATGGCAAAATGGAGAATACGCACTTACTTCATATTGTTGCTATGGCAATAAATGTGGTTGCTATGGCAACAAATGGTCCAAAAATATGACAAAAATAGTGAATCCTGCGATACCTTAAAAAGGACAAGAGTTTTTTAAATGAAACTTAAGAAATAGATAGAAGACAATATGGAAACATGCACGTTATTTTCTTTTCTCATTCGTCTGTTTGCCTATCAGTCAGTCAAACATGGTGGATTCTGCAATAACTTTAAAAGTACAAGATAATTTGCATGATACCTGGAACATAGATAGAAAGCAATATGAAGAATATGCACATCATTTTATTTTGTCTGTTCGTCCATCTGTAATTCCATCCATCAGTCACAAAAGATAAATCCTGTGTTAACTTTAAAAGTACAAGAGATATTTTTCATATTATCTAGTTTATAGATGGTTAGTTATTTGGAGAATATACAGGTCCTTCAATTTAGTTTCACCATAAAATATTTGGCCACAGGGCATTTTTCTCTTTTGCTGAACGACCCCGCAAAAGTGTCTGAAATCTGAGAGATTCTTCTCTCTTTCAGCGTTGTTTGACGAAGTCCCCATACAGTTTTTTTGTATTTCTCCCTTTGTCGTTCATTTTTTATGATTTATGAATGGAAAGAGTGACATTATTTGAACCTGAAGAACAAGAAAACAATCGATTCTCTTCTGTATGTATAGTGGTTCACTGTGTCCCCAGAAAGTTGGTCTTAAACTGAACCCTCACTGTGGGACAGAATACCAGAGAGACAGAAAGAGAGAGAGAGAGAGAGAGAGAGAGAGAGAGAGAGAGAGAGAGAGATTTGTACTAGCTGTTAGCTAACAAGATACGTTTTCAGTCATCAGTTTTATTGTTCTCGTTCATAGCTTAAAACGTCTGCCCTTGAAATACACACAACGATTAGCGAAATTTTTCACTGAACTGTATCAGTGGCATAACTGATACTAAAATGATTATGCAAGTCAACCAGGTTCTAAAGGGGTTCGTGGGGCATGTCCCCCCCACGAATATTGTTTATTTAAGAAGTATTTCCTGCGTTCTTGGGGCGTTTCAAGAACATATTATGATGCATTGGCGAGAAGATGCACATTCCCGGGAGTTGTGGCGCAAAGGCAGCTATGCCGCTGTCTATTTCTGAAAGTAATACATTCTGCATATATGAAACTAAAATAGCCCGATAGGTGTACAAAGTCTTAATATTGCTTCTGTTTTGTATATGGGCATTAATAAAGTAAATCTAAAAAAATAGAGAGATAAACCTGTGTTTTTGGTACATGTGCATATTTTATAGTTCTCACCAACCATTTGGGTATAAATGGAATCTATTTTACCGATATATAGATCAGTGCGCTCTACACCATTCCAGAAATCCTCGAAACAGTTACGCTTCATTCTAAATGTAAACGTTACTTGACATGACGCTCAACTGTTTTGAGGTAATCTGGAATTTTGTCGGTCGCACGGAATGAAATATCAGCGCAATATAATCCTCTAATGTAGGAACTTAACAACGTTCCGGTGTCACGTTAGATTCACACGCACTACGGAAAGTCCACGTTTTATGGGTGTACAATAATGCTTATTGATCTGGTGTTACTTTAAGCTATGTATTGATATTTAAATGTTTGTTTCAAAATACATATATTTCAAATTGTTAAAGGTTAGAAGAAATTTTTCGTCCAATAAAATGTTTAAAATTCCATCCAAAATCGATCAATTTTGATAAAATGGTGGTTTTTCCGCAATGGGTTCGTTTTGAAACCTTAACTCTCTAAATATACCCAAGAAAGAAACATGAAAACGAGGTAAAACTCATTTGATAATAATACATTTCAATCGGTCATATTGTCAATGTTACCAACATAATTTTTATCAGAAAAGAAATCATCTAAAATTTACTAATTTCCGAGCAATGTATATTTTTCAGCGTCAAATGGTTATTTTCAAAACCTTAATTCACGAAATATATCTAACATACCAAAATGAATTCCTCACAATAACCATTTGTATACTATATTTTTAATCGCCGATACTATACTTTTAACGTTATCTTAATAAGCTTAATTAGATGAATGTTCCACCAAAAATTGAAAATATATACATGTCCGAAAATGAACATTTCGCCGCCATTGTTTCTATGTGTGCACCGTTCAGAAAGATATGGACCCCCAATAAAGAATGTTAATGATCTTATTTTATTTTATGACCTTTAAGAATTGCAAGTTTGATATATCATACAACAATAAACATATAAACTAAGATATAGTTTTCATTGTGTTTTGAAGGAAAATAAAATATTAAATCCAAGCATTTTTTTACAATATTTTGCCTCGCTTTCGAAAAATCTAGTCGTTAATTAGCCAACATACAAATTCTAATTTCTTTTAACAGTTATATTAATTTTCTTTAAAAAATGAACTCTGTGTAAATTTAAAACATTTTTAAAATAAAGGTTAACATGCTTAAGGAATATACGAGTGCTTTTGATGAGTAATTTATGTTTAATTTGACACCGTCAAGGCGTGACGTCATAGTACACAATTATATTGATGGTGGACCCACTTTTCACTTTTTTAATTTTAATTTTGAAATTGAGTGTGGTGTTTGAAAATCATATGTCGACTAAAATATTGAGTATACAGTCAAACTTGTCTTAAGCAGCCAGTCATCGGAAGAAGCAAAACAGACAGCTATAGGTTGTTACTTAATAAAGGTTTATTTGCCCTGAAAGCATTGGAATGGGAAATAGCAAATGAAGCTGCTTAAGACAAGTGGTTGCTTAATAAAGGTGACTGCATACATAAGTTTAACTGTATATAGATTAGAAAATCTAGCGCCCAGTGAGTAAAATCTATAGCCGAGTAAGGATGTTGTGTATCGAGTGAGCTAATGTAGTGTCGCGTATGAAAATGTAGTGTCATATAAGGAAATTGAATGTGGTGTAAGGATGTTGAGTATATTTTGACGAGAAAAAGAAACGCCCCATTCTGAATCATTGTACAATAATTTGTTCAACGTGATTCACAATTAGAAAGGAACAATTCCATTTGCAAATTTCATCATTTAAGAAAATTGATGGTTCATAAGACATCATTCCATGGTCGCATTATGCTTCAAATTTTTAATTTCAATAGACTGTTCAGAGCAATTTCACTGACACAATCAGTAGCGCGGTCGACCACCTCTACTGGCAACCGCAGCAGAAGACGTCGCACCATGGAACCGAACCCGTTACGTAGAAGATACAGTGGGATTCTGGCCCATTCCTAGTGGAGTTCCTGAACGTTGGCAGGCAGCGGTTGACGTTGACATAACTGCCGTCCAAAGTAATCCAAGGTGTGTTCAATCTGATTGCAGTCAGGTGAACACGCCGGCCAAGGCAATACGTCAGAGTTGCGGGTCTGTAAAAAGTTCCTGGTAACACGTGCAACGTGAGGTGGCGCGTTGTCATGCTGGAAGACCAGGCTTTGACGTTGGCGAAACATAGGGACAAGCAGAGTACGTAATATCTGGTTGATGTAACGCCTGGCTGGGAGATTACCTTGGCACACGACGAGTTTGGACCTACACATATGGTTGATGGCTGCCCAGACCATAACTCCGCCCCCACCGTAACGGTTGTGCTTCAGAACGCAATTGTTAGCGTAGCGTTCATTACGTCGTCTGTAGACACGTTGAAACGTGACACGTCACTAAACACTACGTTCTGCCAACACCAATTTCTAATACACCTCATAACCATGTAAACATGGATGATTATAACCGAACTCGTGATGAGACGGTACGCATTCAAACATTAGATGCTCAGTTCAGTATCGGAGCAATACGAAAAACAATTTCTTCATTGAATAGAAACAAAAGCGCCGATTATTATAACAATGTAGCCGACTTCTGTATTGAAGCGAATGATTTTATAAGTCCTTATTAGTGTACGATGTTAAATATTATCTATGACTCGGGTATTTACCTCGAGGCTTGGTGTGACGGTGTTATTGTCCTCATTCATAAAAAAGGAGATGTTGGTAATCCTTCCAATTATTGCGGGATAACATTAGTAAATACAATTGGTAAGATTTTTTCTCTAACCTTAAGAAACCGAATAAATAATTGGTGTGAAACCGAGCATGCTTTTAATGATGCACAATTTGGTTTTCGTGATAAACGCTTTAACGCAGATGCAGTATTTATTTTACTTTCTGTTATACAAAAGTTATTATCCACTAACTCTAAATTATGGTGTGTATTTATTGACTATGAAAAAGCTTTTGACACTGTTATAAGAGATGCCCTCTGGGTGAAATTATTTCAATCTGGTATTAGCTGTAAAATGGTTCATATGATAAAATCTATATATAACAATGTTAAATCATGTGTTAAACTTTCATCGAATATGGATTTGTTAGAGTTCTTCAACGTCACGTTGGGCTTGAAGCAAGGATAGCCACTGTCGCCCATTTTGTTCATTTTGTTTATTAATGATATTGTCGCTAATATCAATTTTGAGGCACTAACTGATAATGACCTTAATATGTTGACAAGATATCTTATCGTTTTCGCCGATGATATTGTGTTATTTACAACGCACCCAGACAGGCTACTGGCTCAGATTAACAGTATTTACAAATACTCGCATAAATGGGGTTTGAAAATAAATGTAAATAAATTTAAGGTATGTGTTTTCGAAAAAAGGAAAACAAATTATAATGTGGATTTTTTTATATCGCGAAAGAATTGAAATGGTGGATAATTTTACATATTTAGGTATCAACTTTACTCACACCGGTAACCTGTCAAACGCTGTTAAAACTTTATCCAAACAAGCCCTTAGGGCCTATCATAATGTACTGTCGGTGGTTGACAGAGTACCGTTAGATATTAAAACAAAACTGTCATTATTCGATTCCATGGTTGTACCAATTTTATTGTGTGACACTGAAGTCTGGGGCGTGTATAATTATAAAGAAGTAGATAAATTGCATATCAAATTTGCAAGTATATTTTGGGAGTACGTTAACAAACGTCAAATTATGCTGTTTATAGGGAATTAGGGCGATTTCCATTAACTGTAATAAGTAGGGAAAGGTCGTTGAAATTTTGGTTAAAGATAATGAGTGATGTTAACTCACCTATATACAGCGTTTATATTGACCAATGTAATAACGTAAATGGGAACTGTTGAGCAAATCGGATTAGAACTATTATTGACAATCTTGGTTATTCGAATTTAACTAACGACTTTCAGACCAATGCCAATTATTTCCCTTTACTTAAAAGGCGATTACGAGACAAGTTTGTTCAAGAGTGGAGTATGAGTATACATAACTCACCTAAAATTGATTATTACGTAAAATTTAAAAACACATTTTGCTATGAAGACTATTTTGACAAATTTAAAAATGTTTCTACGAATGCAATATACATGTTTTAGATTAAGTTCACATTCTCTTGATATTGAGACTGGAAGATAAAATGGTATTGATCGTGCCAATAGATAATGTAAACTTTGCAACCAGAATGTTATTGAGTCAGAACAGTATTTCGTGCTGTGTTGTACTAAATACAACGAAGTTCGTACTAAATATTTAGGCCGCATGGCTTGGCCTAAACTCAATAAATTTATTGATATCTTGTCGTCTAAGAATAAAAAAAAGTTGTTCAAAATTTCAAAATTTATTCAAGAAGCTCTTGTAATAAGAAAAGAAATACCCTTGAAAGTATGATTGTTTCGCAGGATTAATGTACATGTGATGTGTTGTTATTTGTGTAACGTTTGTTTTATATGTTTGTTACAATATGTATTGTCTTTGCCATATTTCCTTGTAAAACTTTGTAAATGGCCAAAGGCAAAATTCGCCGATTGTTGAATAAACTTGCTGATCGCGATGGTTGCGGGCCCGAATATGACGTTGGTGACGGTGACGTCGAGTAAGAACTAGACCGCGGTAGGGCCTGCGGCTGATAATTTCCCGTTCTCTTAGCCGACTTCTGACTGTATGTCGACTTACAGGGCGTCCACGGTTACCTACCACTAAACGTGAAGTGGATTCAGTCGTCAGAAATCTGTCACGCAGATGGCGTTGACGTATGTAATTATCCTGCCGTACTGACGTTACATGCGGTCTACCTGAACGTGGCCTATCGACAAACGTTACCGTGTCTCAGACACGGCGGACGAGACGCAATATTGTCGAACAAGAGAAGATAAAACGGCAAGTGACTTGTTCTTGCGTTCGCCCACATTCAAGCATGGCCAAAACTTCGGCCCTCTCTTCGAAATTTAGCCTCGGCATTATCAGAAAGTGGATAATTGTCAGAAAATCTCTGAAAATATGGTTGTATGTCGACTAACACATGCACCTGTCTAAAATTTACTCGCTAAAACCAAATGGTTGACACGCACGGGCTGCACGAGGAAATCATGAGCAGGTACACGAGTACAATGAGCTGAATAAAATCGTACGAGTTACTGTTGGTTTGGTTTGTTGGTCAGAGTACAGTCATGTACTTTTCTGACATTTCCCCCCAAATTTAAACTATGTAACAAAAATAACGCCAATTTTCGATGAGGCCTTTGTTTATCTAGTCAGTGTATATATAGTTAGAGTAAGGCTATTGTGTATCGAGTGAGAAATGTAGTGTCGCGTATGAAACTATAGTGTCAACTAAGGAATTGAATGTCGTATAAGGATGTTGAGTATATATAGATAAGAAAATCTAGTGCCCAGTAAGAAGAATCTATAGTCGAGTAAGGATGTTGTGTATTGAGTGAGAAAGGGTACGAAATGTGTGCTTATCATGCAATTGGTGCTTGCCTTGCGTAATTTAAGTACCAAACACGTGTTATGTGCTTATCATGCAGGTAACACTGGTCTTGTACAATTTAGGTACAAACGTGTGCTTATCCTGCAATTGGTCTTGTGTTGTGTAATTTAGGAACCAAACGTGTGGATTCGTGGCATTAGTGCCTGTCTTGTGTATATTCGGCATCAAACGTGTGGTCATGTTGTTATGTGCTTATCTTGTGTAATATAGGTACCAAACGTGTGCTTATCATGCAGGTAACGCTTGTCGTGTGCAATTTAGGCATCGAACGTGTGGTTCTCATGACGTTGGTGCTTTAATTATGTAATTTGGTACCAAACGTGTGCTTATCATGTAGTTGCTGCTTGTCTAGTGTAATTTATGTACCAAACGCGTGGTTCTCATACCTTAAATGGTTGTCGTGTGTAATTTACATACTTAACGTGTGGTTCTCATGCCGCTTATGTGTTATTTGTGTAACTTAGGTACCAAACGTGTGCCTATCATGCAGTTTGTGCTTGTGTAGGTACCAAAACGAATGGTCTATTGGAGTTGGTGCTTGTCTTGTGTAATTTAAATTCCAAACACGTGCCACGTGCTTATCATGCAGGTAACACTTGTTTTGTATCCTTTATGGAGTGTTTGGTCCAGTGGTAGAGCATCGGACCCATTTGGGAGACGCGGGTTCGGTACTCCACCACGGCTATGTGTAATGTCCTTGAGCATAACCTTTTATCCGCATATGTTAAATAAGTTTAAATAACATTTTTCTCGGTGTAATGAAGTTACCAAACGTGTGTTGTTCCACGGTGTTGATTAAGTCATAGACACTGGTACTGGTGTATTTTTTATGTTGGTTTATATTCTTGCTATGAAATATAGATCTATGTGGAATTTTTTTTACCGTGGAAATCCTAGACCTTATTTTATATAGAACGAAGAACAAAATTCAACTGTGTAGTGAGACCTTAAGGCGAGCATCTATAATAATAATTATTGCTGTTGTTTTTATAAAAACTTTCATTTCAACTAGACAATGTCAGAGACATATAAACAATTAAGGCACAAACGATACCCTGTCCTCTGACAGGAAACAGGTGCGAAAATGACACATTGCTATCATAACAAAATTTAAGGACTTGTATAAACATTATTAATTGTAACTTTATTTTTATAATAATTGTTTATTTAAATAAACGGAACTTTTGTAGTGTACAAACTGGAAGGAATAAAACTACCTGGTAAATATAATTTATCGTCTCATTAGTGGGGCGTAATGTACTGTAAATGTGTAAAAATATTAGTGACAAGGATAAATAAATGGGTGAGTGTGTAGGTGAGTGAGTCAGTGAGTGAATGGATGAATGAATAAATGGATTGAAATATGTAGCAGTATGCTGTAACGAATATGAAGTATTTAACTGACTTAGAATTAGTGATTGATGTTAGCGCCGCGGCCTATTTTCGTTTCCGTGACGCGTGATTTGCAACTGCATAATTGCCTTAAATTAATGCTTATTTTTCTTAATTTATTCCGTTTAGAAAATACTTTTCTTTTGATTTTGTAAGAACATAGCCCACCAATCAGTCATTGTTCCAAGCATATTTTATTTATTTGTGTAGTATATATTCTTAATTAAAGATAAAGCATATTTTGTAATTTACATATTAAATGTTATGTTGTTCATCATGTTTTCATATTTATGTTATTCAATATTTAATATTTTTATTTTACTAAAAAGTTAATTACGCTGTTTTCTTATATTCTATACTTTAATAATCTAATTATAAGTTTATCGTTTATGTTGTTTAATCAGCGATTTCAATAGCTATTACAGTACAGCATAGAATTGTTGTGGGTATTTTTCGCCGTTTTAGCGAAGGAATGCCCGTGAAAATATGCTTAATTCTCCGTAGTTACGCCAGTTTTTATGAATATGTTCACATCACTCAATCAGGTAATAGTTCAGCTTTCGATCGATGTATGTTTCACTAAAATAACATTTATTAATTTAGTAAAAAAGGTGTTTAACCGTGATTCACTGTTGGTGATTTTCTATCTCTTATAGCGGCCAATAACACGTCTGTTAGTGTATGTTTTAAGATTAAAACAACACTCCCAGTGTTTTTTTGCATGTTCAGCCAATGTTTAAACGAAGACACGCGATTTCAAATGATTTATAACCTTTAAACAAATGCAATTATTCGATTCAAAACAGTAACAAATGCGTGTGATTTTTTCGCGTGTGAATTTCATGACCCCCCCCCACCACGGCAGATTCACACGCGTGGACTATCGGGAGTGTGTGAATCTAACGTGACACCGGCACCATCTTTAGCGATGCGTTTGACGTACGTTCCCACCCTTGATTATTGTACAGATAGCTCAGAATATGATGAATCAGATGATGATAATATTATTGATCGTTGCCACCGATTTCCCATATGGGCAAAGTCTCCACGTCTCACACCACTATTACATTTCCCATAGGGCTCCATTGTAACATTTATGTCCAAAACTGAGTGAAAAATTTAATTCTGCAGCATGTGTCTGGGCTCAATTTCTTCACTGGTTCAAGATATGCAATTATAAAGGAAAAAAAGTATACCTTGACCAGGTTTTTTTTTTAAATTCAATGCTTTTGTGAGACCTATCAATTTCCAGAGTAATAATATGTCAACTATTCGCCCTAGATGCGGTTCGAACCAACAATTCTGAAATGACACAGAATTGTCCAGAAAGCTGGTATCAGCATCAAATTTTCAGTGGTGATTTCTAAAATACTGACCATTTAACTCATGCTAGCAAAAAAACAAAATATTGCAGTACAAAGCCCTGAAAAAAGAAGAAAAAGAGAACTAAAATTTTATTTTTACCTCCTTCATCTGTAGGTCCGGAGTACTCAAGGGGGATAATAGTGGTGTGAGTCCTCCAAAAGAGTAAAATCAAACCTGTGTAATCGGGCACTTTTATTAAGCTGCCACTTCTTAAGCAGCCACATTTGCTATTACCCATTTTAATGCTTTCAGAGCAATTAACCTGTATTCTGTATTAATATATAAGCAAAAACCTGTCTTAAAAGGCCTTATTTACTCCTTTCCGTCACTGGCTGCGCCAGGCAGATTTGACTGTATTAGTGATTTTAGATTTTTGGAGGATAGTGCAGAGATACAGAATACACATTTGTAGCGTCCCTGGTTCTTTTACATGACCGGTGTTAAGCACCGATACATGGGACCTCGAGTTTTCCCAGAAAGACTGATAAGTATTTTTTAGTTGAAGGTGTGGGGGATCGAATCCGCGACCCATGGGTTCGCGGTCCAAGGCTTAACCACTGGAGCACTAATCCACTCTAAGTTCAGTATGTTTTGTATTTAAATGTTTTACACTATATATCGTTGGTATTTGCTCTGTTAACGAACGTTCAAAGCGAACATGTCGTTCAGTTATCTTCTGATATTAAACGTTTGCAAACAAATTAAACGTTTGAGCGAACTGAACGTTAGCCTGATGATAAGAAATCACGTGTGAAAATACCTTTTATCGTATTTTCGAGTCACAAAACTGTGAAAATTGGGGAACAAAATAATCATTTCCTACAATTGAGTTTTCGTACTATTGAATTTCGTACTAGCGAGTCCAAAATACATTGAGCGCATAGTGATTTATATATTGTAACTAGTCGCGCTCGCCGTAGTCTGGTTTGTACATTTATGTCTGGTTGTCCATAAATAGTTATCTCCATATATATATATCATACCTTGTGAATGTGCATCAGAAAAGATCCCCAAAATCGCAAATTCCGCTGTTGTAATTTCAATTATCTCCCTTTATGAAATAAATACGTCTGATTTTACTGTATCTTCATGATCCAACGGGTTTCTTTGTATGTCCTTTATAATAGCATGTGAGTGGTCATGCACCCTTAAATGGATCCTACTCAAATAAAGTTCATTTATGTAAATTGTCCGTCCAGTCCAGATGTGTTGCATGTAAAACCGTAGTATATAAGTGATGGTTGACACCAAATCTATTGGTTTGATAGATGCCTTGATATTGTGTGTATGGTTTGCATTGTAGCCAGGCGCTTGCCATAGTCCGGTCTATACATTTATGTCTGGTTGTTCACAAATGAATAACTCCATAAAATTATATATCATACATTGTGAATGTGCACCTGAAAAGGTCCTAAAAATCGGAAATTCTGTTGTGATTTTACCTTTCTTCCTTTTTATAAATATATTAAAAAGATCAAACGTACGATGCATCTTATATCTTTATTTTTATAGGTTTTTTAGTTACTCAACGTTGAGGTGTTTCTAACATCATTTCCTTGGACGATTTTACAGCTATGGAGGATAAGGTATACTTATCGATATTCAAAATGTATATCTTAAAACTGTTCATTTTACCATTAAATACTGAAAGGATAACGAAAAACTCCTGGTGAATTTCAGAGCCACATTATCAAATTATTTTAAGCGATATTTACAAACTTACAATATTTATGTAAATGTGTTTTATTAATGGTTTAGTTATGATGATATTGATAAAATCATTAATCATCTTTACGTGCATATTCTAAAAATGTAAATATTGATTACACTACTTCGGTTATCTGGTGTTTATCCTTTCAGTTATTTTGTAATATTGATTACACTACTTCGGTAATCTGGTGTTTATCCTTTCAGTTATTTTGTAATATTGATTACACTACTTCGGTTATCTGGTGTTTATCCTTTCAGTTATTTTGTAATATTGATTACACTACTTCGGTAATCTGGTGTTTATCCTTTCAGTTATTTTGTAATATTGATTACACTACTTCGGTTATCTGGTGTTTATCCTTTCAGTTATTTTGTAATATTGATTACACTACTTCGGTAATCTGGTGTTTATCCTTTCAGTTATTTTGTAATATTGATTACACTACTTCGGTTATCTGGTGTTTATCCTTTCAGTTATTTTGTAATATTGATTACACTACTTCGGTAATCTGGTGTTTATCCTTTCAGTTATTTTGTAATATTGATTACACTACTTCGGTTATCTGGTGTTTATCCTTTCAGTTAGTCTGTAATATTGATTACACTACTTCGGTAATCTGGTGTTTATCCTTTCAGTTATTTTGTAATATAGATTACACTACTTCGGTAATCTGGTGTTTATCCTTTCAGTTAGTCTGTAATATTGATTACACTACTTCGGTAATCTGGTGTTTATCCTTTCAGTTATTTTGTAATATAGATTACACTACTTCGGTAATCTGGTGTTTATCCTTTCAGTTATTTTGTAGTGCGAACCCAGCTCTTGCGATTGGGTCCGTTTATTAAATAACAATGTTGGGAAAGCCACATTTGAGCACGTTGATTTGTATGTTACTTCAACTGAAGGTATGAATGACGTCACACTTTAGTTAGCGTTACATTAGTATGAATTGTGGGACAGGCATTTTCATTGGGTGTTAATAAACCTGCTTTGGAGGATATCGGGTTCTGTGATAGACTATCCTTTCAGTATATTATAAGATTTTTTTCCTGTTTTGTGACAATGAAAGGAAACGTGAAACCAGCCGCACCCGGTCAACAGATGATTTAAGCCCTCCCTCAATTGTCGTTCCAAGGTGGTGGAGGACTCTGTTGTTACTTCTTCTGTATGTATGCACTGTACTCGATTATTATTTTATACAATGATTAATGATTTCGATGTTTTGGGGTGTCCTGTGAATGCTATATTTCCTGTTGGACGTATAGAGTCTTATTTTACACTAGAACATTCAATATACCCACCGTGTAGATTCCGGTAAGAATAAGACCAGCAACGACCTTTAGAAATTCTTCGAATGAATGTTATGTCCATTTTTTCTTTGTCATTTTCGTTCCAGTAATGTGGTTAGAGAATCAATCACTTAGTGGTTCCGGGACTCTAACGAGTGACGGAATTAATAGAATCAGCGTGGCTAATGAATGTCGTAAGATGACACAGCTTGAGAATGGTTAGAATTTGCAAAGACTCTGCTGTTTTTAAGTTTTCAAAGTATTTTCTATAATTTCCAATCATTGACTTGTTTTTATTCCATCTACTTTGTTTACTACGTTTTTTACACAGCGCGAGAATTGAGACTGATCGTTATGGTTAATCAAGTGCAGTATTCTTTTTATAAACAGACTGACACACACTTACGGACCATGAAGAAACAAATAGAAGAAGTGCAAATAACACAGAAATTGATATTAGAGCGGCTCCAGCAAATATTCCCAGATGATGCATCGGGCAAATCTGTGTTCAAATGGTAATGATTAACTTGCACGTGAGATAAGTCGAAGTCACCACACTCTAAATTGGGTTGAAAAATATTATACAGTTAATTAAAGAATCTTATGTCTTACACATGATACGTTAGATGCTAGTGATGATACATTATCTTTATAAAATTCGATGCCTATTGAGTCTGAAAAAGACAAGGAACTGTTACAATTTCTTCGACTATTAGTTTGTTTTGATATTAGATACTCTGACAAGGATATTCTCTTTAATGTCTTACACCTTTAATCACCTTTTGAAATACAATGTACTTAACATCAACAAAAAGGCTTCCAGATATTGTTCATATTCTTGATAAATATGATCTTTCGGATGAGTCAATTAGAAACATGAAAACGGTTTACTTTTCCAGTAAATATTCGAACCCAAGACCCTCCGTTCCTGGATTCGATGCTCAACCACTAGACCACGCGCTCCACTAAAAAGTATTTTAGAATGTTAATTCATCTCAAAGGGAAGGGAAAATACCAACAGTTATATATATTCCCGTTGAAAACAGGTGCTCGAGCCCAATATCGACTGATTGACTGTTAAAGAACAAGAATGTGGATAAAGCGTTTACTTGCTTTTATGAATAGCGGTTTATCATACTTTTTAACACATGCCATGGTATATTTGACTTCTAGTTTTTGTGATAGAAGAAGTCCTCAAAACAAATCTGAGAACTATTAGAACCACCATCCTTCTTTAAATAACTGACAAACTTTCTCACATAAAGTGTCTGTACCGAGCTTGAGCCGAACCAACGACATCAGCGATGACAGCAAGTGACTTTTAGACAGCCCATTTGACCACTCTGCCATGGAGTATATATCAAGGCTGTTTATATAAATATCACATTAAGAATTGAATATTTGTAAAATGTGTTTATGTTTTTGCATATTTCTATTTTTCAGCAACTGTGCAGAAACTCTCGAAGGTAAACTCTATGTTTAATGTACTGTAAGCTTGGTCTTTAATTAAATATTGAGACATAATAATTTATTATTATATGCATTGTGCCATAAATCATGGACACAACTTTATATTAAATAAGTGCAAGATTTTGAAATGAGAAACCCGTATAAAACGACAAATCTAAAACCTATGTTTAACCTAGCAGACCATGCGTAAATATTGCATTCTACATGTTTTCAATTTTCAGATCTCAATAAAAGGATTCAAACGCTAGTAAAAGGCGAACGCCAAAGGAGTAAAGCAATCAAAGATTTACAAGAATTAATGGAAGAATTTCGATATGAAGGAGATGGAAACGAGAAAACAATCATCATTGAATCCGATAAAGAAAACAATGCTAAAAACGAAAGAAAAATAGTTACAGAACCATATTGTAAACATGAAATTATTAGAGAGGACAGTTACATTGTTGCCAGTCGAGTGGATACCGAAACTGTACACAATGAAAACAAAATAGATTCCAAGAATATCGATAAAATTATTGATAATAGGAGCAGTGCTGTTGTCGCTATTGAAGGAGGCGCTCAGTCTTCACTTAGATACAGCGAAGTAAAGGCATCAGCTGTAAATAATAGAATAGAGAATACAGATAGCAAACAAATTATAGCTGAATCGATCGAGAGTCCACTTGTTGAAAACAAACACCTTTGAACAAATTGACGAGACGTTTGGAATCGACGATGATGACCATAGTACCGCCGATGCTGTTATGAAACCAGACAGCAACGTGATTTACATGGTACCCAATCAAAGGCAGAAACAAGATAATGCAAGTAAAGATATCGAAGTAAGGAAAAATCCAAACGATACAATTACTAAGATAGAAAATGAGACAAGCTGCGAATTGCCGGAAAATAACTGTTTATCAAAACAAATCAATTTGAAAGCAACTGCGGAACAGACGAGAGGTGAAACTCTTCCCTCAGTTGTTACATCAGAACAAAGTCGGTATGTGTTTCGATATTAAATTTGATATGTTATTGAATATGTATACTATATTTTACACATTTAAACTTGTCTGGAATAGAAATAAACTAGATGAGCACGCGTCAGTTATTTTTACAATAATACCTCAACTATATTTAAATTTCAAGTCGTTTATAGGCGACCCAAATATCGACAAGGTAACTATATAGTTTGTAATTAGCTCACATTTTTCATTTCAGAAATTGAAGTTCCAAATTCGACTTCTTTGGAAGCTACTATGACTTTTGTATCATTATTTTCACAGGTTAATTTCAAGCCCTAATTACACCAACATAACTTTGGAAAAGAGAACCAAATGTAAGTTTTCGTTTCTGAAAAACTTTTTTTATTTATTTTGAAAAAAATCTCACCCTTCTGTGTTTACTCACATAAATCAATAAATATCAAATGGAACGCTTAGGTAAATTATATTACAGCTATATGTTCAGACAGTTTGAATACATAAGCCAAAACGTAAGCGTAGAAGCAGGCGACAGCTTGTAGGCATATTTTATACCGAAGTCCTCCCCTCTCCTATAATGCTATAAATATTGTATGAATCGAACCGAAGACTGCCCCTTCGGTGTTCATAACGTCTCATTTTGTAATATTTGGCTTGATACAGAAATGGTTTTCTCTAAATGTTCAATTTAGAAACGCCCATGCTTCTGTAGAGATAATAGATGTAGAGAATTCGTTCAGATCTCACTACACAGTTGAATTTTGTTCTTTGTGCTATATAAAATAGGGTCTAGGATGCCATGGTTAAAACAAATTTAAAAGTATATTTTCATAGCAGGAAAATAAAAATGCACAATAACTAGTAGGTTGACCAGCTTCGTTTATTTCAAGACAGTGCAATGACAGCTTAAGAGGTTTTTGAAAAGGAATGCATCTGTTATAATCTTATAGCAGTCAATTGTCAACACTAGTGATGTCTAATTGCAGTATATGCTATGCCAGCTTTTGCTTTACTCATATGGAGCAATCACAACCCCTATGCACCATTTTAAAAAATATGTCAAACCAAATTACATAGGACTTTTTTAAGCGTAAGAATCTTGCTACCGTGACAAAAAAGGAGACCACTGTGTAGTGAGACCTATAACTTCGTATTTACTGATAAAGCGGAGCTTAATTATATATATTCAATTATATTATTTTAGATACACTAGTGGTACAAAGAGAACAGAACTATTACGATTCCATTGATACCTGGGACTTTATGGGATTCAAAGAGCATCAGGAGGGTATACCTTACAGTTGCTTGTAACTTTAAATATAATATAACAAAACAGAGCAGTTTTTTGTTTGCCTAATTGTTCTAAAGTTTGATGTATGTAGAAAATATGATATGCATGGTTTGCCGATGTTGTGAGTTCAACTTGAGTTGTTGTGTTTTTGTCATTGTTGTTGGAAGTTTTAATTACTTTAAATCAGAGTTATCATTTCTGGTTCCATTGACTCATTGCAGCTCATTCAGTGTTGCTTGACAATTTTATATTTCTTCTTACATTAAAAACGAAAACAAAATTAATTTCATCGCTAAATTCTTCTGTATAGCATGTACTCATGTAGACAATTGCCTTAATATAATTAAGTTCAGCTTGAGGTTAGTTTATATTAATAACACAAAAAGAAAAAAATGTACAATGAATAGTGTTCACTACAATGTAAACTGATATATTTGTCATTCACAGGTCTCCAGATATTGGGACAATTGAGTGGTATACATAATGTATTATGTGTTGATATATCGGCCAGCATGGCGGAAGGAGATGCGTGGAGACAGGCAGAGACATTTGTAACAGACTACATTAAAGGTTCGCGTTCATCTGTTACCAGTTTGATTATATATGTTTAGGTATCTATGTCATTCTTTCACACACAACAAATTAAAGTGACATCTAGATTTGTTAGTGGAAGAAGACCTCAGAATGAATTTGAATAGAATAACCTTCTTTCCGCAAGCAACTGGTAAACTTTCTTAAATGAAGTTTATTTTTACCAGGCTGGTCTGAAACAACTCACGACCTCAGCGGTAAGAGGTAAGTGACCTTGAGACAGAACTTAAGATCAGCCGGTCACAGAGAAACATTTTTGAGTTTGTAAGGCGTTGCGAATTATACAAGAAATGCAAACTCAATTATAGCAAATATAAAACATTTAATGACAGTTTCAATGTAATACACATGGTTAGTCAAGACAGATTAATAATAAAAATAAAAATACACAGTTGCTATTTTACTTCGTTTACATATGTTTGGTTTGATACTGGGGGATATGATTTTATATGATATTTGATGATATGAATATATAGAATACAACTCAATATCTCAAATATGTTCTACTCATTCTCATATATGTCACATTTTAAACAGGTTTAGAGGGATTGGACGGACCGTTAAAAGAAGATAACGTGTCATTGGTTACATTTGGACACGAAACTAGAGTGGTTCAGAGGCTGACAAGTGACTTCGCCTGTCTTCGAAAAGCATTCGGTAAATTTGAAATGGTATCTAAAGCCCTTGATTGTGATTATCGAAGTATCAATATGCAAAGTCTTATGTAGATAGTTGTCGATATAAACATACGATGTATAGAGGATCTTACATGAGAGCTGATTTATTTTTGAATGTATTAAACCAGTTGGAAAAAATATATCATATGAGGCTCTGCCGATCGTTATATCATTTTTCTCAACAAGCTTAATAAATTCAATAGTAAATGAATACGAATATAAGATTCGTTTTATCACATAACTCAGGAAAATTTGATATTTACCCTCTATTTTATAAATCACATCTGTAAGGAACGAGAACAAATCGAGCATATTAGTTTCCGTGAGTCATCAATTGGCGTAACCTCTCAAAATAACGTCATTTAACCATGACATATCGACGTTATTTTTATATTCGGGCAAGTCGAAAAGTACTTCGGCAATTAACGTACGAGAGCCGATTAATACGGGAAACGCCGAGCGATGAATCGGAAGTAATATGACACTAGGCTAATATAAAAAATATGTCATGGATTTATTATACCCCTGCATCGTAAATTATGTAATAAACTAGTTTTGACTTGGCTTTATTTAACATATATATAAATAGATATGCACTTGCAGTCTTATCTGTTGATAGAGACAGAAATCAATGAACTGCTTTAATCCAGTATATGTAGCATTTCCTATATTTAACAGAGTAGATATCTATGCGCTAATGTTAATCTGATTATATTTCAGGAGATATAAAACTTGGCGGACCTTCTCCCATGTATGGAGGTTTAGCAATGGCAATGGCAGCAGTGCAATCTTCACGTACGTTGTTTTAATGCTTACATTGTGGGTCACGGGTAATTGAATAACAGACTGAAGGAGAGAAAAATGGGAAAGTAATTTTATTAAAATTTACATACAGAAGGTGTTTTCTTTTAATTTGCTATTAGCGAGCATAGGTGTGTGTAAATGCTGATTGATATTCCTTAAGTCCTGACTAACACAGTACTTTTTCATTTCAACTGGACCCCTCTATCAAGCTCAACCATAATTTGGACGTTTAAAATCCTCCTTTTAATATTTTTTTTTTCGGTGAGTAAAGGGAATGGCTTACATAACCTTTTTTCACACTGACAATTGATTTAGCTACACAAACATGCGCGTTTGTCAATTTTGCTGGCCTAACTTTTAAATTACCTAGTTTGAATATACAAAAATAGCTTTAAGTATTTTTTTATTTAAGATTGCAGCATGCCTCTTTAAATCCTGCTTTTCATAAGTTGAGTGTTGAATGAGCAGTGATTTTTCTTTTTTTTTACAGGCGTATTAGCTAATGTGAATGGTACTCAAATGCTAAATAAAGTAATACTGATTACCGACGGGAAACCAACCGCAAACAATATGTATGCTGGGCCTGATGAAGTTGGTGTACATGATCTCGAAGCGGTATGAATATTCTAACCTTTCATTTGAACAAGTGGTCATCTTATGGTGGATTTTCAGACTACAGACAGAATATGTTGTGGTTCAATACCAATACCACAACCAAATACGCCCCATTGGTGCCAAAACAGTACCAAGGCTTATTCCATATACACTTGGTACCGTATGGCTCTAATGGGAATTATGTGTTGCCGTTGAAGAAGGCATCACATTGGATAAAAACTGACTCGTTTTGTCATAAATTATCACGAATGTGCGAGAAAGGATGCCTTTAACCATTCCCCAGGGTTCGGTTTTCCCCAGGGTTTGGTCTTAGGTCCTTTATTTTTTTGTTGTGTACTTTAACGATATTGCAGAACATCTCTTAAGCATAACTCGTATTTTTGCAGACGATACATCGCTTGCATCTACAGCTTCTAACTTACCAGATTTAGAAGGTATTCTTAATCACGATCTTACTGTCATATCGCAGTGGTCCAAGCAGTGGTTAGTAAATTTTAACCCGAACAAAACAGAAGCAATTATGTTCACACTAAATAAAAATGTTTCTTATCCACTTTTAATTTTTGATAATGTCCCAGTAAAATTTGTTGATCACCACAAACATTTAGGCATAACTTTTAGTCATAATGCAAAGTGGCACCATTATATAGATAACATTGTAAATTCGGCTTGTAAGATTTTGGGAATGATGCGTAAAATTAAATTCCTGTTAAATTGAAAATCACTCAACCAAATATACATTGCATTTCTCAGACCCACTCTAGAGTATGCATCAGTTGTTTGGGATGGTTGCACTCATTACGAAAAGGACAAATTGGAGAAAGTACAAAATGAAGCAATGCATATTGTTACAGGATTAACTCGTTCTGTGTCTATTCAAAAATTGTATACCGAAATCGGATGGCTGTCTTTGTCAGAGAGAAGAAATTATCAAAAATTAATTACGGCATATAAAATTAAAACTGGCTTATTACCGGGCTATCTTAATAATTTATTTCCTGAAACAATAGGTGTTAATATACCATACAACCTTAGAAATACATCCGATTACATAGTTCCAAATATGAGAACACAATTATATGCAAATTCATTTATTCCCTCGTGTATTTCTTATTGGAACACCCTTCCTCTACACATACGTTGCTCAGAATCATTAATGTCCTTCAAACGTTTTTTAGTCACCAATTTCTTTAACGTACAACCAGTGCCACAGTATTATCTTACTAGAAATAGAAAGTTATCTTTAATACACGCACGCATTAGAAATGGGTGTAGTAATTTAGGTTTTGATAAATTTACAAATCGACTAACAACAGATTCTAGATGCCCGGGTTGTGGTAACGAAAAAGAAGACGTCGAACATTATTTTATGAAATGTATTATATTCTCAAATGAACGAATCCGACTTTTTAGAGCCACACGTCGATTTCATCCTCTAAGTCATCATACTTTACTGTTCGGTAAAGACACTTATACTGACGATGAAAACTCATTTATATTCACATCTGTGCAGCAATTTATCAAAGACTCAAAACGATTTGATATTAATTAACTAAACAATATATGTGCATAAAAAGTCGGCCTGATGACGATTCTTCTAATTATAAGGTATATTTAGATTACCTTATTATTATATCATACAACCATTATTTCCAATTTCCTTTTTCTTTCTTTCTAAATCCTTTTTCTCTATAATAGTTATCTAATATCTAAATCAAACTGTTTTATTTATAATATGTTGTTTATCTGCAATTGTCATTTTGAGTATTTGTAATTCATTTTGTGTAGGGAAGGGCCGTAACTAATGTTGGTAGAACTTGTGGCCCAACACTTTTGCTTATATATGTATATATATATATGTTAAAAAGCAATAAAATATGTTTAAAACGAAACCATTTACCAGGGTTATGTCCCTGTCTTAATTAGTAAGGACTTTTTTTCAAATCTATGTTCAATCCGTCATATATAAAAAAAAAAATGAAAAAAAGTGACAAACATAAAGTATTCAAGTTTATGTATGTCATTTTTGTTTTCATTATATATAAATATATATATATATTTGAAAAAAAATAATCAGATGGGGTAGGGGGACTTACTAAGGTCCGTCACTTCTGCCTGTGCTTAAGAAAGGTTTGACTGTATTTCCTTTTAAGGTTGATATTTGCTCTTATGCCTTACACGTGTGTCGTAATTAGGACATAAATCACTACCGTCATTAAAATAGGCCTGCGTACTTAAAAAACGTACTCAATATGTTTATTGTCTACGAACATTATTCATGCGATTATATCTGCTTAACCCTAGCCTTATATATTTGAAGTATGAATCTTGTTATATCTGTGAAGGCGTTTCTACACAAATACAAGCAGGTTCATGAAATTGAATTCACAATAATAACGTCAATTAACAATGTATTAGTATAGCATATCTTGCAACTTATTGCTTTAAAACCTGACTCAACGAAAAATTTACCAAACCTTTTAAGATATTGTCTTACTTTCTAAGCCAATAAATTTGCTCAAAATATAAGTTCTATTTTACACGGAACGTTATGATCGTCAGTAGACGTTTAACTACTTCCTCAGCCAATGAAATCACTCCAGGAACGAGACAATAGCTCAATATCTAACTTCTAACCTATACATGGAGAGCCAAAGTATGAACTACTCGTATTTGGTTAAATCTTGAGTTGTGTCCATTTATGTTTACCCGCATCCTGTATTGTTGCGTAATTATGTAATATGAAAATGCATGCATTCATTCGATACATGAAGAGAAGATAACGCAAACATGAAGTCATTGAGCTTCATGTTAACAAACAGGTTTCACATTTCTAACATTTAGATTGACACTATTTTTAATTATAACATCAAAAGAGTTTATTCATAGTTATTAAGATCAACTTAAGTTAACTGAGTCGTATATAGAATTAGGTTGAATGGGTTTAACGCCATTTTCAACACATTTCAGGTTATATATGGCATATCCAGTTTTACTGGTGGAGGAAGACCTCAGCCGGGCGGGGGATTCGAACTCACGACCCCTGGATTGATAGTCAGACGCGGAACCGACTGAGCTAATCGCGCCCGGCCTAATTGAATTGAACTAGTTGTTTGTGTCTCATATCGACACAGGCGGTATCACACCATGTATGCTATTTTTATTACAACTAAACAAACAAAATCCTAGCAAGTCATCAGCTGTTTTTGTCTTCTCTTTTGTTTTATAGGCGAAGACAGCTGTATGCAACAAAATTGACAATTTTAAAGCGTTGAAGTTTGAACTTTTCTGTGTTCCAGTCGGCAATGCAAACACGGTGTGTATGTCGTTTTGGTTAGTTTAAGCTAAATATGGCCCATGAATATGTATACATGTATATAATACAATACATAAGTATAAATACACAGCTCTCCCAATTGGGTCCGTTCAATATCAATGTTGGGAACGCCATATTTGAGCAAGTTGATTGCTCAGTTGCTTCAACTGGAAGGTTTGAATGACGTCACAGTTTAGTAAGCGTTCGATCGCTATGAATTGTGAGACAGGGATATAATTCCCTGCTTTTTCATTAGGGGTTAATAGACCTGATTCAGGAAATATCACATTCTGGAATAGATCATACAAATGTATTCTTATTATGATTTTGCACGTGTTTCAAATATTATAAATATAACCTATAGCTTGAACTTTATATAACAACAAAATTAAATGTATTTAAATTCATAAAAAGTCTCATTGTAGGAGAGATCATTTCTTATTAAAATAATAAAAACGGTTTGAAGATATGTTCTTGTCTGTGTGTACATGATAAGCCATACTGTACCATGATAAATCAATTTATAAGATACAAGGAATTTGATAGCATTTCGTCGACCATATTTTAATTATGTAATATTTACTGGTATAGTATTTAGTCTGCCTGATTATAATTTATGTTATATTTACAGGAATTTCTAAATGAAATGGCATCAAAAGCTGATGGGAAAATGCTTGACTTCAGAGGAGGATCGGAGCTATCGATGTTTCTTCAACACGTTGTATGTTTTTTATCAATCTATACCGTCTACTAATCTATCCTGGAACCTGATATCTCCCGAATCAGGTCTATTAACCACCAGTGTAAAAGAAGAAATTTCTATGTCTGTCCTACAATTCATAGCAGCTTAGCGCTTACTAGACTGCGACGTCACCAAATTTTCAGTTGAAACAACTGACCAATCAACGTGCTCAAAAGTGGTTTTCCCTACATTGCTATTTAACGACCAAATCGTTAGAGATAGGTCCGTACTACAGATTTTAACGTCTACTACGTCAAAACTAAAATAGATTATAAAACTAGATGGATTAGAATTTAAGTTGCAATGTATCATTAAGTAATATTTATAATGTAATATCATTTTATTTACATAAATGTTGATTTTTGTATTATTCTTTATTTGGCAGCATAATTTTAAATTTTCATATAACAAAATAGTACTCTCTTTTCATAGCATAATTTTACATTTTCATATAACAAAATAGTACTCTCTTTTCATAGCATAATTTTACATTTTCATATAACAATATAGTACTCTCTTTTCATAGCATAATTTTACATTTTCATATAACAATATAGTACTCTCTTTTCGTAGCATAATTTTACATTTTCATGTAACAAAATAGTACTGTAACTCTTCAATATTGAAGTTAATTAAAGTTATGGTAGCTTCATAATCTATCCCAAAACCTGATATCTCCAGAATCAGGTCTATTACACACCAATGAAAAAGCAGGGAATTATATCCCTGTTACACAATTCATAGCGATTGAACGCTTACTAAACTGTGACGTCGTTTTAACCTTTCAGTTGAAACAACTGAGCAATCAACGTGCTCAAATATGGCGTTCCAAACATTGCTATTGAACGAACCCTGTCGGGAGAGATGGGTCAGTCCAAACTACAGAAAGACGAAATACGAACAAACTTTAATTTTGCAAAATATTAAATCTTAAGTCTTGTTCAAAGTTACAATAAAACATAATATCAAACGAGTTCAAGTCATTTATTGTCTTACCCGTGTCAGAATTATGATTATAATATTATAAATGTGTAAATGTTGTTATTTTATTTCTGCTTTATGTTGTTTGTAGGTAACAAACAGCCAACCAGATCTTAGTTCTCTTTTCGGTGCTCTCGGTGCATCGGGCTTCAATTCGTCGAAAACTAAGATGGGAACAATCAGTTCTCTCGGTACATCGGGCTTCAGTTACTCTGCCATTAAGACGGGAACCATCGGTTCAATCCACTCATCGATTGGTGCCATTGGAGGGTCTCCCTCTGATATGTCCGGATTGTCACTCGCAGATATGGTAGGTTGTTTTTTTTATTCTTTATAATAATCATCATCAGGTATATAGCTTTAACAATATCAAAGTGCTTGTTAAAATAACTTGAACTTATCGTTGATAAAGCTGTAAATGAAATGGTTTCAAAAGGAAAAGCAAGGTTATATATTCATATTGGTATTGTTATACATTATCATATCTTTGAGCAGACGTTATAGAAATATATATATATGTATTGTTATGTAGTATTACATTATTACTGGGACAAATATAAAACAATAAGAGACACCTCTTTTAAAGGACACACACAACCACCACAACATAAACGATATCACGGAATTGTATTGTGATACGTCATCGATAATCGCTTCGACGGTGGTGTCTTTTCTGACGTTTTTTTTATCTCATTTGGATCTGAGTGAATTATAACAAACACTTGGCAGCTAAGTCTGTAGAACGGACACAGCTCTCCCGATCGGGTTACGATCACATTGATTCACTATCATCTGTCCATATAGTAGGAGGACGCTGATTGGTCAGTGAATTTGACGTTGATCCATATTTCAGCACTTTGTAAAATTGGTAATATTGAAATAACACTCGAACAACAATAAATTCAGTGTGGACAAAGTATAATATTGAGAGCCGCGACAGTTTGTGTAGTTTTGTAACTTATTGTTAAAGGCCAAAATAAAAGAGGTTTTGGAGGAGGACAAGGACGATCATCAATATGATGAAGGTGAAAGCAATGATTTGCCATCCATCGGAACACGCGTTAGACGGGGTCCTGATTGGAGCTATCCTGATTCCCAAGACCGAAATGAACCGGGAACCATTATTGGGAACCATCCACCAGGTAAAGTATCTCTTTGACTTATGCTTAAATTCCAATAATGCTACAACTATGATTCGAGTATTGCATACCTCGACTGGACAAGTACAGGTGTCCTGTATACTAGGGTATAACAAAAAATTGAAACAAATATTAAATGAAGTTTTCAAAGTTATACAAAATTGTTGAAATGATTACCATGTCATTGAAAGTTTATTTGTAGCAAAACAGTGCTCAGCATAATAGTAGATTTGTATTATTAAATACAACAATAAAAACATATATTGTTAAATACAACATTATGAAAATGTATTGTTAAATACGAAACCGGAAATTGTTAAATTTAATAATAAACTATATTGTTTAATACAACAATAACAAAATGTATTGTTAAATACAACAATAAGAAATTGTTAAATACAACAATAAATATATATATCGTTAAATACAAAAATAAGAAATTGTTAAATACAACAATAAGAAAATGTATTGTTAAATAAAAAAAAAAGAAAATGAGCTGTTCTAGGTCGGTATGACCTGTACCAACAGGGTTCTGTGACGTGACTGACTCAAGCAGATATTGTCGTGTGTTTTTACTAATACAATAACAGTGGTGTACTTTGGCCCTGTGTTGCTATTATATGTCATTGAGTTATGGATCTCATTCAGTTTTGCTCGAAAATGTAATATTGCTTAAACTGGTGTTACAGGGGTCTTCAGTAGTCTGCTTTGCTGATTGGGTCAGTTAAATAGCAATGTTGTGAAAACCCCAAATGAGCACGTTGATTGGTCAGTGGCTTCAACTTAATATTTGGATGACGTCACAGTTTAATATGTGTTCGACTGCTTTGAATTGTGGGACAAGCATAGGATTCCCAGCTTTTTAATTGGTGGTTAATCGACTTGATTCGGAAGAAATCATGTTCTGGGATAGACTAGGTCTTCAGGTGCGTTGGCTATTCCATAATCTCTCATGAACAAACTCAGTCAAGCCGGGTATTCTATTTTCAATTTACGCTTGCGTACAATGATAACAATAGATCAATTTTATCAGATAGTATTAACGTAATACAATGCAATACTAGTATATTTATGAATATTCAGTGTGTAAATATACATACATTTTCAGTAGACTGATTTAATAGTTAATGATTAAGATTATTTGCTTTTAACTGTCAAATTCTACAATCAATAGGCCTGCAAGTATTCGTAGAGTGGGATGCCAATGAACACAGAAACGTTTATATGTGCGGTGGACGGGGACAATACGACGTTCTTCCCTGTGATGAACCAAGGATTATCCCACCTGGTCGCAAGATTGCAGTCGGTTGTGAAGTTATACCAGGTACACCAGAGTTTATGATTTACTCGTCATTAATAACACGTACATGTATATGTTTAAGGCATCTTTAATTCCTTGGAATCATGTAGCTCATTCAGCGGTGTTGCTAAAAAAAAAAGAAAAATGCTTAAGCCGGTGTTAAGTTGCATGCATATTTCATTCCCGTCATGAGCACACTCTCTAATACCGAGATCACTAATTTATTCTATACCTGTAAGTATATGTAGCCAATCATCTCCTTCAGATGTTACCATGTGACCGTACAATATGTAGAAGTTTATACAAGTCAATATTCAAGATGGCGATTAAAAAAAAAAGAAAATAAATTTAGTGGAAATTTCAACGATAAAATCAAACAACCGACAAAATGTTTCGCATGACGATCGAGACGTTGAGAAAATATCGAATATTTTCCTTCGTCCGCCTCTTTGAACTCGAGGTTTAATTTGAATTTTCTTTACTATTTTGATATTTTTTTCAGTTTAAGTATAGAATAAAAAGCTCATTCTACAGTGTTTAGTACAATATGTGAATATATTGTACGGGTATGTATTGTGGCGAAAACAAAATTGGACGAGATGCCGTAACCGTATATCATTCTTCTAGTTGTGTTATGTGTTTCCAAGGAAACCCGTTATTTGATGTCGTATAGTGCGACAGCTATGTGTGTTGTCCTTGAGCAAGACACCTTTTCCGCATATGCTTAGTAATGGTTCTAACCAGGATCATTTCGAGCGTGATTTGCCAAGTTGTAATATAAGGTTTCACAGTTGAAGTAAAAAAAAAATAAGTTAATAAATAGGTATTACTGGTGTATACGTCCATAACACTTTGAAATGAAGTTGTCTTCAGAACCACTCGAAAATAAAATTAAAAACATTAATCGATTATCATTTTGTATAATAATTAGGTCTCACATACAGATGAATTTTGTTCTTTG
Source organism: Panopea generosa (assembly GCA_029582155.1). Taxonomy (NCBI): domain Eukaryota; kingdom Metazoa; phylum Mollusca; class Bivalvia; order Adapedonta; family Hiatellidae; genus Panopea; species Panopea generosa. The sequence continues at coordinate 10,277,722 of CM055899.1, forward strand.
TTCTATATAAAATAAAGTCTAAGTTTCCACAGTAGAAAATGTCCACATAGAAATGTTTTTAAGTATTTTCTTTTCATAGCGGGTATGTATCCCCACTTAAAAAGGCACAAAGAGTGTGCAGTGACAACCTGAGATTTTTTACAAAAAGGTACCCCAAAGCTCATAATGTATGCATCTGTTGAACTCCTATAAAAGTCACATTTTTAACACCAGTGACGTCTTATTGCAGTTCATGCTATGCCAACTTCTGCTCTACTCATCTGCAGCAAGAAATCACGAACACTATGAACCATTTGAAAATATTTCAAAACCAATTTACATAGGACTTACTTTTAAGCGTAAGCATCATATTACCGTGGGGAAAAAGGGGCGTAACTGTGTAGTGAGACGTATATGTTTCTCCTTTTTTACACTGGCTATAAATAATGTTTTTAGTTTGTTTCAAATAACTTTGATAAATCATTTATATGGCATAGTAAGACAAATACTGTCTTAGTTGACATTTGAATATGTTTCAGATTATATCTTTGATCATACCGCTGCCTTTATTTTTTCTAACTTAATATTTTTACTCGTTTAGAAATTATTTTATGAACATGTTAAAAACACAAACTATGGGATTAAGTTGTTAATGTAAGTTTGCGTTCTTTCTTGAAAAAATACCGTTATATACATGCGTAATATTAGTAGAAATATAAGTAACAAGAAATGTCACTGTTAAGTGTTACATGCCCCCAGAATGGTCTATATGATATAATAGGTAGCAATGTATCCATGAATATCAAGACTAATGGACTAATGTTTCAGACTAGTCATGCAATTTCATGTTTTTTTTACATTAAAGCATGACCTTCACCTTTGTGAACTTGACCTTGACATCTGACGTAATGGTCTGGGTATTTCAACAGTTAAATGCAGGTGAAACATTCTCATGACATGCCAATTACTTGTGTCAAACTATTTTAAAATCCCTAAATGTAAGATGCAGATCAGTTGTTGATCAATTCATAAATGGAGCCAAGTGTTTTTGAAATCCATCCATGTATAATAAAGTTAAAGGACAGACTTGAAATCTCAAACAGATTCAAAGTGTTGTCAAACATACTCAAAGTGTGACCATGTCTAGGTTTTACTTATGACACGTTGTCATGTCAGCTTGATAAAATAAGCCAAGTTAAAGACAAAATCACAGACTAGACACGCAATATCAAACAAATTGAAATTGTGACCTTGACCTTTAAGGAAAAGTTCTGGGTTTTACATGCGACACTTAATTATGTCATGTTGATCAATTGAGCCAAGTCTTTCTAAAATGTATCCATAGATGACAAAGTTACAGACCGGACAAGAAATCTCGCACAGACTGAAATTGTTGTCAAACAAACTCAAAGTGTGACCTTGACCTTTGAGGTACGCATGTGGGTCTTACACGTGGCACTTTTTAATGTCATGCTGATGAACTGAGCCAAGTGTTTTTTGAAATTTATCCATAGGTGACAAAGTTTCTGACCGGACAAGAAATCTCAATCAGTCTGAAAGTGTCATCAACCAAAGTTAAATTATGACCTTGACCTTTGAAGTGGGATTCTGGGTGTAACGTGCAACACATCATCATGTTATGTTGATCATTTGTAGCTAGTATTAACAAAATCCATCTATGCATGGCAAAGTTACAGACCAGACACGAAATCTCAAACAGGCTGAAAGTGTTGTCAAACAAACTAAAATTGTGACCTTGACCTTCGAAGTATGGGTGTGGGTCTTTCTTGCGACACGTTGTTATGTTATGGTGATTATTTGTAGCAAGTATCAACAAAATCCATCATCTATGCATGACAAAGTTACAGGCCGGAAACGAAATACCGGACGGACGGACGCTGCGATTACTATATGCCACCCAAAAACATTTTTTAAGGGGTGGTGGGTGGGGGGCATACAAATGATTTCGTAAGATATTTCTCAACCATTGTACAAATAATAAATATTTGATCAACAACCTACTAGACTATTTAATCTAGAACTGTTTTTGAAATTATTTTATGAATATGTTTGATACACACACTATAAGTGTTAAAGTTATTGATATAAGATTATTTAATGATATCCCTCAATTCTATCTTTCTTGGTGTGAAGTATACGGAATATATGTGTTGTATTTTAAGAGTGAGCCCGGAATTTATTATCCAGAAACGAAATTTCCAAATTTCCAACCATTGTACAAGCTACACATATTTTACTAACAACAAATAAGTCTTATTATTGTATTCATAATTTACATCCACTAAACATTATTTGTTTTCCAATTATAAGGTCCGCGTTACAAAGAAGGACATGATAAAGAAAGAACAGACCGAGGAGGTGCAGTGATTAAAGTGTTGTCAGATGCGGGCAAGGTTCAGGTGTGTTGTCAATGTATCCGTATCTTTATGAATATATTGAATGAGATTTAACGCCATTTACAACACATTTCAGGTTATATATGGCATATCTAGTGTTATTGGTGGAGGAATACCACAGAATGAATCTGAGTAGAACCACCGTCCTTCCGCAAGTAACTGGCAAACGTTCTCACCTAACGTTTTTTGGGGGGCGAGTGTGATTTGAACCTACGATCTTAGCGGTGAGAGGTAAGTGATCTTGAAAAGACGCTAAATGCCATCCAGTTTTATTGGTGAATGAATACATCAGGAAGAATCTGGGCAGAGCCACCGTTCTTCCAAAAGTACCCGACATACATTTTTATAGTTTTTGGCGTGATCTGGGATCAAACACATAACGATGAGAGCGCCTTAAACCACTTGGCCACGAAATAAAAATATTTGATGTAAACAAGAACACCGCAAGCGGGTGCAGGCGTTCGTCTTTATCAACTCAATTCAATTCAATTTTATTGGCAAACTATCAGCAAACATATCAAAGTACATTAATAAATGTGCTTATGAAGTTTAGTCACTATAACGTAAGACGTTGTTCAGAAACAGAGATTAAAAAAATTAAACCCGAGCATAACACACAACTTTAAGCTAAGCTTTTAAAGCTCAAGGTATGAAGATTTACGTAAGTTAGCTATATACATTGTTTCTATAACATAGTATGAATGTGTTTATGAAGTGGAACCACCAAAACATGAGTAGTTTGTTCAGAAACAATGAAAAAGCTGAGCTAAACATTGAAAATTAACCGGCGGACTATAACGACGACAGCGGCGACAATGACGACGCCAGTGTCATGGCAATAGGTCTTCGTTTTTTTCTTAAAAAATACTAGCTAATAAAACGTCAAAACTTAATTAGGTTTTATCTTTATAATGATTAAAGAATGTACATCTAAATGGTATAAAAAGAAACATGCCATTGTCAATGTAACGATACCTCTTTTATAATGTAATTAAGCCGGGTTTCAAATGAATTATATAAGATATGTTCAATGATTGAACATGTCAGACGGTGGTACCAGTGCCCAGTGGACCTCCCTTACAGACCATATAAATATGGCTCTAGGTAGGACTATATTAATTAGCTTATGAGGATATACATTTTCAAAGAAAACATATATCACCGTGGCAGGGGTTCGAATCCACGACCTTCCCGGGTCCGATGCTCTAGAACGTTGCAAAAGTTATTCACACTTACAGTTAATGAGATGACGCTAACGATAATTTCAGCTAGATTTCAAACTCTGCTTATAAATAAAGAAACCATCATAAGAAACTCATGAAAACCTCTTGTCTGTGGGCCATGTAAACGACAGATTGGCAATATCGTTTCGGGATATTTTTTGTGAACGTTCCATATAAGAATCATAGATTAAAAAGAAACCTGTCATTCCATTTTACTCGATATTAAATTGGACTGTTCTTAAAATAAATGTCAAAAAGCCCTTGCATGTCTGCACGATGGATTCGCATTTTTAATCATTGATTATCTTTGAATACATGTTATATGATAGTTCATTTTTTATATTTCATATAATCATTTTATAAATACGGACTATGTAATATTATTTTCATATGGTGCACACCGATTATTAATGATTTCCGTATGTAATCAGTTATTCATAAAAAGCTCCTGTGATGCACTAGAAAATATGAATTCATTGCAATATTCGGTAAGCGTGGTTTATAACAAGCTAGTGAGTATTTCTTACAATATTGAGAAATATCTCACTGCATTGTATGTCATTTAAGATAGTTCCCTAAAAGGACGGCCATTTTTTTAAATAAACTTAAAGAAGGGACAGATGGAACATAAGGAATTATTTTGAATTAAGTTAAGTTTGCGTTCAATTTACAATACATTGAGGTTCATGGGTAGTGCTATTGTCAACCGCCATTGTTTTCCAATATATACATGTATTTTCTTACGGTATATACCTGAAAATTTGAAAATGTCTACCATTTTGATGTGTACCATTTTGAAACAATATTAATAATGCTAAAACAAAGGGGTACAAGTGAAATGATTCGTTTAGAATACTTTGCAATATTCAAGTGAACATCTAACTTACAATCCTTTTGACTTTTGCTGCTTTTATCGATCTTGTCTTGATCTTAACTTTTTCGGGCCTTAAATAGTGTTTTTTTTTATTTTAATTTAGAAATGTTGATATATAAATATTGCATGACAAGAATATAAGCATTTAGAAGTTTATAGTAGCCTTTAAGTGTCTGTGAGAATTAACTGAGCAACAAACAGTGCCCACTTAATCTAGATAGCGTATTTGTTTGGTTCAAAGCTAAAGGGCCCGTTTATCGTATTTAATAAAAATGATCAAACAGAAATCTTCCTCAACCATTTTTGTTTCAGTTTCTCTTTTAACTGTTATTTGAAATACTTAACAATTATATCATCACACACAGCCTTTACACCTTTGTACTTAATTGTAAAGTATAAGGGCTTAAATAGTTAATTATCTCCCTTTATCTTATATTCAGGTCCGATGGTGGCACAACGGTGAGCGTGGAGATTACTCGTATGGGGAAGACGGTGACGTACAATTGCGGTATATTTCTTCTACAGTTTGTAGTAACGAGAGTTATGTTGGAAATGTTCTTATACTTCTGAATTGTTTTATTTGCTTACAATACCTTTTACTAACAATGCGCTCTTTGAGTTTGAAAAGAAATGGCTGCGTCACAGTGCATTCATTCGTTAAAATACAGTTTGTTCTTAAGATCTAATGCAAAAGCATACATGTATATTGTTTATTATATGTCATTATTTAAGGACTTAGTGCAACACTAGTGCATTTACGTTATATTGAAATGGACTACTTTTGAAGTGAACCTTCGAATTATGTAGTAAAACTGTCTGAACAAATCAAACGTGTAATGTGTTTCACCTTTGTATATATTTGTATGTTACCATAGTTGTTTTAAATGGGAATTAAGCTACCAAATTTTGTCAGAGTTTTTATTTTTTAAACAAACTAGTCGTATATGATTACCTGTTTTATGGAAGTGTAGATATAAGTTAATATACTAAAATTATAAAAGTTAAAACAGTCAACAAAATAATCAATAACTTTGACAAATTTCTGATTTCAGTGACCAGCATGTATCGACAGTTGCATATAAAAACAAAATGAATAAAAATACAAATTACATACAATAGACACTAGCATCCACCAGATCTCATCAGTACATGAAACAGTGAACATTAGAGAAACGGACTTTGGACACAACGTACCCTCAATGATGTACGCAACTGTGATCAGAACATTTGACATGAAACTCGCCTTTAAGAGTTCCCATTACTATAAAAAAAACAGTGACCATTAGACACGGAACACACCGTCAAGAAGTCTCATTAGTATAATAAAAACAGGGAAATTTTAAAAAGTTTTCAATTTTGTGGTGAGAGACGTTTTGTGGTATGAAATGATAAAGTATGAGGTTAGAGGTAAAATGATAAATGTGGTTAAATCGATGTGTATTTGCATTAAGTCAAAAGTAAAATATATGAATACATTAAGTGAAGATTTTGGGGGTAAGGCAAGGGGAGTGTTTATCACCTTTTTATTTAGTTTGTATCTGAATGATATAGTGGAGGAATTCATTAACTATGGGATAGAAGGTAGTAATGTTGGAATGCTAAAATTGTGTACGCTATCATACGCAGACGATATTATTCTCTTTGCAAAGTCGAAAGATGAGTCGCAAAAATCTTTAAATAATTTAGCTAATTATTGTGATAGATGGAGGTTAACAGTAAATACACAAAAGACAAAAAATATGATACTTAGAAGAGGAGGTTAATTGCCACGTAATAAAACATTTCATTTTAAAGAAAGTACTTTGGAAATTGTCAGCAAGTTTAAATATCTTTTTTTTATCCGGAGGGGCTTATAACGAACATGAGAAAATGCTAACTGGATAGTCCCTTAAGGCTATATTTCTTCTTCTTCTTCTTCCGGTAAAGTGCATGACCATATAAGTGGTATCCTCGCACTGTAGATTTCAGCTTGATCGATACCTCTGTCTCAATTAATCACAGATATGTTCTCGAGGCATTCCTTGGAGATATTTGACAAGCTGATGTCACCCATTTAGAACTGCTCATCTTAAGTGTGGGGTTTTAACAACGGGACAAATGTTGAAAGAATACATTTCAGGTTTGCTAAAAAAGTGTTGGAGGTAAAAGTATCAACTCGGAATTCGTTTATATAAGAAAAAACCCCAGGTCGTATTAACTTTATAAATAATATATAATACATTATTGTCAAATACTGGTTGAAACTGTGTGTTTGCAGTGAAATGAAATACAAAAAAAACTTTATAATATGTTGAAACATGAGAGTGAAATGCACACGAACAGGGTTAACACGACATCGAAAGTTAAATACTTGTTACTATCTAGACATGGGTTCTATAATGTGCTGTTAGCATAATGTGTCGGTGATATAAATGTATTTCTTTTCATTTAAACAACGAATTCAAGATGTGTTTACTCAGGATTGGGAGACTGATTTGTATATTTCATCATGAGCACTATTTTATAGGTCGGTTGCACTTAGTATCGACCCTTCCCTCATCATATCATATTAAATAGTAATTGACAATTGTTTATGTATAAACATAAATATTCAAAATACTAGCATAAACTTTTGATGTGAAAATAACAGATGTAGTGCTAAGTTAAAAAAGTTTAAGATGCAAAACAAGAGTATCATAATGAAAAGGAGAAGAAGGAGTTAAAGGAGAAAACCAGCAGAACTGACATATCTATGGACAGATAGTAGAAATGTTTCTCAAGTTTCGCAAGATAGCGGTGATGGTTCGTAATGAATCACTTAGGTAACATTTAAGTATAATTGTAAAATAGTTAAACCACTATGGTGAAATAATTTCAATCTCAGCTGTTAGCGTTACTCTAAGACTGTTTGAAACGGTAAGAAATGTTTAAGAAGCCATGGACCACTTAAAAACTGATATGTTAGAATATGTGGAGATAGAGTTTCCAAAATATAAGTAAATCAATATTGAATGGATGACATCACCTCATAGATTGGAATAAAACAGTTTTCTGGATTATATAATGAGTACAATGACAAAAGTTATGATCAGTGTTTTCAATAGAGTTTGAACATATACAGAACGGATCTTCTCAAAGATGGTTATGGTAAAGGTCATTATCTATATTGCTACAATTGTTTCGCTGGTATGACATATATGAATATATTTCTAAGACTAAAATATGAAGTGGGTTGTCGTTTTCTGAAGACGGGTTTCATTCTGTATTTAAATGTCGTTATGATATTAGCCTTTTTGACCACATTTAAAAATGACTTCCAAAATGGTATAGATGAGGATTTATATGACCTTTTACACAAAATTGCGGTGATAAACATACTGTTTTGATAAAACCATGAAATTCATAGACAGACATAAAATAGTTTAGTGACTGATGTGACAACAGCATAATCATTTGGAACCTGCGGGAAAAATCATTAAAAAGCAATTGATCTCTGATAAAATACAAATATCTTATGCGAATTGTACTTAAAACAAATACGTGTACAAATATCCAACATATGTAATATAAGTGTATGAGATTTTTGAGACGTAAATGCTATAGCAAATAGACATTTATTTTGGGAATGTCATTGTTCTAGAGCCTTTTTGACAAATCCTGAAGGATATCTTAATGAAAAGCAGTTTACAATAAAGTTAAATTATATGATAATATCTCTTGGATATATTGAATGGAGCAGTTATTCAAACTTGTTAAATACTATTTTGATTTATGCTAAATATTTCACCTATACAAATAAGTGTTCCCATCTTTATCAATTTAAATAAATATTTAAAACATATTGAAAATAAAGAAAAAAATAATAGCAACGACAAAAGGATAAACTTAAACTTAAACAACATAACGGCAAATTGGAAAAATTACATCTGTATTAATGACGTCATCAAACTGATTTCAGACTTGTCAAGTATTCCACTTTTTTATCCTAACCTCCATCTCCTTTTTTTCTCTTATCGACTCTCCTTTATCTACTGTTTACATACAACTTATTTCTCAATTAATGCATAAAGTATATTATATTTATAAAGACCATTGTGACATGGCTTCACTATAAAAACACTTAAAAATGTTATTGTTAACATATAAAAAAATAGCCTGAATAGACTTGTATATCAGTTACATGCCAGTATAATATCCAAGCTAATCCTTCTTATGATGTTATGTTCAATGCGTTGCTATTTACTTGAATGTATATGTATACTGAGAAATAAAATATTTAATGTCAAAAAAACACATGTCATGTATATATTTTGTTATGTGTACTGCATACCCATTCCTTCAAATAAAAAAATATATTGGAGTAATTCGGGTAGAGCGATTTTTTTATGATCTGTGTTACTTTATTATTACTGGTTTAACTGGTTTTGTATAGGGAAGGTGCAGTGTGGTGTCCCTCAAATGGATCTGTTAGTGAATGAGAGCTCATGCAAATAAATACTATAATTAATTATCTGGCATTTTTCTATCAATATTATTTAAATTTTGTAAAACGTGTATACACTCTATTAACAGTTAAAATCGGTCAAGTCGAAATTTTGACTTTTGATAAGCTCAAATATTGTTTTAAAACTCCCAAGGTGGAAGCTTGGTAGAACAGATATTCTATAAATAGTAACAACTTACAAAATCCTAAGGACGCACAGAAATAGTTGCACAGTTGTGTTCCGAACCGCCAATTATTCTAATATAGTTTGGAGATACAAATCAGCTAGCTTGAAACTAATTTCGATACTTTCTAATGTTGTTATTATAAAATTGATTAATTGATTTCAGTACTCATTTATCTAATAATCTTAGCGGGGATTAAGTTCGCAGGCGACCCGTGTTCGATTCCCGCTGGCAGCAAACATATATTTGTCCATTGTACTAGCAATACTCTTTTAATTTACAGTAAGCAACTATCCTATAAAATAGGTTCCAAAAAATACAAACCAAATATATTAAATTGTAACTCCTCATTTGGAACATTTTTTGTATTTTGTATTGATTATTTATCTAAGGAGAAATGTAACCATTATTTTTTCTAAAAAAATATAGCTACCTGAGCAATTAGCATCAATTAAATCTATTGTCAAATCTGAACAATACATTTACACCACACCAACTACTTTTTCTGTTTTAAACAATAGTGGTTTGGAAAGTGTGAACACACCGGATTGAAAAGTTGGGAACATGAGATTGTCTGCATAGGTTGGGAAAGTGAAATACAACCGATTGAGCCATTATGTATCCAATAATCTATACGTCGATGTGATGGTGCTCTTTAACTTTATCTTTACAAAACTTTCAAGTTGAAGTTTAGTCAAGGCTTTTGTTACTGAGGTTATTATGTTGTTATAAACACAGCGCAAATATGATTAATAGAAACACCGAAGAAGTATATTCTTAATAAAAAGTCCAAGGGGGTTTCAACCAATATCTAGAAAACAAAGGGAGATAACAATGATGGTATTATCGATCTCACGCCCGCAACACGTGTTATATTTGGGCTTACATTTGAGTACACTGCACTTTACCAGTTTAACTGGCTCCTGCTAAAATATTTGTAGACAAGGAAAAAACATACCAAATTTATATCCACCAAATGTTACAATAATACAAGTGTATTGCATCGATCTAAGCAATAGTATTAACGATTAATTCAATAGCTACCGTTGTTTCGTAGTACACCATATACGTATGTAGGATCCTTTTTTCAAGCAGGGCCAAATTAGCTCAGTCGATAGCGTGCCTGACTGTCAATACAGGGGTTGTGAGATCGAATCCCCGCCCGGCAAAAGCTTCTGTGATGATTGATACACGATAATGTGTCTCATTATCATTCCTATCTCACCGCTGATTCAAGTGGGAAAGTTATCAGTTACTTACAGAAATGGGGTGTGCTCATAAACTGGTTAACCTTTCATGATCCAAGGAAACAGTGATCTTCTGTTAGTCCACGATGGCATAAAATGACGCTAAAAGTTCAACCAATCACTATTCAATTGTGTTTGTTTACAGACAATATAATGATCATGAGTATATATATATATATATGTTGCCTGTTAAAATATATATTCACTCGCTAAATCGAAACTAGAAGGTACCATTACGTTTAATCGAATGAAGTATAGACTGAGTATCATTTTCTATTATATAACATTCCGAATACTCATGTCTTCAAAAATATATTTTATTCCATGTAAGACATAATATAATATTATACAAAAGTTGTTCAGGTATCAATATGAACGATGATTTTGAAATTTAATACATTATAGAGTAACTGTATATAAATTACAAAACATTTATACAATGTATTACAAGTAATATGTTTTACTAATACAAAAGAAACAGAAAAAGAAGAGAACAAAAGGAGAGGAGATAAGAGATAGAAGTTTACAGTCGAGGAAACGTATGCAGTATATTTTTCGTAGTTTTAGTTTACATTTTTCCCCATTTAATTTCGTGTGACCTAAGTCTGTTTTTGTTTATTGCAATAAGTCTTTCTATTTATTTTATTTTGTAAGTATGGTAAGAATGCTTCAATACTGGGATTTGTTCTCGTGTATTTATTTTTAAAAATAAAGAACTTAGCAAGTTTAGTAGATTAACATTCGACGAGTTATATAACACAAACGATACATTTTGATAACATATGTTAAAAGGTTTAATATTTGTTATGCAAACATTATGGACTTGAAACCAAAGGGCTCTTACAAAATGACATTCCCCAAAAAATGTTCTAGAGTTTCCGGATGTTTATCACAAAATTCACATGTAATTGAATTAACTATTCCTCATTTTTTTTTTATAAAAACTGGTAAAATTCTCATACGTATTTGTATTGAAATGATCTTAGTTTTGTATCTATGGTACTTTTGAAAGGTAAATAATGAATCATTTTCCAGTTAAGACTGTTTAACGTTTCTTTCCAATTAAGATAAGGTTTCATTTTATTATCTATATTAATTAACTGAATTTGCATATTATATAACGTTCTATTTTGAGAGTTGCATTTCCTAAATTGGTGCAATAAAGATGTTTTTCAAATTCTGTATTATTCTGTGTTTTAATAATTTCTTTCCATCTTTTTGGTATGCTTTGGATAATAGTGAAGTAATTGAGAAATTCTGCGTTATTTATTGTGTATAATTGTTTCAATCTTTCAAAAGTATAAAACGTTTTATGTCTAGAATCATATATATCACATATTGTTTTAATTCCTAGCTACCACCATGATTTATAAAACAATAAACTGCCTTTTGTTTTAGTGAAAGAATTATTCCATATGTATTGTTTTACTAAATTAACATCTTCTATATTATAGTCAAAGATAATTTTTGACCATCATTCTAGTATGTTACACAGGAATGGCATATCGCTGAACATAGAAGAAATATCTTTACAATTGAAGTTACTTTCAAAGATGAAGTTTCCGCCATATTTTTCCATTGAAGACATGTATATTTGCTTCCATTCGCCATTATTGTTAACATCTGTTAGTTTTTTTTAACCTAACTTGCTTTTATTGAATTTATAAAAAGTTATATTCTATCATTTTCATACCACCATTTTCAATATTTTGAATAATAGTTTTACGCTTAATTTTGTCTGGTTTCCCCTCCCACAGAAATTCAAATATTTTATATTTTATATTAGGTTTATAGTGTTTATGTTAGGTGATTCAAGCACTGCTAGGGGAAAAATTAGTTCTGGTAGTGTAAAAGTTTTTATAAAATAAGAAATTGTTGCAATTAGTTGCTTGTTACACTTATATGTATTACGCATTAGAACAATGTAACGAGTTGATAATGAGGCAATATATTTATATCTTATTATGTACATGCCTTATTAATAACATTACTCATAACAATGTTCTTGTAACCACATATTGTTGACATCTTAATTATCATGTTTGTATTATATGTTATGTGCTTCAATCCTTGTATCACACTAAATTTATTATCTGTATCTGCTGCATTAATTAAGATTAACTTTTGTTGCTAGAGTTTAGAAAATATTATTGCCCCCTTTTTATCATACTTTTGCAATGTACAGCTATGTGATGATGTGACGTTAATGGAGGTGAGGTGAGATGATTTGAGGGGATGTTACGTGAGCGGAGTTTAGTCGAGGTATGTGGAGGTAGAGTGAGACAAGGTTTGTGGAGGTGAAGTGAATCGTGGTTTATTGCGATGAAGTGAGTCGAGGTATGTGGACTTGAAGTGAGTCGAGATATGTAGAGGTGAAGTAAGTCGAGGAATGTGGAGGTAAAGTGAGTCGAGGTGTGTGGAGGTAAAGTGAGTCGATGTATGTGGATGTGAAGTTAGTAGAGGTATGTTTAGGTAAAGTGAGTCGATGTATGTGGATGTGAAGTGAGTCGAAGAATGTAGAGGTGAAGTGAGTTGAGGTATGTGGAGTTGAAATGAGTCGAGATATTATGAGGTGAGGTGAGTCGAGGTATATGGAGGCGAGGTGAGTCGAGGTATGTGTTGGTGAAGGAAGTCGAGGTATTTGAAGGTGATGTGAGTCGAGGTATGTGGAGGTAAAATGAGTCGTGGTTTGTGGAGGTGAGGTGAATCAAGGTATGTGGATGTGAAGTAAGTCGAGGTATGTGGTGAGGTGAGGTGTAATGAGATTAGATGAAGTGAGGTACATGAAGTGAGATGGGGTGAGGTTAGGTTATGTGAGAGGGTGAGGTGAGGTTGGATGAGATGATGTGAGGTACGTGAAGTGAGATGGGGTGAGGTTAGGTTATGTGAGAGGGGTGAGGTGCGGTTGAATGAGATGATGGGAGGTACATGAAGTGAGATTGGATGAGGTGAGGTGATGTGAGAGGGGTGAGGTTAGGTGAGAAGAGATGAGGTGAGGTGAAGTGAAGTGAGATGAGGTTAGGTGAGATGAGGTGAAGTAAGATGGGGTGAGTCGAGGTGAGGTGAGATGAGTTTGAAAGGAGGTCATGTGAGTGGATAGATGTGATGCGAGTTGAGGTGAATTTGAATGTGGTGAGGTGAGGTGATGTGAAGTGAGATGAAATGAGATGAAATGAGATAAGTTGAGGTGAGGTGAAGATATATTGAAAGAGTCGAGGTGAGGTGAGATGAGTTTGAGTGGATGTGATTTGTGTGGATAGATGTGATGCGAATTGAGGTGAAATGAGCTGTGTGATGTTGAGGAGGGGATATAAGAGGTGAAGTGTGGTAAGTTGAGGTGCGGTGAGGTGAAGTGAGTGGAGTTATGTTGAGTTGAGGTGAGGTGAGGTTGGGTGGTGGTAAGCAGGTGAAGGTGTTGTGGGGTATGTTGAGGTGAGGTAAATGTGTCAGGCAGTTAATAAGTGAGTCATAGTTGAGACAGAAACGAAATGACATTGACAGTGATCGAAATGTGTTGATAAGATTTGGAGATAGTATAACTGATATATTAAAAGTATATATTGCCAGTTATTGTATTAACCTAGCTTTCTACACAGGATTTGTTTCTGCATGACATTTTATTATCGTGTACACGATACAAAAAAATCAATCCGGATATTCCATAATGTTTACGATTTGGCATTGTTTTAAGATATATACTTCATAGCATGTAGGAATCAACGCAATAGTATCGCTGTTGGGTGTAAATTGCTTTCTTGTCACATGATTACAAATAGGCAGGTTAATTTTTCCATATTCGGAGACGCAATTTACATATTTCGCAAGTGACGTATGCTTCCCTAAGTTCATATATTGGTAAGGAGATTTATTTCGGCCAGTGGGACGAGGGATTATCTAAATACTCTATGATACTATGTATATAGATTGTATGATGTCCTATGATTATTTAACAATGGTACAGTATATGGTGAGTGAATGTGCGAGTGAGTGTGTGTGTGAGTGAGTGAATGAATGTGTGTATGAGTGAGTGAGTGAGTGAGTGAGTGAGTGAGTGAGTGAGTGAGTGAGTGAGTGAGTGAGTGAGTGAGTGAGTGAGTGAGTGAGTGAGTGAGTGAGTGAGTGAGTGAAGATATGAGTGAGTAAGTATAGATGTGGAGATGTGAAGTGAGTGATGGGGGATAAGACAGTGTATGGTGTATAAGATAGTAGGTTATGGGGATAAGATGGTGTATGGGATAGTAAGTGATGGGGAAATGATGGTGTATGATATAATAAGTGATGGGGATTAAACAGTTTATTGTTTATAAGATAGTATATGGTGTATAAGATAGTAAGTGATGGGATTAAGATGGTGTATAAGATAGTAAGTGATAGGGATAAGATGGTGTATAGGATAGTAAGTGATGGGGATATGATGGTGTATGAGATAGTAAGTGATGGGGATATGATGGTGTATGAGATAGTAAGTGATGGAGATTAGACAGTTTATTGTTTATAAGATAGTAAATGGTGGAAATAAGATAGTATATGGTATATAAGATAGTAAGTGATAGGGATAAGATGGTGTATGAGATAGTAAGCGATGAAGATTAGACAGTTTATTGTTTATAAGATAGTAAATGGTGGAAATAAGATAATATATGGTGTTTAAGATAGTAAGTGATGGGGATAAAATGGTGTATGATGGTGTATGAGATAATATATAGTGTACAAGAAAGTAAGTTGTACTGATGAGGTAATGTTTGGTGTACGAGTAAGTTATTTATAAACACGGGATAATATATGGTGTATGAGAAAGTAAGTTGTGCACATGAGACAGTATATGTTGTATGATAAAGTAAGCGGTGTGATATGATAGTATTTGAGGGAGAGCGGTATGATAAAGTAAGTGATTGGGGATAAGATAGTGTCTAGTGTATTAGATGGTATGTATTAGAGGATAAGATAGTGTATGGTGTATGAGATAGTAAGTGATTGATATAAAATGGTGTATGATATAGTAAGTGGTTGATATAAGATGGTGTTTGAAATAGTAAGTGATGGCGATAAGACAGTGTATGGTGTATTAGATAATAAGTGATGGAGATACGATGGTGTATGAGATAGTCAGTGATTGGGATAAGATGTTGTTTTTTCAGATAGTAATTGATGGCGATAAGACAGTGTATGGTGTATGAGATAGTAAATGATGGGGATAAGATGGTGTATGAGATAGGAAGTAATGGAGGATAAGATTGTATATGATGTACAAGATGGTGAGTGAAGGAGGATAACATAGTATATAGTGCATGATATAGTAAGTGATGGGGATATGATGGTGTATGAGATAGGAAGTAATGGAGGATAAGATTGTATATGATGTACAAGATGGTGAGTGAAGGAGGATAACATAGTATATAGTGCATGATATAGTAAGTGATTGGGATAAGATGGTGTATGAGATAGGAAGTAATGGAGGATAAGATTGTATATGATGTACAAGATGGTGAGTGAAGGAGGATAACATAGTATATAGTGCATGATATAGTAAGTGATTGGGGATAATCTAGTAGATGGGTTCTGAGAACGAAAGTTGTATGCATGAGCTAGTATATGGTGTACGAGGGATAAGATAGTATATGGAATATGAGAAAGTATTTTGTAGTGATGCGATAATGTATGGTGTACGACATCCAGTAAGTGACGTGTTACCATTTTCGAGAATGTAAGTTATTTAATTAAAACAGTTAAATTATGGTGTATGAGAAGGAAAGTGGTACTCATAAGTTTTTTGTTGTTTGAGAAAAAAACTTTCCTACCTACTTATCCAAATTTGAAAACTTGGATCGAGAGACGGCAAACAAACATTATTTTAATGCTGGCCTACAAGTTGTTGTAAATATTTAGTCTATTTGCTTAATACAGATAACACATTCACATCTTCAGCGGGAGACCAAGGTTCAATTGATTATCGGCATTTGCTAGATTTGGAAACAAAATACACATGTAGTATGGATATTGCAGAGGTGAAACACTTTTATTTACTTTTCTTCCGTTCTTTTCATGACTCTAATTGTTCAATAATATATTGTCTGTTATGATTTAAATTTTGTTTACATAAATTTTACATAGGTTATGTACATGTTGAATACATCAATATTTCTTGATGGTGTGTGTGAAGACAATATGCTTGTTTTAGGAAATTCAAAAGTTTTAGTGGCAAGACAAGTCTTAATTTGCTTAAATGCTTAAACTAACTTTTGTTTTTAAATTATTTTATTTTTTTTTATGAATTATATTGAATTTAAGTAAAAGAAAATTAATTCCATGAAAACATTATATTTAAAGTTTTTTTTTATAACTGATTTGAATATTGCTTTCGTTTTTGCATTACTGACTCAATTGTTCTGTTAAGTTATAATTTAAAAACTCTCGCATGCATTTTTTAACAAAGTATAATCAGTGTATGCAAGGTTTTAAATTCTTTCATTATAATTGATTCTATCATTACCTTATTTAACCCTTGAATGCATGGTAACAAAACACAGTACCGTGAGTCGAAATCTCTGCTCAGCACCCTTACGGTAGTTCCAGGTTTGTTTGGTCGGTTTTCAGTAAAGTGTAACTGGGATTGTATCATGCCATGTATCTGAGGCATGATACCCAAGTACTCAGTCAGTCAGTCGTTATATTTTGAATGCGAAGTTAAACACCATACAAATTTTATCTTTCAAAATATACATTTTTTTAATACGTACTCTAGTTTTTTAAAAACCGTAAAAATGTATATTTTGAAAGACAATAAAACAATCACAAGCTTTATGATTTGTAGTTTTGTTGTGTTTTATACTGATGTATAATATTTCACACGCATACAAGAACATTACACCACATATATAATTATGTATATGCAAAAAGAGCAATTACACATGTACATCAACATGTAAATATGGTAATACAAATATGTAGTAAAAAATGGTACCTTTCTCGAAAATAATATCAAATAACTACAGTGATATATATGCAAACACACACTTTGTATTCGGGGTCTTCGGTGTCCAAGTGGTCTAAGGCGCCGTCCCAAGATCACTAACCTCATAAACACTTATCTGACCCTGAGGGGAATTTCATTATAATTTACATAACAGTTGATAAGCACAGGTTCAACCTCATTAACTTATATAGCCAAATATTGACTCACCAGCATTTTTAATATTATTATGTCAAAAGACGATCCATAAATAATAATAACCCATATATTCTCTGCGGAGATTTCAATGTTGTACAAGACTACATACTAGATAACTGTAGTTATAAAAAATAAAAAAAAAATAAAAAAGCTCATGATATAAATTCTTGAACTTATGCACAATTTTAATCTAATCGATGCTTTTATAGAAAATAATCCATTGTTAAGAAGATATACATGGAGGAAACAACACCGTTTCAACAAGCCATGCTTGACTAATTTCTTTTATCAGAAAGTTTACATGCTTCAGTAAACAAATGTTCTATTGCACCTAGTTATAGATCAGATTACTCTTAATATGTCTTTTACCAGATGACCAGCTATTCCTTGAAGTTTTATTAATGGAAATAAGGGGGAACGCCGTCTCAAGATCAGTAACCTCATAAACACTTATCTGACCCTAAGGGGAATTTAATTATAATTGACATAACAGTTGATAATCACAGGTTCAACCTCATTAACTTATATGGGCCAAATATTGACTCACCAGCATTTTTTAATAATATTATGTCAAAAGCACGATCCATAAATAATAATAATCCATATATTCTCTGCGGAGATTTCAATGTTGTACAACACTACAACCTAGATAACTGTAATCATAAAAAAGAAAATAATAAAAAACTCATGTTATAATTCTTGAAATTATGCACGATTTTAATCTAATTGATCCTTTCAGAGAAAATAATCCATTGTTAAAAAGATAAACATGGAGGAAAAAAACACCGTTACAACAAGCCAGGCTTGATTATTTTCTTTTATCAGAAAGTTTACATGCTTCAGTAAACAATTGTTCTATTGAACCTAGTTATAGGTCAGGTCACTCAATGGTAATTCTTAATAATATTATGTCTTTTACCAATTTTATTCCTGGGCGTCCGTTATGGAAACACAATAATTTTCTTTTAACCGATCTAGTTTATTAAAAGATCATTAATAATAAAATATCAGAAATTAAATGTCAATATGCATTGCCTGTATACAACCTTGAAAACATTAATTTGATCCCCGAAAACCAATTACAGTACACTATAGATGACCAGCTATTCCTCGAAGTTTTATTAATGGAAATAAGGGGGGAGTCAATTTCATATTCATGCTATAAAAAGAAAAACAAATGACCAATTAGAAAAAGATTTAATAATCGAAATAGAAAAACAACAAAATAAGGTCACAAATGAAAATATAGATTTTATTGAAAATCTAAAAATGAATTTTAAAAATATACGTAAACACAAAATGCAAGGTCATATGATACGCTCAAGAGCACAAATAATAGAAAAATGACGAAAAAGCAACAAACTATTTCTGTAACTTAGAAACTTTTAAATCTTTAAATAAAATCATACCTAAATTGGAAAAGTCAGATGGTAACATCATAACAGACCAACAGGAAATTTTAAATTAAGCAAAAGTTTTTTATGAAAATCTTTATTCTAGTAAAGATGACAATTTAATTGATATTAATTTAGAACGTGAATTTATTAATTATGACATTCCTAAACTTAGTACAGAAGAAAGCAATTTGCTCGAAGGACCAATCACTTATGAACAGGCATCGGCATCTCTAAAAGCAATGGCTAATAACCGTTGACTTGGCACATCAGGTTGATTCAATGCAGATTTCTTTTAAGTGTTTTGGAAACAATTGAGTCATTTTATTGTTAGGTCTATTAATTACGGATTTAAAAAGGGGAGTTATCCATAACACAAAAAGAAGGTATTATCACATGTATCCCTAAAGAAAATAAATCTAGGTATAGTATGAAAAATTACAGACCTATTTCTTTATTAAATTACATCTATAAAAATATCTTCAGGTGTTATAGCAAACCGAATTAAATCAACTTTACATAAATTAATACATAAAGATCAGACAGGTTATATTACAGGCAGATATTTAGGTGAAAAAAAAACAGATTAGTATACGATATTATGCATTGTGCAGAACAAAATAATTTAAAAGGACTACTGCTTTTGATAGATTTTGAAAAGGCGTTTGACGCAGTATCTTGGGTTTTTAGTAATAAAGTTTTATTTTTTTTGGCTTTGGTAAATCTATCATATCTTGGGTAAACTTATTATTTTAACAATGCAAAGCTTGCATTAAACCAAGGTGGTAACTTATCATCATTCTTTAATATAGGCCGTGGTTGCCGTCAAGGAGACTCGTTGTCACCATATTTATTGATTTTATGTGCGGAAATTATTGCAATTAAAATAAGAAACAGCAAAAATATAAAAGGTATCAAAATAGGCAATACAGAATATAAAATATCACAATATGCAGATGATACATCAGCTTTTTTAGACGGATCACAACAGTCTTTAAATGAAACACTATCTGAATAATCAAGTTATGCAGAATATTCCGGTCTCAATGTTAACTTTGACAAAACACAAGTTATATGGATAGGGCTGAAAAATACAGTACTGAAACTATCAAAACAAAATAGAAACTAACAGCGGGAATAACAAACTTTAAACTGTTAGGAATACACTTTGACGTAGATCTTGATAAAATAATATCAAAAAATTACCAAGAAAAAATATCAAAAATAGAAACCTTAATTAAATCTTGGAAACGGAGATATCTTACTCCAATAGGGAAATAACTGTTGTCAAATCCCTTCTAATTCCAATATTAAATCACCTATTTATGTCCCTTCCAAACCCAAACTTCAATACTATAAAACACATTAATAGTCTATTCTACAGTTGTATCTAGAATGGACCAACTAAAATTAAACAATTGCTTCTTGTTAAAGAGTAAAGCCAAGGAGGACTTAAGATGATAAACATTAATGCATTCATAGCAACTTTAAAAGTCACCTGGATTAGACGATTAACATAAACGATGGAAAATGGGCAAATATAACACATATACCATTAAAAAATTGCTAGATTTTGGGGACTCTTATATTTTGAAAATAATGAGAACTATCTGAAATCCGTTTTGGTTAGATGTACTCAAGTCCCTACACACATTAATAAAAATAAAGAAACCTCAATATATGGATAATATACTACAAACACCAATCTTTTTTAATGAAAATATACGCACTGGAGGAAAACTATTTTTTTACCCAAAATGGTACGATAATGGAGTTACATTTGTCAACGATTTCGTAAACAATACTGGGGACTTTTATTCAGAATCGGAATTTAAAAATATATTTAATGTAAAAACAAATTTTATACAATACAATGGAGTAGTAAATGCTATAAAATCGTTTGTACATAAAAAAAATATGACTTTAAATAAAGAATGTTTAAGACCTATACAACCCCAACATATAGTTATATTACAATATCTAAAAAGAGGTTGTCAAGACATATACTCAATACTTAATAATAACAATAATGAACCAACATCAAAGTTAAAATGGCAACAGATCTACGTCATAGATGAAGTAATATGGGACAAAATATTTGTGTCACCTTTTAATAACAATCTTAGTGCACAACAACCATGGTTTCAAACCAGAATAAATCATAGGATTCTACCATGTAAGAAATATCTACATACATTAAAAATAATTAACAGTCCTATATGTACATCCTGCAACCAGGAAGAGACCCTCGTCTACATGTTTTGGACATGTCCAACAACACAAACATTCCTTAATAAACTCAAAACTTGGTTCTCTGCTATTAATGTAAAATGCTCATTTTATATAAAATGTTTTATATTTAATACCAATATAGAAAACAACATGTCACGAACAGAAATCCAAATTATTCTTGAAATAAAAATATTACATATTTTCTACAAGACGACTGCATGGAACACTTTCCACTGTTGCTTTTAAACACAGACTCAAATATACACTTTTATCACTCAAAGAAATAGCAATAACAAACGGAAAAATTGATACCTTTAAAGCATAGTGGCATAAACTTCTGAATATTTAAATTAATACGACATTTAAAGGGATAACTTGATCCTGGTAATGAAAATATGTAAAATAATCTTTAATAACAATGTTAGGACACTCGCAGATTCTGGATCCTGGCACATGGCACTTTTCAATTATATTAGTGAATTACTACCACAAGACCGTACATGGAGAACATTATGTAATATATTTAACCTAGTCAAAGTATATTAAAAATACCAATAAGTTCCCTCTAGAAAAACATTGATATCTAGAAAATTGTAACAAAATTAAAAAAAAATAATCTACACCTTTTTCAAACTGGAAAAAGACTGAGAGAAAAAGATATGTTTTATAGGGAGAAAGATAATGTAATTTGTTATTTGATTACAACTATGATATATGTTTTTATAATGTAAATGAAAAAAAAAAGATCACTTACCTCTCACCGCTAAGGTCGTCGTAGGTTCGAGTCCCGCTCGCTCAAAACAATTTATGTGAGAAGTTTATTGCCGAAGGACGGTGGTTCTACTTAGATTCATTCTGAGGTCTTCCTCCACCTAAAAAAGTGGATATGCCATATATAACCTGAAATGTGTTGAAAACTCCATTAAACAAATTGTATTCGCACAAACAATTGCCATTGAACTTTGTCCCTTTACACAATAATAATGGCTTGATTTGATAAAACAGATTTGATAATTTTATCAAAACTAAACAGGAATTAATGGACGTTTTGAATAATGTCAATAAAGCTGTAGGACTTGATCAAGTCATCATTTAATGGAAAATCTTCCCATTATCTTCATCGAGCACTTTCTGAAAACATACTTTGGCATCAGCAAATATGTAATGTCAATCTACAAAAATGTGATTAGAACGAAGCGTCAAATTATAGGTCAATTTCATTAATAATTTGGAAATGTCATGGAAAGCATATTTGTTTATACATACATGTATCTATACTATAATCAATACATACCGGTAATCATCTTCACAATAACAGACTAGTATATCTGAAACAAGTCGGCTTTTGTTTTACCAATATTTTACTTAAATACTAAACAACTTAACTAAGTTTTGACTGTGTATTTATTTATTAAATAATCTTTATCTATGAAACCATATGCAGTTTTACAGAAACCAGTCTAAAATCATGATCATCTGGCTTCTTTTCTTGGATTAAAGTGTTTAAGTATTTAAGTTAGTGAAACAGGAGCCTTCTGTTCTTCCTTGTCATTAATTTAAGTTTTTTTTTATTTTACTTCGATTGTGAAACAAGTTCTAACAACTTAGGCAAATCACGCTCGAAGTCTTCCTGGTTTGAACCAGTACTAAGCATATGCGGAAAAGTGTCTTGCTCAAGGACAGCACACATAGCCGTGGCAGAGGATCGAACCCACGACCCTCCGATCATTGATTCGGTGCTCTACCACTAGACCACGCGCTTCCTGGTCATTCTACTGTATATCAAGTTAATTATTAACTACATTCCAATACAAACCTCCAGACCATGAACATATACATGTTCTGTATAGTTTTGTGGTATATCAAAAATATTTGACAGAGTTTGGCACCGATGTCTTATATTAACAATTAAACACTTCTGTTGTTTCAGGAAGTCTTTCAACTTTGATTGAAAACTAATTAAAAATCGCAATCAAAAAGTATGCTAGAATCGAATTTTCAGAGAGAATGTTTCAGAAGGAGGTGTACCGTAGGGCTCTGATTCAAACGTTCTTTTTAAGGTCAAAAGAGATCAACTTTCTTTGTTTACGATCATAATCACTTAGGTATCACTCTTAGTCAAGAGGGATCCCGGTATCAAAGACGTATCCATCATAGTAAAATCAGCATCTCACTATTATGAGGTCAAAAGAGATCAACTTTCTTTGTTTACGATCATAATCACTTAGGTATCACTCTTAGTCAAGAGGGATCCCGGTATCAAAGACGTATCCATCATAGTAAAATCAGCATCTCACTATTATGATCCGTAGATACACTTAAAATAATGTGCGGTGTTGTTTACCAATTCTAATCGCAAATCATGATATATCTGGCCTATACATTAATCATTGTAGTGATTGAGTGTATTTATCCAATGTTTAAACTACTCGATATTGCCTATCGGTCTAAATTAGAGTAGTAGGTATGTATAGTGTTTAGCGTCGTTTTGTTACTCCTGAGACATCAACATAGACCACTAGGTCACCTGTTAGGCAGCGACACAGATAATTAGGTCACCCTTTAGGCAGCAACACAGACCACTAGGTCACCCTTTAGGCAGCAACACAGACCACTAGGTCACCCTTTAGGCAGCAACATAAACAACTAGGTCACTCTTGATGCAGTAACATAGACCACTAGGTCACTCTTGAGGCAGCAACATAGACAACTAGGTCACTCTTGAGGCAGCAACATAGACCACTAGGTCACTCTTGATGCAGTAACATAGACCACTAGGTCACTCTTGGAATCAGCAACATAAACCACTAAGTCACCCTTTAGGCAGCAACACAGACCACTAGGTCACCCTTTAGGCAGCAACACAGACAACTAGTTCACCCTTTAGGCAGCAACATAGACAACTAGGTCACTCTTGATGCAGTTACATAGACCACTAGGTCACTCTTGAGGCAGCAACATAGACAACTAGGTCACTCTTGAGGCAGCAACATAGACAACTAGGTCACTCTTGATACAGTAACATATACCGCTACGTCACTCCTGTGACATCAACATAAACCACTAGGTCACCCTTTAAGCAACAACACAGACCACTAGGTCACCCTTTAGGCAGCAACACAGACAATTAGGTCATTCTTGATACAGCAACATAGACCACTATGTTACTCCTGAGACATCAACATAGATCACTAGGTCACCCTTTAGGCAGCAACATAGACAACTAGGTCAATTATGAGGCAGCAACATAGACCACTAGTTCACTCTTGAGACAGCATCATAGAACACTAGGTCACTCTTGAGACAGCACCATAGACCACTAGGTCATTCATGAGTCTGCAACATAAAACACTAAGTCACTCTTGAGGCCGCAACATAGACCACTAGGTCAATTTTGAGGCAGCAACGTTGACCATTAGTTCACTCTTGAGACAGCATCATAGAACACTAGGTCACTCTTGAGACAGCATCATAGACCACTGGGTCACTCATGAGTCTGCAACATAGAACACTAAGTCACTCTTGATGCAGCAACATAGACCAACTAAGTTACTCGTGAGATAGCAACATCGACCACTTTGTTACTCATAAGGCCGCAACATAGACCATTAGATCACTATTGAGACAGCATCATATATGCTGTGTACATTAAACACTCCTTAAAATATATGATATATACACTAAACACTCAATTCTATATCTACTATGTACATTAAATACGACTTTCTATATCTACTATGTACATTAAACATTAAATTCTATATATACTGTGTACATTAAACACGACTTTCTATATGTACTGTTTATATTAAACACTTACTTCAAATCTTTCAATACACATTAAATACGACTTTCTATATGTATCAAGTATGTGCTATGTGTAATAAATACGACGAAAATATTAACTACTTTCTTTATATGTTGTGCCCGTTAAACGATGCTTTCTATACGTGTTATTTCCATTAACCGAGAGTTGTTGTATATGTTGTGTCCGTTAAACGATGTTTTCTATATGTGTTACTTCCATTAACCGAGAGTTGTTGTATATGTTGTGTCCGTTAAACGATGCTTTCTATATGTGTTATTTCCATTAACCGAGAGTTGTATAATTATGTTGTGCCTGTTAAACGATACTTTCTATGTGTGTTAATCACGTTTTCCGAGCTTTTCCTGCAGTAAAGAAATAAGAAATAGAACGACTCCTTGTAAGCACAGAACGCCACAAACAAATGTAAATAGACGTTTGATTTACATAAAGGCTCTCGTTTCTGTCAAAGGGAGAAAACTCATTATGAGAGAATTATGTCATTATTTGACGATTTGTTCCCCTGATACACATACCCGCTACTCAGCAGAGCGGTAAATTACGTCAGCGGGATTCCCCTACCTTTTCCAGTATTATTATGCATATTATTGAACTATATTTAACATGTTAAAGCTTTCACTATTCTAGTGTGGTATTATGGACGACAATATAAAAGAAATAACTCGCTTACAAACCTGCGTTTGAAGGTAATAACTATGTAATATTAATTTTTATTTTAGACACACTAACATGTTTATTTCTGTGTTTGGAGTCTCGTCAACCTTTAAACATGTTCTCATAATTAGCTAAATTATAAATGTTTTCTTTTTTTTACAATATGTACACGGCGAGTTCATTGAACAGGTAAACAAGTACATGTACATGTATTAATTCTGGTGTATCGCATCATATGAGGACATATTTAACACGACATAAATAATTAGGCAAATATTGACATGAATTATGTTAAATTAATTCCAATTAAGAGGAACACACGACATTGTTGAAAACAAATTTTACTCTGTTTCACGCATTAAATCAATATTTAAATGTATGAACGTATAACTGTATAAAAAAAGGCAATTGCGCAGGTAATACGAATGCCAACAAGAAAGTATTGATATGTTCCAAGTATTAATGTCGGAATACAATCAGAAACTTCCTAGTTATGAAAGTGTTACCGTTTTAGCTACCTGTGGCAAAAGCTCTCCGCCCTGTGTTCGTCGTCTCTGTCCCCCGTTAGTCGTTAACCTTTGCTTCAAAATATTGATTCTTCACTGGAAACGCTTGGCAGATTTGCATCATATTTTTTACGAAGCATTCTTACACTACCATCTTGTTAATATTATGACACTTGACTTAAATTTGGCCGCGTTCAAGGTGCTTACCAGTTTGATTAGTTTCTTTTCAAAACTTAAAAAAGTCTCTTTTAAAAGTCCATGGCATGGACCGTTGATATTTATAATGTAGTATCGCCTAATAATTTCGCCCAGATTTGTTCGAGACGTGACCTTAAGTGCATTATTGTTCCCACCTGGGGATTTTTTCAGTTAACATAGGGAAGTTTTCATTCGAAATTTTCATCTAAACAACCGAAACAGCCAGATATAATCATATTTGATATAAATGATCCCTGTGGAAAGGGTTCAAGTTATTCAAAATAAAGTTGCTATGGTATACTGGGGCAAAGTCAAGGGACTTTCACTTTTCCATTGGAATAGTATTGGAAAATGGAACATTATCTTTTGAATATTGTTTTTTTTAGGAATTATATGAAGCAATTTGACATCTGGATTATTTTAGTCATAACTGGTTTATCTAAAAGGGATTTAATACCCATAAGGCATAAGGCTTCCGTGGGGTAGTCGCATAATGGCGGTTATAAATAATCCTCAATTCTTCTTCTTTAAAAATGCATTTTCCTTATTTTAATGCTCATTTTTTTATTTGAATGGCATTATTGATGTATTTTGAACATTTTGATAGCATTGTCATGTTTGAATTGTGAATTTAGAAGAAAAAAAATGATGCTTGGAAATTGGGGTATGAATTCATGATTTCGGAAGTCTACTTTCACTTTGTCACCAGTGTACACACTGAGCAGAAAAAAAATGTCTTATATGACACATGACCCCTACTTTTCTCATCATATTTTGATAGTGCAGAGGTTGACAAACAGTAAAATGTAGGTTTCACTTCTTTCATTTGGGACTCTCTATGAATGACAAGCCTTCAAACTTTTATTATTTACTATAGAATAAAGAACAAAAATCAATGGTGGGGTTACACCATAAGGGACCAACAGAGGCCCTATAGGGATAAACTAGCGTTACTATAACTTCCTCCTAAAACGACCTGCTATACTTTCATATTTGGTTTGAATTATATCTATGAAAAGTGATATACATGGGAATGCTATGGGAAAACATTTTGATTTAATCTTTAATTCCTCCATACAAGGAGAGCATAATCTATCAGTTCTTCATAGGACTGGCCAATTGAAAATTTGAAACAGAGCAGGTGAAATAAGGTGAGCGACTTAACCCCATTGGACCTCTTGTTAAATAAAACTTGTGTCTTCACGCTAGTTTTGTAAATGTGAAAAGTCATCTTAATCTAAACTAACGATTCAATCCGACTGCAATAAAATATATGGACTACGAGTTCAGGGAACTGGTAAACAAATACATGTTTTGGTTAATAGAACCATCAAAGAACACTTTTTCAAACGATAATTAAAACACTCAATAGGTAAAAT
Organism: Panopea generosa; assembly: GCA_029582155.1. Lineage (NCBI taxonomy): Eukaryota > Metazoa > Mollusca > Bivalvia > Adapedonta > Hiatellidae > Panopea > Panopea generosa. The sequence continues at coordinate 10,305,466 of CM055899.1, forward strand.
AATTCAAACGAACTGCAAATCAATTAAAAACTAAAGTTTATTTATGGCTATAACAATTTTACGATGTTGTTACTGTTCACCATAGTATAAATCTGACGACCAGTTAGTGACATATATTTCAGATAATATCGACTTAATGAGAAGTGACATTGTACTACAACTACAGTTAAATTAATTCCAATTAAGAGGAACACACGACATTGTTGAAAACAAATTTTACTCCTGTTTCACGCATTAAATCAATATTTAAAGATATGAATGTTTAACTGTATGAAAAAGGCAATTGTGTAGGTGATGCGAATGCTAACACCAAGAAAATATTAATATAATTCAAGTATTAATGTCGGAAACCGTTTGACGCTTCCTGAGTGAGTGAGTGAGTGAGTAAGTGAGTGAGTGAGTGAGTGAGTGAGTCAGTCAGTGAGTCAGTCAGTCAGTGAATGAGTGAGTGAGTAAATGAGTGAGTGAGTGAGAGAGATAAGGAGTAATTGAGTGAGTGAGTGAGTGAGAGTGAAATAGTGGAGCAAGTGAGTGAGTCAGTGATTTATGGATCGACAATAACATTATTACAAGGCTGACGATATATTCTTCTTTAATTCACAGATTTTTATTCAATAACTTTACTAACCGGCAAATATGATCACGGATCAATGTTTTATAACAAAAAAGCTTTGTTTCTGCATTACTATAGCTAAACGTGTATTCCGTTTGTGCACTGGCACATGGCAATTTTCCAACAAAGCTACACAAACAGCTAGTTTATTTGTAATACGTATGTATGGTAGATATATGCGGGAAATAGTGTAGCGAATTAAATACCATCTATTAATTGTAATGTATATATTTGGTAGATATATGCGGGAAATGATGTAACGAATCAAATACCATCTATTACTTGAATATCTATATTTGGTAGATATATGCGGGAAATAATGTAACGAATCAAATACCAGCTTTTACTTGTAATGTCTATATTTGGTAGATATATGCGGGAAATAATGTAAATAATTAAATACCATATATTACTTTATGTATGCTAGATCTATGTGGGTAATAAAGTACCGAATCAAATACTATCTGTTACTATATGGTAGTTATTGTTGTTGTTGTATGGTGTTTAGCGTCGCTTTCAACAATCTTTCAGTCATATCGCAACGGTGTCTACTTGAGACAGTATTCTGAGCGCTGTCACACTGGAGTATCATGCCGCAGACACATGGTATGATATCCCAACCAGTCACATTATACTGACACCGGGCCGACCAGACCTACAACTGTCCTCGAAATGCTGAGCGCCAAGAGAGAAAGCTTCTAGTACCATTTTTAAAGTCTCTGGTATGACCCGGCCGGGGATCGAACCAACGACCTTCCGCATGCTACTATATGGTAGATTTACAGGCTAAATAAAGTTACGAATCATATTCCTTCTATTACTTATGTTGTCCAACTTGACAAATATATAAATACTCAATATTGAGTAATACTACATGAAAAAGTTAATGAGGAAAGGTATATTTTATCATTTGAACGCACGATTTTTTTCTGTAAAACTTGTACAATATTTCATAGTTGAAACGTATGGCAAATCCATAGGGAACACCAGTTTTATAAAAGCGAGATAAGAGCTAAATTTAAATTAAACACATATAGTTTACATGTAGTTTAAACATATTTCATTTCAACATGAAATAGGGTAAGGCTATAATTTATTTCAACATTAGGTTCGTCTCGTCCCCTACTTTTTATTCAAAATAAATATCAAAAAGACATATTTTAACGTTTTTCTTTGCCAATATTATGAAAATAAAACAAAGGTCTGAAAGAAAGAGAAATGTAAGAAAAAAAAACATATATTGTTTTATTATGTCATCACTACTCATGCGTCCCGTATCGACATCTCAGTAGCACCCCAGTGAGACAATCAGATTAGTAAATAAATAACTTTTTGTGTCCTATGCAATTCGATCATTGTATTCACTGAAAAGAAATAGTTAGAGGTTCATAATATCGAAGTAACGACGGAACCATTTTAAGAAGTAAAATACAGATCTGTTCTCATGCATATGTGAAAAACCACGATCTTACAATATATAGCCAAGTGCAAATATATCATATGTCACTATTTAGACATGTATAACTTTATCATATTTCACTATATAGTCATGTACAACTTTATCATATGTCACTATATAGCCATGTACAAATTTATCATAACACTATATAGCCATGTGCAACTCTATTATATTTCACTATATAGCCATGTACAACTTTATCATATGTCACTATATAGCCATGTACAACTTTATCATATGTCACTATATAGCCATGTGCAACTTTATCATATGTCACTATATAGCCATGTGCAACTCTATTATATTTCACTTTATAGCCATGTGTAACTTTATTAAATGTCACTATATAGCCATGTGTAACTATATCAAATGTCACTTTATAGCCATGTGCAACTATATCATATGTCACTATATAGCCATGTACAACTTTATCATATGTCACTATATAGCCATGTACAACTTTATCATATGTCACTATATAGCCATGTGTAACTTTATTAAATGTCACTATATAGCCATGTGTAACTATATCAAATGTCTCTATATAGCCATGTGTAACTATTTCAAATGTCACTATATAGCCATGTGCAATTATATCATATGTCACTATATAACCATGTACAGCTATATCATATGTCACTATAGATACATGTTAAACTATATGACATGTTACTATAGATACATGTGCAACTATAACATAGACCACTATATAGCCATATGCAACTATAGCATATGTCACTTTATAGTCATGTACAACTTTATCAAATGTCACTGTCTTGCTATGTTCAACTATATCATATGTCACTTTATAGCCATGTACAACTTTATCATATGTCACTATATAGCCATGTACAACTTTATCATATGTCACTATAAAGTCATGTGCAACTCTATCATGTGTCAATATATAGTCATGTCCAACTATATAATATGTCACTATATAGCCATGTACAACTATATCATATGCCACTATATAGCCATGTACAAATTTATCATATGTCACTATATAGACATGTATAACTTTATCATATGTCACTATATAGCCATGTACAACTTAATCATATGTCAATATATAGCCATGTGCAACTTTATCATATTTAACTACAAAGTCATGTGCAACTCTATCATATGTCACTATATAGCCATGTACAACCTTTATCATATTTAACTACAAAGTCATGTGCAACTCTATCATATGTCACTATATAGCCATGTACAACCTTTATCATATGTCACTATAAAGTCATGTGCAACTCTATCATATGTCAATATATAGCCATGTCGAACTTTATAATATGTCATTATATAGCCATTTACAACTTTATCACATGTCACTATATAGCCATGTACAAATTTATCATATGTCACTATATAGACATGTATAACTTTATCATATGTCACTATATAGCCATGTAAAACTTAATCATATGTCAATATATAGCCATGTGCAACTTTATCATATTTCACTACAAAGTCATGTGCAACTCTATCATATGTCAATGTATAGCCATGTCCAACTATATAATATGTCACTATAGAGTCATGTACAACTATATCATATGTCACTATATAGCCATGTACAACTATATCATATGTCACTATATAACCATGCACAACTATATCATATGTTACTATATATACATGTGCAACTATAACATATGTCACTATATAGCCATGTACAACTATATCATATCTCACTATATAACCATGTACAACTATATCATATCTCACTATATAACCATGTACGCCTGTGTTTTAATATCATTATAAGCCAATGTACACCTGTTACTTAGTGTCATTATACAGTATACAAGGGACGATTATGTTACAAACACAAAGTCAGTGTTTCAATATACATGTTTATATGTGCATGCATGTATTTATTTCCTCACATAAAGACTCGACAGACAGCAATGTGTGATAATGGTTCACTCTAACCTCTGCATATCTGCTAGCTCACAATATGTTATAATAATGTTGTTGTATGGTGTTTAGCGTCGCTTTCAACAATGTTTCAGTCGTATCGCAACGTCTGTATGAGGCAGTAGTCTGAACACTGACACACTGGTTTATCATGCCGCATATATATAGTATGATACCCAACCAATCACATTATACTGGCATCGGGCCGACCGGATCTAGAACTATCCTCTTAATGCTAAGCAACAAGCTAGGAAGCTTCAAGTACCATTTTTCTAATCTTTGGTTTGAGCCGATCGTGGATCAAACCCACGATCTTCCGCATGTGAGGCGGACGCTCTACCACTAGACTATCGCTGTGGTATTGTTATAATAAAGCAATGTAACTATTCTGTACAATATATATATGTTTTTCGTTATATTTTATTATGAAAGAATAGGATCATTGTGGCTCATGCATGTCATTAGAAGCGACAATTTGATGGACAAGAACGATGGATTGTGCTGAAATTCTGCAGCTCTGCAGGAATCAAAGTTCTAGATCCATTCTGCATATTCATGTGTTGATGTGAGTTTTTAATCTGTGTCTTATTTTGTTGTTTTTGTACATGTAGAGTGAACCTTGAATCTTCCTTCCTGATGGCGTCCAACTACCTACAATGTGTTGATACACAGTAAAACCCAATGCATTCATTAAATGCATCTTCTTATTATACGTAGTATTGTCCGTTAGGTTTAACCTGGCACTCATGAATATTCCGTGTATATCCGTAATTTAATTTTCGAAACTCACTTTTCAAACTCGTTTCCTACTACAATGGAATTTCCCAAAATTATCTTTCTGTAGGGTTAATCTACATTAAACTTTGAAATTAGTTAGAACCATTTGTACAGTATGGTGGTATATATAAAATCCTGACATCATGTGTGATGTCAGGTACGTCGCGAATACTTTATGTCACGAGTTAAAACACTGAAACAATGACTGAAGTGTATGTAAACATAAATATAAGTTTATTCCCACAAACCTCCCCCCCCCACAACCCCCCAGCCCCCCCCCCCCAAAAAAAAAACAAAACAAAACAAAAACAAAACAACAACAACAACAACAACAACAACAACACACCAACAAACACACACACACACACACACACACACACACACACACAAAACAACAACAAATATACTTTTATTTAGAGTGCATTGATGTTGACAAAGTTTTGCAGACTTTGTGTCCTTCAATACTTTGTTTAAAAATGTTTGGACATATAATTGACGTTTTGTAGACCAATTAAATCCTGTAATTTCTGACAATACAGATGTTTTGTAAGACTCATATTGTATGGGAAAATTTACAACAAATCAAACAAAAAAGGGAATAAAAATGTTTTAACTCAAGTATATATGGCTTACATAAAGTTGATTTTAGGAATAAATAAGTGGTAATAAGGTTAACTTACTGTAATTCTGATATATAAACTAATGCACAAAAATATTGTGCTGCCAATATGATGTGATGTTACGACATATTTCTACTTTAACTATAACTTAGCGATTTAAATTTACCTTCGTTACAATAATCTACATGTCTTTTTTGTCACGATGTATATTTTTAACGACACTACTGTAGTCTTACTCGAAACTCACTTTTCTTACTCGAAACTCACTTTCTTTACTCGAACTCACTTTTCTTACTCGAAACTCATTTCCTACTAAAAGCGAATCTCATACGCATGTGTATGTTAAATTCTAAAGACGATGGTTTTTTTTATTACACATCTGGCACTCGAATGGTTTATCTCCAGTGTGAATACCATGTGTTTTTTAAAACTCGACGATGTTGCTAATTCTCTATTACAGATATGACATTTGAATAGTTTAACTCCAGAATGTATCATCATGTGGCTTTTTAGACTTGATGACTCTGTAAAATTCTTATTACACACACGACACTCGAATCTTTTCTCCAGTATGTATCCTCGTGTGCCTATTCAAATCTGACGATGATGTGAATTTCTTATTACACACAAGACACTCGAACGTTTAAACTCAAATATGTATACGCACGTGTTTCTTCAGATTTGAGGGTGATGTAAATTACTTATCACACACCTTTCGCTCAAACGCTTTATTTCTCGCGCTTATCATCACGTAGCCAATTATAATGGGCGGCACAATACTTCATTATAAACCACCTGGTACTCAAATGGTTTCTATTTAGTAGCTATCCGCATGTGAGATTTAAGATTTATTGACACTGCAAAGTTACCGTGACCCACCTTTATCATGGACATATATTGATCAGTTTGTTATTCTCAGAACTTGTAGCTGTATACGAGTATTTAATGATTTCTTAATTACAACAACCTGTATCAAAAATGAAAATCAAACTTGTTAACTGGTAATAAATAAAACAGTATCATTGGGCGCTGCTTGTCTCTGAAATATGACAAGTCAACTTTAATATTCACCCGAAACATCATATTGTACTTTCGTCCAAATAATATAAACATCTATAAACGCTTCTATTATTCTGATAACATTCCCTATATATCCAACAGTATTCTTATATATTGTATTCCTTGCCACAGTGTTTACGTAACCTATAATTAAAAGTAAATATATCAATGGAGATAAATGTGTGTCATTAGTGCCGCCAACTCAATTAGTTGAGCATTCACCCTGTCAGCGAAATGTCCTTGGTTCGAATCCCGAACTGGCTGCATATCTTCTCGTCCTCTTATATTGGCGCTCTCTCAAGTAACTATATGTGCGAAAATTATTCCTGTTACTTGCGGAAGGACCGTGGTTCTACTAAGATTTAATATGAGGTCTTCCTCCACCAATTAAACTGGATATGTCATATGTAACCTGAATGTGTTGAAAAGTGGCGTTAAACCCCATTCAAAAAAGGAAAAGATAAGCATGAAATTTAAATACCTAATATGCATAGAGTATTACAATTCCGTTCCTGTCGAAAAGGGACACTACTCTTGTAAATGGTTGGAAAACAATTTCTTAGAGTTTTTATCGGTATGGGGGAAAAAACAACAAGAAAATACCAACTGTTACTGTTTTGTAACCTAAATTTTCATATTTTTAAAACTATTGTCACACCACTGGTTCATTATTTATTAAAACTGGTATTAATTCATCAAATAATAAGTTGCAGAAAGTAGTATTACTGAAAATTAATATTTCCATGCGATAAATTGATAGCGTAATTTTTATGCCATCGAGGGCTAACAGACGATCAGTTAACTTAACCACTGTTTCCTGCGATTAACCAGTACTCGAGCACACCTCATCTCCGCAAGTAACTGATAACATTCCCGCTTGAAACAGTGGTGAGAGACGAATGATAATGAGACACAATGTCGTATATTAATCATCACGGACACTGTTGCCGGGCGAGGGATTCGAACTCACGACCTCTTGATTGATAGTCAGACGCGTAACCGACAGCGCTTAGAGTTCTACTCATGGGACTAGGTATCGTTACCACGAATTCAACGGTCAATTAAGGTCATGAAACAGAATAGAATCCAATACAATGAAAGCATTTAAAACATTACATACACTTATTATTCTTTGTTTAAATAGGCTAATTAAGTATTTTATGCATTAATACTATCCTGATTGCATGGAAGTCATTAAATAATAACTTAAAGAACAATTGATGCCAATAAAGCGTTTATAAAAAATGCCTTCAGATAAAGTGTTTTTGAATGAATTTCTATTACTTAAATTCAGTAAAAGTCATAAAACAAACAGAAAAAAAGTATATATATACAAATTAGTTCAAGCATTTAAGCAAATTGAGAATCATAATATTTTAAACAAACAATAAATAATTGAACAATTAAAGTATGGAAAAGAAAAGAAGTAAATAATGTCAAAATTTTCAATAATAATTTTTGACTATGCTTTTTCCACAGCAATATCCAAGCCATTTCTTTTTCAAATCCAGCTAATGCAAGGATTTGACCATGGGTCTCCCACTGAAACATTGGATGTGTTTGCCAGTTACACCACAGAAGTCTTATTATCTGTACTAAGAAAATGGACTTAAATATTAACAGCATCTAGCAGGCAAGCATTAAAATAATTTGTTTATAATCGTCTCTCGATCCTAGTTTTTAAATATGAATAGGTAGGAAGGGAATTCGCTTTTCTAAAAAAAAACAAAAAAACATACAGTATTCTTATCTCAAGGAGCTATTATCTTAATATACACATTACATCTTATCCTCCATCATCTACTATAACTACCTTATTCCCCATCACTCGTAAACTCATACACCATACATTACCTTATTCCCCATCACTCATTATCTCATATACTACCTTATTTCCCATCACATATTATCTCATACACCATATACTACCTTATTTCCCATCACTTATTATCTCATACACTATATACTACCTTATTCCCTATCACTCATTATTTCAAACACCATATACTACCTTATTCCCCATCACTTATAATCTCATACACCATATACTACCTTATTCTCCATCACTTACTTACTATCTCATACATCATATACTACCTTATTTCCCATAACTTATTATCTCATACATCATAAACTGTCTTATCCACCATCACTTACTATATCATACACCATATACTACCTTATTCTCCATCACTACTATCTCATACACCATATACTACCTTATCCACCATCACTACCATCTCATACACCATATACTACCTTATCCGCCATCACTTACTATCTCATACACCATATACTACCTTATTTTCCATTACTAACTATGTTATACACCATATACAACCTTATCTTCCATTACTTACCATCCCATACACCATATACTACCTTATCCACCATCACTTACTATCTTATACACCATACACTACCTTATCCTCCTTTTCTAACTATGTTATACACCATATACTACCTTATCCTCCATTACTTACCATCTCATACACCATATACTACCTTATCCACCATAACTTACTATCCTATACACCATATACTACCTTATCCTCCATCACTTACTGTTATACACCATATACTACCTAATCCTCCATCACTTACTATCTCATACACCATATACTACCTTACCCACCATCACTTACTATCTCATACACCATAAACTACCTTATCCTCCATCACTACTATCTCATACACCATTTACTACCTTACCCACCATCAATTACTATCTCAAACACCATATACTTCCTTATTTCCTATCACTTATCATCTAAAACACCATATACTACATTATCCAACATCACTTACTATCTTATACACCATACACTACCTTATCTCCCTTCACTTACTAAGTTATACACCATATACTACCGTATCCTCCATTACATACCATTCCATACACTATATATTACCGTATCCTCCATTACTTACCATCTCACACACCATATACTACCGTATCCTCCATTACTTACCATATCATACACCATATACTACCTTATTTACCATCACGTTTTATCTAATACACCATATACTTAATTATCTCATACACATATACTACCTTATCCTCCATCACTACTATCTCATACACCATATACTACCTTATCCACCATCACTTACTATCTCATACACCATATACAACCTTATCCAACATCACTTACTATCTCATACACCATATACTACATTATCCTCACTCACTTACTATCTCATACAACATATACTTTCTTATCCACCATCACTTACTATATCATACACCATACACCACCTTATCCAACAATACTAACTATCTCATACTCCATAAACTACCTCATCCACCATCACTACTATCTCATACATCATATACTACCTTATCCACCATCACTTACTATCTCATACACCATATACTACCTTTTCCTCTATCACTTACTACCTCATACATCATATACTACCTTATCCTCCATCACATACTATCTCATACATCACATACTACCTTATCCACCATCACTTACTATCTTATACACCATATACTACATTATTCTCCATCACTTGCTATCTCATACACCATATACTACATTATCCACCATCACTTACTATCTCATACACCATATAATACCTTATCCAACATCACTTACTATCTCATACACCATATACTACCTTATCCTCATTCACTTACTATCTCATACACCATATACTATCTTATCCTCATTCACTTACTATCTCATACACCATATACTATCTTATCCACCATCACTTACTATCTCATACACCATGTACCACCCTATGCAACATGACTTACTATCTCATACACCATATACTACCTTATCCACCATCACTTACTATCTCATACACCATATACTACCTTTTCCTCCATCACTTCTATCTCATACATCATATACTACCTTATCCATCATCACTTACTATCTCATACACCATATACTACCTTATCCTCCATCACTTACTGTCTCATACAACATATACTACCTTATCCTCCATCACTTACTATCTCATACACCATATACTACCTTATCCTCCATCACTACTATCTCATACACATATACCACCTTATCCACCATCAATTACTATCTCATACACCATATACTACCTTATCCACCATCACTTACTATATCATACATCACATACTACCTTATCCACCATCACTTACTATCTTATATACCATAAACTACATTATCCTCCATCACTTATTATCTCATACACCATATACTACATTATCCACCATCACTTACTATCTCATACACCATATAATACCTTATCCAACATCACATACTATCTCGTACACCATATACTACCTTATCCTCATTCACTTACTATCTCATACACCATATACTACCTTATCCACCATCACTTACTATCTCATACACCATGTACCACCTTATGCAACATGACTTACTATCTCATACACCATATACTACCTTATCCACCATCACTTTCTATCTCATACACCATATACTACCTTATCCTCCATCACTACTATCTCATACATCATATACTACCTTATCCACCATCACTTACTATCTCATACACCATATACTACCTTATCCTCAATCACTTACTATCTCATACAACATATACTACCTTATCCTCCATCACTTACTATCTCATACACCATATACTACCTTATCCTTCATCACTACTATCTCATACACATATACCACCTTATCCACCATCACTTACTATCTCATACACCATATACTACCTTATCCACCATCACTTTCTATCTCATACACCATATACTACCTTATCCTCCATCACTAATATCTCATACATCATATACTACCTTATCCTCCATCACTTACTATCTCATACACCATATACTACCTTATCCTCCATCACTTCTATCTCATACATCATTACTACCTTAACCTCCATCAATTACTATCTCATACATCATATACTACCTTATTCTCCATCACTTTCTATCTCATACATCATATAATACTTTATACTCCATCACTTACTCTTTCATACACCATATACTACCTTATTCTCCATCACTTACTATCTCATACATAATATAGTACCTTATCCTCCATCACTTACTATCTCATACACCATATACTACCTTATTCTCCATCACTTAATATCTCATTCATCATATACTATCTTATCCTCCATCACTACTATCTCATACACCATATACTAATTTATCCTCCATCACTACTATCTCAAACACTATATACTACCTTATCCTCTATTACTTACTATCTCATACACCATATACTACCTTAACCACCATCACTTACTATCTCATACACCATATTCTACCTTATCCACCATCACTCACTATCTCTTACATCATATACTACCTTATTCTCCATCACTTACTATCTCATACATCATATACATATTATCTCATTTGCAAATCTTACTTTCTTGCACACAATGTACTTTATCATGTGTAAAACTTACTTTCTTGTATACTATCTAGAGTGTATAATTTCTTTCTCGCACACAATAAACAAGCTCATGCGTAAAACTTACTTTCTTGTACAACATATTAAACCATGTCTTCTGCAGTACTTACTCCTTTTACAATATATACTGGCACTATCTTAAGCACATAACTTGCCTTTTCATACATAATATACTATCTCATGTGCAAAACGTACTCTCTCGCACACACAAATACTAAATCATGCATAACTTACTTTCTTGTACAACATATACTATCTCAAGCGCATAACTTGCCGTCCTGCACACAATATACTATTTAATGTGCAAAACTGACTTTCTCGCATAACATATACTATCTCATGCACAAAATATAATTGCAGTTAATCAGTACTAGAAACACCATACCTCTGCCAGTCACTAACTAATTCTTCACATAAGTTCAAGGTAGGAGATTCATGTCCAATTATTGCAGTGTGGCTGGTCTTGGATTTTAACTTAAGACTATCTATCTTCACAAACTGATAAACCCCATCAGGGTAATAAAATGACCCCTGTAATGATGGTACCGACTAAGCAACATTGACCCCGGACCATTTGCTGGAAGTGGGGTGCTTAGAATCTTCCAGAAGTTGGGAGTTGTACAAATTTATTCGATATGAAGGCGACATTATTACACTTTACATATAGAACAGATGAGTCGGTAAAATTTTATTTACATCCATACATTTTTAGACACAGCAAGCGAATACTCAACTGGTTGTTTCTAACAGGTTATGAATACATTGTCAAAAGGTATCCAGCAACACAATGTATGGTAATGATAGCAGCAAAAAAAAGTGTAAACACATGCAACACTTACATATATAGTGGGTGGGGTAATTTTTTTTACAGATATTGTAGAAAGTAATTGCTGTTTATAATGCAATTAAAAGTTTTCTGTCAGTTTAAATTGCCGATTTCAGGCAATAATGTCTTCTTACTGCATCCTCCATCTTTTTTAACCATGTACATGTGAAAAATGGCCAGAAATAAACATAACAAAAATGACCTTCGTTTTAAATAGGCCTTTGTCGATTTCATTACGAATACATTTTTATGCATTTCTAAAAATACCGAAGGTGTTAAAAAAAAACAATGTAAGATAATTACCGTTAGATCTATTAAGATTATGAATTTGAATCGGTTTAAACAGATAAAACACATTTGATCGATTTGTAGTTTACCAATGTCGCCAAAATATCGCAAAGTTATCCGCGTTATTCATCAATGATAATCACTCAAATCGAACGTAAATCAGTTGAACTTACCTTAGTATATAATGCGTTAAAATATCTTGGAACAATATGGCTTAATTCAACTTAAAAACGGTGTAATACACCATCAGAAAATGTGCATATTTACAGCATATCGAATTAACGGCCATGTTGTTGTATTGTAATGACGTCATCCAGTTCGTGGTAGAGTTCTGTTTGATTGGTTAATTCGTGGTAACATCGTGGTAGCGTTCTGTGCTGCGATTAGTCAAAACTACCACGATATCTACCACGAATTTACCTAGATAGATGCGTTGGATGTAGCGCTTATCGGGCCCGGCCCATGTGATAAAACATTTACCTTTAGTAGTGAATATAGATTCATGAGCGAACAAGGGTAACCTCGAGTTCACTATCATCGTGGGTCCATTTCGCTTCCATCCACTATGCATGTACCAAGACAATATGCATGTAGATTTTCTATATAGATAATATTAATGTGCATAGAAAATATTCATGCACATAGGCAATATTTATGCCCATAGACAATACACATGTCCATAGACAGTATAAATGGAAAGAGAGAATATGCATAATATTATACATGTTTGCATATATTCAATATACATGGCCACATACAATATAAATGTACATAGACAAGATACATGAGCATAGACAATACGCCTGTGCATAGGCAATATACATGCATATAGACAATACCACCCCTGAACTCCTATATAACACAACGGTATGCAGGCGTAATATGGAAACAGTACTTGATCAAAATGATAATTGATTAACGTTAAAAAGTAGGCAAAAATACCTGTGTTTAGGGTTACTTGACCAAAAAAGATACGGTAGGTAGAAAGGCATTTTTTTTTCTATTTTTGATTTCATGGAAAAACTGTCATGATAATGAACTACTATAAGCAAATTGAATATAATTTGTTTTTTTTTCTGTTTTATAAAACAACTAATTATGATAGTAAATAAATAAAAAAAAATACAAATATTATTTTCTTGCACATTAAGCAGGGACCTGTTTCAATAACCTTCGAAAGTCATAATAACAAAATGATGGGTGGTGGGATGAGGGGGTATTTTTAAACAATGCAACTCGTAGGTACGTATGTTTAAAATAGATTACCTGTTAAAATCCATAGTTTTTATTGTTTTAAACTGTTATACTGGCATTGCTTTAAACTGTATAACACTATATCATTTTGGGAGAAACATTTTCTTACACAAGGGGAAAATATGTGTTTGTGATGGGAATGAGGTCGAACTTGGGTTCCAAAAAAGAGCAACAAAAAACAACAACTTGGCAACACGCTGGATATTTCGGGTATAAACACACACATGGAAACAAAGGAGGCGATTCGATCCTCCGCTATAGTTATGTGTGATCTCCTTAAGCAAGGCACTTTGTTCAGATATGCTTATTATTGATTCTACCTTGGAAAACGTCGACCGTGATTTGTCTTACGTTGTAATAACTTGTTTAACAATCGAGGTAGTTAACTCGGCTTAGATCAAAACGAATGCATTGTTATATCGACCAATGGCGGATTTACTCTTTAAATAATCGGGGCACAACACCCCTTTATAAACTACCCGGCATATTTTCATATTCGATTATATTTGTTATTGGTGCGGCTAAATATTTTACAAAACTTAAATGTAAAATAGTTTGGAAATTAGCTAGTACATGTAAAAAAAATATTGGTGCGGCAATGACGCACCATGCCGTACCCGTGTCTCCGCCCATATATTATACTGCCGGGTGATTTTTGAGCGGGGACAGAGATCGAGTCTGCTACATATGGACTGAGCAACCAACACTAATGGTGGAAGAACTTGTTGACAAACCCCATTTTAAAAAAAGAAATAATTATTTTCAAACCGAGCGGTCAACATCCTATCCACTACACAACTGTACGTTGTTCCTTCAATTTATTTTAGATAGCTAATGGTACTTAAATCGATAATGATTGCATATGATAATAGTTATTCATTTTTATTGTGATGTGTTTTATAAGCAAATTGACTTATCAGTAACCCTGAATAAATAATTCCGCTTTATTGAGTTATTGGCTTATATCCAAACATGTGTCGTACCCCGACTTCTTTCGTGTTAAACAAGCGACACTACTGAGTCACGGTTTGTAACCGGGTTTTCCGTGTTATAAATATAGACACGCATTGTCTTAGTTAACAACGGGAAAGTGGGGCTGTAGTGTAACGTAAAATTATGCTCAATATCCTGCCATATATTTGAAAAGTTGTGACGACATATAAAGGCATGTGTCAATGTGTTTATAAGTAACTTATTGATTGTTTATATTAAATAATTAGATGTCTATTGGACTATTTCTTCAAGTTTCGTTTTCCATGTATTTCATACATCCATCATTAGTTTTGGTTGGTCACCTCAGATTTACGAATAATCAAACACACTGCTGCCATTTCTTCGTTAAGCAGTCCATATACTAGTCCTACTTTGGTTTTCCGTGTATTTTATACTTCCATCACTGTGGTTTCTCGCTGTCCGTTATGTTAGTTTTTGTTGGTCAGTATAAAGAAACACTAAAATAATAAATTTAAATATTACCTCAGGTTTACAAATAATCAAACATACTGCTGCCATTTCTTTGTTAGCTGTTCATATACTAGGCCTTCTTTCGTTTTCCGTGTATTTTGTACACGGGTTTATTTAATTGTTAGTCTCGATATACACGTGTGATCAGCAGTTATCAATTCGACAATAAGCTGTATTTCAGGTTTCTTGTTCTTGTTGTTGTATTGTTATTATAAGTGTGTGGTGTTTCGCATTCGTGTATTAACGGTTCTCGTGAAATAATTTAACCCTTAACAACGTTTGTTTTCTGACACAAATTGTATCCACATGAATCACATTTGAAATAGAATCGAACGTATGGCCAGACCTTTTTGGCTTTATTTGTTTACAATTTGAATACACACTATATAATGAAATATGTGTTTATATGGTAATAACATATGTTTAAAGTAACTGTTAAAAGCTTATCAGCTGATAATTTCACGTGTCGCTGTCATGTTAGTGGTGATTATGTGTTGGTCCAATTATAAATTAATATTTGTACAATTATCAACATGACAAATATATAAGTTCTCACTATTGAATAATACTACATCATAAAGTTAAAGAAGATGGGTATATATTGTTAACTGAACACAATATTTTTTATTTAAAACATGCTCATTACTGCACGTCTGGCAAATCTTAAGTCTGCAACATAGAAAACTAGGTCACTTGATGCAGCAACATGGACAACTCGTGAGATAGCAACATCTACCACTTTGTTACTCGTAAGGCCGCAACATAGACCATTAGGTCACTCTTGAGACAGCATCATAGACCACTAGCAGTCAGGACCCACACGGTCATTTTCGTACGCAACCCTGCTCACTTAACGACAGCGTAGCAACGGTGAAAATAGTCCACTTTCAGCATCCCAAGCTATTTTGGGGGGAACTTGCGGGGGGAAATTGAAATTGTGGTCTCAATACCACGATATCAGCTTGATGTTCGATTCGGAAATATTTATAATAATAAAAGAAAAGCTGGAATACTTTAAAAATGTAGTATACTTGCATTGTTTGGTCAAAATATCGATTTTAACCCGCACAAAGGCCATTTTTTATGCTCCACTGTTTCGCCGTTGTTGAAAATCACTCTTTTTCGATTCACGTTTAGGCTATTATACGAATGTTTTTTTTCCTGTTCTTATACATGTGCTATAAAATCAGAGCTTTTAATAAGTCTGCCACATTTAAACTATTATTTATAACGACGAAAAACATGCACACTATTAGTTTTTTTAACACCACTTGCTCGATTTTTGCGTTGGTGAAAGTGGCGAGTTCACGCAGATCGATTCTATATGGGGTCGTCTCAAAAGTAAACGGAAGGCAACCCGTGTTATTAAAATTGTTATTTGTTCCTTCCCTTTTTTCTGTCAACCAAACCTATCACCAAGAGGCACTTTATTGTACGAGTTTTTATAAAATAAATTACATCCGTTTTTAAATTTTTCATTTTTATAGGTTTTCATGACAATAGCTTCATTTATCTGGTAGACTATAGTTGCAACTAGCATAAAGATATATATAGAGAGAGCCTAATAATGTGTTTGATAGGTCAGGTTTGTTTATGAAACTATTAATAGAATAATTAAAACTGTTTAGAATTTAGAAAAATAAATTAACGGTATTTTCATATTTTTTTTAAAAAGCCTTTTTGTTTAACAAAATTTCTTTCTAACTTTCTTTATTTTTTGTTAAAAAAATCTGTATTAACATCAAAATGTCTGATCTATGATGTTGCATTGAATCAGTAAGTGCATTAAACACTGAATTGCTATTAAATGTAAATAATGAATACAAAAATATCATTTTAAATATGCATGTACAACTGAGTTTTAACAGTAACTTAATTACACTCTTTATGTCTTTGGTTTAAGATGATGAACAAATTGGCCAAAATTATGAAACAATAATTTCAATACCCAAATGGTCTTTGCCTGTGCTTTTTTCTTTTCTTTATTAAATGTATAAATATACACACTGAACACTCACAAGAACAATTAGTATATTGATATCATTGTTTTATTTAGGCTTCATTGTCTTAAAAACATTTTTTTTTAAATTTTCACCAATAGGATTTATTTCGTGATTAAGCAGCCCAATGCATCAGTATTACTGATATAACATTTTCCCTGTGCATGAAACTTTACTGAGAGCTTGATTTTATTTTTAAAGATATTTTAGCATCCCATGACAAAATAACATTTTATTAAAATTCACAATTTTAACCAGTATTGGGTTTCTGCTGGTCTCTTAGTATTGTATACTCCAGAAAAAGATACTGTGTGGCCCATTGAATTCAAAAGGGGTATAATTTTTATTTTTTTTTACGAGTTTTACAAACAATACTGTTTTTAATAATTGTTTCACAAGCAATTGAAACACTACCATAAGGTTTCATTTTACTGACAACATCTAAAAATGTATATATAAAACAATTCCTACAAAAAATGATAACAAGAGCTGCCGGAGGGACAGCGCACTCAACTATTTCAATGCTGTTCTAAAACAACAGCTTTTTCAGGAAATAAGTACCAAATAGAAAACAAATAAAACTCAGGGATGGAGAAATTAAACTATAATTATTGCTTATCTGTTAAAAATAAATTAGCAAAATAATTCACCAACACTATTCATTTTCATTATCAACAGTTTTTTTTTAAAACAACAAAGGGGATGGATGACATATAGGCCTATGCACCAACTTCACAGCAGAGGGCAAATACCAGTACCAGTTCATGAAAATGGCTCTATAGTTGAAATAATCTTGTACCAGCATGCATAGTTCATCACAGTTGGATACCCTTTCATGAAAATGAAATAAAAAAATAAAAAAAAAAAAACAGAAAAAAAGGATTAAATTTTACAATAAAGAAGAGAGATATTTTTACCCCTCAGAGCAGACAAAAAAAAAAAATTTTGCCCCCAGGATCATGGTTTTTAACAAATTTGAGAGAGTACCACAAACGGACCCTATTTGTCATTCATCTAAGATCAAGGTTTTGTACTACATACTTTAACCTGCAAAAAAACAAAATTTCTAAGTCTAAAAGGGATATAATTCTGCCAAAATGCAATCAAGAGTTATGGTTCTTATCTCTATGAGTTTCCTAAAGGATGTTGAACACACATGAGAAGTTCCATTCTTGTCCAATGATAGGATGATGAAATAAGTACCAAATCAAAAAACTTTATCCTCTAAAAATCACTAACCAAAGTTTCCAAGTACAAAAGGGCCATAACTTTGTAAATATGCAGTCCAGAGTTATGGTTTTTAACCCTGTGCATTCCATTGATGATACTAAACAAACATGTGAAGTTTTATTCATATTGTATGAGTGGTTGCATAGATATTATACCTGATAAAAAACTTTAACATGAAAAATTAAGTCAATAAAGGGCCATAACTCTGCCAAAATGCAACCCAGAGTTATGTTTTTTGTGTCTGTGTGTTCCACTGATGATGCTGAACACACAAAAACTTTAACCTGGAAAACCCAACGCCGACGCCGGAGCGAGTACAAAAGTCTACGAATAGTCGAGCTAATAAGTGAATTTACTATTTTCCAATAGCATTCATAAGTAAAAACCAAGGACCCCTTTCCGGGCTCCAATATATCCTAACCCCTTCGTTTGAACAATATTGAACCTCCTACTTTTACGATCTTTTATTATGCTGAATACGAATGCATTCGACTCGTCAGTTCTTTAGAAGATTTTTGAAATTTCAAAATTTTATACAATTTTGGACCCCTGCTGGTTCATTTTGGATATCAAATACCCTTAAAAGGACTCAGTTTCAACAGTTATGACTAAGCAATGCTCCAGACACCATATGAATATAATAATACCAAAAATGGTTTTGGAGAAGAAACTTTTTGAAATTTCAAAATTGTATCCCTTTTTGGGCCCTTGCTGGCCCCTTATGGATAATAAATCCCTTTAAAGAACTCATTCTCAACTGTTATTACTGAACATCTGAAGCATTTTCAGACAGCATTATGATTGGAATAATACCAAAAATGTATAAGAAAAAACATAATTTCATGTTTACTCATACTTTTCCTACGTAAACATCAAAGTCCCCTTACTGGGCCCCAATACATCCTAACCCCTTCATTAGAACAAAATTCAAACTGTTCATCATATAGATCATTTGTACCAAATATGAATGAATTTGACTCATCAGTTTCAGAGAAGATTTTTTTTTTTCATATTTTTATCCCATTTTGGACCCCACCTGGCCCCTTATGGATATTTAATCCCCTTTAAAGAACTCAGTCTCAACAGTTATGACTTAGCAACGCATCAATCACTAATATGATCGGAATAATTCCAAAAAATAATGAGAAAAACACAATTTCCTGTATTCCCTTACTATTTCTATGTAAACATAAAAGTCCCCTTACTTGGCCCCAATATATCCTGACCTCTTCATTTGAACAAAATTCAAACTCTTCATCATATGGATCATTTGTACCAAACATGAATGAATTTGACTCATCAGTTCTTGAGAAGATTTTTGATAATTTATCCCTTTTTGGGCCCCTTATGACTATTAAATCCCCTTTAAAGCACTCAGTCTCAACTGTTGACTAAACAGTACTTCAGACACCATTATGATTGGAATAATACTAAAAATTGAAAGAGAAAAACATATTTCCTGAAAATTTCCTGAGAAAAATATTATAAATTATAAGTCCCTTGCACTTTCGGAGAAGATGATTTTTGATATTTTGAAAATATTAACTGATTAGACCCTTGGGCAGGGTCAAGTTTGACCAAAGGGTCATCATTTGAACAAACTTGAGAGCTTCATGTAACAATTCTTTGTCGTTTCAAGCGAAAGTTAACGACGGACACGAGACTTTGCTCAAGTGAGCTAAAGAGGCCAAACTGAACCCTCATGAACCCTTGTAATAAATTTGGTGAAAATATGTGAAATAGTTTTAGAAGAAAATCGTCTGAAGCAAACGTTAACGACTAACGATAGACACAGGGTGATCACAAAAGCTCACTGTATTGAGCCTTCAGCTCAGGTTAGCAAAAATTCATTCTTATTTAAGCATAATTATTATCATATATTACCCCTACATGATCTGCAAGTTATTTTTTCACTATTTCTAGTATTAAACGGCACAAATTTTGAATTGAAATTAATTCTCTTTATATGCTCACATTCACAAGTAGCACACATGTAAGTTTTAGTACAATAGGACTGGTGTATTGGTTTCAATATTTTTTTTGAAAGAGGTTTAATGCCATTTTCAACACATGTCAGGTTATATAATTATGGCATATCCCGTTTTATTGGCGGAGAAAGACCACAGAATGAATCTGATTAGAACTACTGTCCTTCAGCATTCTCAGTGAGTCACATAAAAGTTTTTTGAATGAGCGCTACTTGAAACTAAGCGGTGAGTGGCAAGTGATCTCGAGATGGCGCCTTAGACTTCTCGGCCACAGACCACTCTACTGATTTCAACAACTTGCACGTCATCGCATAAGACCTCCTGACCTTTGGCCAAGAAAGCTAATATAATCTAGGGTTCAGACCATTTTCGTTTAATACTTTCATTTGAGTTGCTCTTTTATTTGGTCGTTTGAACAATTTTTATATACCTTTTCTTAACAATATTTCAGTCATCTAACAGAAAGTAACATATTTCTCTCTTTTTCTTCCCTGAGAAGACGGTACAATCCTAACATTTACCTTATCTATTAAGTTGTATTAATTTGTCACATAGAACAAAGACTTCAATAAAAAGGAAACAGTAAGTAAGCATAATTTATCTGTATTGTTTTTACTATTTCCAAGTGACAAAATAAAGTCAGCAGCGCATTTATCATGTAATCAGCTAGATCTTCCTTCTGGAAATTGACCAGACCTGAAAATAATAAGAAACATATATTGGGAATGTAACTTGAAACTCAAGTTCTACCAGCACAATAAGTAAGCAAGTTTACTTTAATGTACACAAAACTCCTATATATTTATTTTATATCTAAATATGGGACAAGAGGCCCAAGAGGACCTGAACACTCTACTTGCAACAGATGCTACATGTAAAATATCCAAGGTCTAGGTCTTAAACTTTCAGGGAAAATGTTTTTATTTAAAATTGTCACCGTTTTTTGTGCTTATAGGCCCTGTGGTGGTGGCATTTGTAGTCAAATGACGCTGGTTCAAGAACTCGTATGAGATCTAATGGTTATATAACTGTCGTGCAAGTTTGATTTAGATTCAATGAAAAATAATGGTGCTATCCCATCTACAACATTTCCCCTATACAACTCTGT
Organism: Panopea generosa; assembly: GCA_029582155.1. NCBI lineage: Eukaryota > Metazoa > Mollusca > Bivalvia > Adapedonta > Hiatellidae > Panopea > Panopea generosa. The sequence goes on from CM055899.1 coordinate 10,327,483, forward strand.
AAAACAGTGACTCCTGTGGTGGCCCCAAATTTGACCCCAGGGACCCGACTTCAACAAATCATTTAGGAGACCGCCATGCAATGCTACATGTAATATATCTAAGGTCTAGGCCTTGAACTTTCAGAGAAAATGTTTTTAAAATTTTGCTTTAAATATGCTATAAGCCATGTGGCGTAGGCATTTGAGGTCGAATGACACTGATTCAAAAACGCATCTGAGAACTTGATATTACATAACTGCTGTGCATGTTTGGCTAAGATTCCATGAATAATGAAGGTACTATCGCGTCTACAACATTTTCCCTATATAACTCTATGTAAAACAGTGACCCATGTGGTGGCCCCAAATTTGACCTCAGAGACCATACATGACAAATCTATTAGGGGACCTCAATGCAATGCTATATGTAATATATCTAAGGTCTAGGCCTTGAATTTTTAGAGAAAATATGTTTTTTCCCCGAAAATGTGCTTATAAGACCTGTGGCGGGCATTTATGGTCAAATGACACTGGTTTAAGAACTCATCCGAGATCTATGGTTATATAACAACTGTCCAAGTTTGGTTAAGATTCAATGAAAAACGAAGGAGCTATCGCGTCTTCAAGAAAAAGGTTAACAGGTGAACAAATTAGAGAGAGGATCACAAACTGATCCTATTTGTCAAACATTTAAAAACTTCAAATAAACATTCTAAATCTAAAAGGGATATAATTCTTTCAAAGGACAATCAAGAGTTAGGGTTCTTGTCTCTATGAGTTTCTAGATGATGCTGAACACACTGAAGTTTCATCAAAATCAAATGACAGGTTGAATGCAGCTGCTCAAAAACTCGAACTCACTCAAAAAAAAACTTTAACCAAACTTGCCAAAATGGCCACAAATAAATAGCATATAATATCTAAAACCAAAAATACAGAGACATGTAAAAAATTACCATCTTCTTGTGAAACACCAGTTTCTCTCATTAGACACTCAATGTTGCTAAATCCTGTGATTGATCTTATCCAGTCTTCCACTGTTACATGAATCTGAAGTAAAAAAATTGTTAGCAAATAGATTTTTTTCATTTATAGACTATAATTCACCAAATGTTTATTTACCTACCCCTTGTATATTTATTTTATAAAACAAAATTCTGATACCTGTGAAAAATAAAATCTTAAATATTGAGATGTGAGGCCTTCATTCCCATTAAGATGCATATGTCAATTAGTAACAACTGTCATTAGTGTACAAACAAGAGCTGACAGCTAGAGTTATCTAACTAACTGAATTGAGTAAATCTTATAACTGCAACACCTTGTATGAACTTTCAATCCAATACATGGACAGACTGCTGAGTTTTATAATTTCAAAGTCAAACAATGGCCATAATTTGCAAAAAAATCTGACAAGAGTTATCCCACTTGATTTAGTTGGTTTCATAGCTGCAAAGCCATACGTAAAGTTTCAATCAAATACATTGAGTATTAATAAATGTTGCAATATGGACTTGGCGGTACTTGCATGCAAAACCTTTACAATAATTACTAAGTCAACCAATGGCAACAACTTTCATAATATTTATGCAAGAATAGAATTGCTCTCTTTATTCTTTGATTAGTTGAGCTAAAAATCAATACTGACAATGTGAAGGTCAGCTTTGCTTGTAACAAGCTTGTAGCATGAATTAATTTTAAGATTCAAATTAAACTATCATTTCATTACATGTACAAGATTTATTCATACAAATTAACATTTATTTTACAGTAAGTTAAGGCCATCCTTAAAAAAATATTTGTTTGCTGTGCTCTGACTCAGTATTTTTCATGTGGGTAGGTAGGTAGGTAATTTATTTAATTTTTTGCTGAATTTGGATTTTGCATCGTTATTTTAAAGAAAAATGGACAGAAATCATAAAAAAAATTAAACGCTTTGAAAGTCAATATAAACATTGGGTAGCTGCAATTTTGAGTGAGTAGGTAGGAGCATGACAAACATCTATAAAATCTTTATTTCTTTTTGTATGATAATCTTTTTGTAATGGTACATGTGCAACTTCAATCCAGTTAGTCAGAGTGAATGTAAATCTTTGTTTAGCTGAACTACAGTGGTGGCTGAGACTATGGGTAGAGCATGATCTGCCTTGCATGCAGATGGCCATGGGTTCAATCCCGAATCATACAAAAGACTGGCAAGAAAATGGTATTTGAAGCTTCCTCACTTGGAGTTTAGTACTAGGTCTGGTCACCCCAGTGTCAGTATAATGTGACTGGATGGGGAATCATACCATGTATCTGCAGCATAACAAACCAGCATGACAACATTTACTTTTAATATCACGCTGTTTTTTTAAAAAAAAAAATGTTTGCCATGCTCCCAACATATTCATTTAATACTGCAGCTTCCCAAACGTTTTATCCGAAAGCTGCTGCTATCCGAAAGAGGGAAACTATTATCATTACCATCTGTTTTGTTGCAGTTTGAATCAAAATTATGATTCATCAGAAGTTCCAATGCAATAAGTTGATCAATACATAACTAAACATGTAAACTTGCATATTATTCATTACCTGTAACATGACACACAAATTCAAGCTGTTGATAAGTGCTATCCCAACTAAATTGTGCAATTTTACTTAACAACCGTTGACGGTGTATAAGTAAATTATTACTGAGTAAACTAATCACCCTTTTTAGATTGTTTCCGTGTACAGGTTTCAATTTGAAATGATTGTAAAACTATTTCTTGCAGAAGCCTCATTTCTGAACAAGGTCAATGTTCATTTGATTCACTGATTAAAACTGAAGTTCAGCGAGATATTTAGCATGCACTGGGTCTCACAGGCACTGCACATGGGTTTTTAACCTCCAAATTCCAAATGATGGCATACTTTTACAGCCCTCTGACTGAATAAAGCATAGTAGGAATGTTTGAAAAAAACACTATCAATCTCTAAAAAACTAAAATCATTTTTAAAATGGTTGAAAAGCATCCAATTATCATTAATAAATAAAATACAAATGGTTAAGTACACAATTTAAATTATACTATATGGCTCCATATGCGTCTCACTACACAGTAAGGCCCCCTTTTTCCCATGGAAAACAAGGCCTATTTAATTTGGTTTTGAAATATTTTCAAAATGGTCCATAGTAGCTGTTGTTTCTTGCTGCAAATGTGTAAAGCAAACGTTGGTACAGCATATACTGCAATAAGACATCACGGGTGTTAAAAAAGTGGGTTATTTAGGATATCCAACTTATATGATATGCATGTATTTATGAGCATCTGAGGACTTCTTTTTTTTCAATAAATCGCAGGGTGTCACTGCACCCTCTTTAAAAAAAACAACGTGGTCAACCTACCAGTTATTGTGCATTTGTATGTGGTTTACATTCATGCAATAAAAAAAAAATGAAAAAAAATTCTATGTGGAATCTTTTTTTAACATGGAAATCCTAGACCTTATTTTATGTAGAACAAAATTCAACTGTGTAGTGAGACCTATATGGCTCAGTCTCTTATATTAAGAAGATTCAGGAGTTCATAACTGATTCAGGAACAGGAACTAATTCACTTTCACCTTTAAGTTATTAAAATGAAGTTGTATGGTTTGAAGTAAGTGACATATACTGTAGTTATATTTTTTTGTAATGTTACATTTCACCAATATTAGTGACAAGTATTGTAGATTTTACACTTAAGAAATTATATATGCTCAACATTGACTTCATTTCCACAAACACACACTTAATTTGTTATTTTCTCATCTACAAATTTTAAAAAAAAAATTCAAAATGTAGTTTTATCATATTTAATCACGTTGCAAAACTACCATGATGAATTTAATTCATATAAAAACGAATGAAAACTAAATGCACTCAATACTTTTTCAAAAAATAAACAGTGAAACCAAAAAAAAAGCCTTAAGATTACTTTTGAGACAACCCCTTTAAACCATGCTTGGCTAAATTCAACGGACCAAGTTATCTTTAACAGCACACTTATATTTATAAACATTTAGCAATATATTTAAGTACAAAATGATGCATGAATAATACAACTACATTTGTATATTGAAACACCGTGTACTGATTAAGAAATAAATCATTTTCCCATTGATAAAAAAAAAAATTGAAACAGCTTCTCACAATCGGCTTGCTTCAAATCACAGGAAGCCGAATTATTCAATATTTCTTTAACATATACTGGATTAAACTGTAGGCCTTCCATATCGTACATGAAAAACTACGTACAATCATCTATGTAACATAAACGAGTACTTTCATTTGTTTTTTCCGCCAAAAAAGGAAGACTATTGCAGCCATTTCGATAATTCAGATCTGACGGCAATCACTGCTCACATGGCCGCATAAAAATTAATGTTTCTATTGAATTAAACGAATTAAATATGCACTTACCCTATTGTTTATAATAATCCATCATCAGAAACTATTACAAAAGCATTTATGAGCAACTTTTTGCAGAAACAGCGAAGCAAATTCGTATATTGGTGCTTCCTTCTTGTCAAAATATGTAAACAAAAATGGCGTGTCATCCAAGGTCAACAATCAGGGGGTTCCCCGTTGTTGCATGCTAGGCTATATAAAATTGTCGATCGAAATAATTTTTGACCAATTTGATATAGTTTTTATTTTATTAACATATTTGATTGGAATAGCCAAACTTTTGTTTATTCAAATATGTTTGTTTTAGTGATTTTTGGCATGGTGTCGAGGCTACTGTCAAATCAGCTGACAGCATTTCGTTGTTGTTGACAACACTTTGACGGGTACCATCTTTCAAAAGGCGCAGTGAAAATACGACGTTAGCCTGGTATCTAATTTTTTCAAAAACGGCAAATAAGGTATAAAACTATAGATTCTGAAAATTTAAAGAAAATTTGAAGATATCCATTTTTGCTGCGCCTTTTGAAGTTTTGCCAATTTTACATTTTCAGAAAACGCCAAAATTACGGAACGTCCGACAGCGCTACAAATATAAAACCCAACGAACTCTGAATCAGTTATATTTATATATTGCATAATTATTCAATATATTTTGAAAGATGAATTAAAATTTCGAGGACTTTAGTTATGTCATTATCTCAATATATTGAATTTAATAAGGTACTAACATTTCAATTAAAAAGCGCGCGCTCCTTTAATGGGACGTTTTTGTGTCAAACTACTGTACAAAAATGAACAGGTAATTCGGTGAATCCACATTTTTTTATTCTCGTGGGTCCCGACTGCTAGTCACTCTTGAGACAGCAACATAATTATGTGCTATGTACATTAAACACTCCTTGCTATATCTACTATGTACATTAAATACGACCTTCTATATCTACTATGTATATTAAACATTTATTTCTATACATGCTGTGTACATTAAACACGACTTTCTATATATGCTGTGTATATTAAACACTAACTTCAGATCTACTATGTTCTTTAATTACAACATTCTATGCACATTACACACGACTTTCTATATATGCTATATATATATCAAGTACGAATTTCCATATCTGCTATGTGTAATAAATACGACAAAAATATTAACTACTTTCTATATTATGTTCTGTCCATTAAACAATGCTTTCTATATTTGTTATTTCCATTAACCGAGAGTTGTTGTATATGTTGTGCCCGTTATACGAAACATTCTAGTGTGTTATCTCCATTAACCGAGTTGTTGTATATGTTGTGCCCGTTATACGATACTTTCTATGTGTGTTAATCACGTTTTCCGAGCTTTCCCTGCAGTGAAGAAATAAGAAATAGTATGAGTCCTTGTAAGCACAGAACGCAACAAAAAACGCAAATAGACGTTTGATATAAAGAAAGGCTCTCCTTTCTGTCAAAGGGAGATAACTAATTATGAGAAATTTTCTCCGTATTTTAGGTTTCTTCCCCTCATTACACATACCCGCTACTCAGCAGAGCGGTAAATTACGTCAGCGGGATTCCCCTACCTTGTTCCGTATTGTTATGGGTATTATTGAACTATATTTAAAATGTTCAAGCTTTCAATATTCTAGTGTGGTATTATGGACGACAACATAGAAGAAATAACTCGCTTATATTCCCGCGTTTAAAGGTAATAACTATGCAATATTAATTTTGATTTTAGACAAACTAACATGTTTATTTAATAGTGTATCGTCTTCAATAACCGCTCTCGTTTGCATGTCTATAAATTGAATAGTATTGACGTAATGTAAAGATTTGATTGGGTGTTATGGTCTATGTCACATAATCACAGCGTTCTATATAGAATGTTATGGACGTGGTTTTAATTTCTGTGGTTGGAGTCTCGTCATACTTTAAACATGTTCTCATAATTAGCTAAATTATTAATATTTTCTTTTTTTTACAATATGTACACGGCGGGTTCATTGAACCGGTAAACAAGTACATGTACATGTATACATTTTGGTTTATCGCATCATATAAGGACATATTTTAAACGAGATTAATTATTAGGCAAATATTGACATGAATTATGTTAAATTAATTCCAATTAAGAGGAACACACGACATTGTTGAAAACAAATATCACTCCTGTTTCACGCATTAAATCAATATTTAAAGGTATGAACGTATAACTGTATGAAAAAGGGCAATTGCGCAGGTGATATGAATGTCAACAGTAAGAAAGTATTGATATGTTCTAAGTATTAATGTCGGAATACAATCGGAAACTTCCTAGTAATGAAAGTGTTACCATTTAAGCTACCTGTGGCAAAAGCTCTCCGCCCCGTGTTCGTCGTCTCTGTCCCCCGTTAGTCGTTAACGTTTGCTTCAAAAGATTGATTCTTCACTGAAATCGCTTGGCAGATTTGCATCATAGTTATTTACGAAGCATTCTTACACTATCAAGTTTGTTTATATTATGACACTTGACTTAAATTTGGCCGCGTTCAAGGTGCTTACAGGTTTGAGTAGTTTCTTCTCAAAACTTAAAAAAGTCGTTGATATTTAGAATGTAGTATCGCCTAATAATATCTCCCAGATTTGTTCGAGACGTGACCTTAGGTGCATTATTGTTACCACCTAGGGATTTTTTCAGTTAACATAAGGAACTTTTCTTTCGAAATTTTCATCTAAACAACCGAAACAGCCAGATATAATCATATTTGGTATAAATGATCACTATGGAAAGGGTTCAAGTTATTCAAAATAAAGTTGCTAGGGTATACTTGGGCAAAGTCAGGGGACGGAACATTATCTTTTGAATATTGTCTATTTTAGGAATAATTTGAAGCAATTTGACATCTGGAGCATTTTAGTCATAATAGTTGTGACTGGTTTATTTAAAAGGAATTTATTACCCATAAAGGACCAACAGATGCCCCATAGGGATAAACTTACTTTACTAAAACCTCCTTCTAAAATGACCTGCTATATTTTCATATTTGGTTTAAATTATATCTATGAATAGGGATATACATGGGAATGCTATGGGAAAACAGATAAATCTAATCTATAAGTTCTTCATAGGACTGGTCAATTGACAATTTGAAAAAGAGCAGGTGAAATAAGGTGAGCAACTTAACTCCATTGGGCATCTTGTCAATAAAACTTGTTGTTATTATTACTGCTGCTACTACAATTACTACTACTATTACTACTACTACTACTACTACTATTATAACTACTACTACAACCACTATTACTACTACTACTACTATCATTATTACTACTACTACCACTATTATTACTACTACTACTACTAGTAGAAGTAGTAGTAGTAGTATGACTACTACTATTATTACTAATACTACTTCTAATTCGGCAACTACTGCTACTTCTGATACTATTACTAATACTATTACTACCACC
>CM055899.1:11077816-11217816 GCA_029582155.1 Panopea generosa
AACAAAATTGTATAAATAAGGTTTAGGATATCTGTTAAAGTACATATATTGAAAGTGTAACGATAAAATACATTTTATAATCTAGGTATACTATTTTACTGGTCCACAGATGTAAAGAGTGCTTTTATAATGGAACGGGTAAGCTCAATTAGCGACATTGCCGTATTGATATGGCCCCGAGACATTGATATATACTGATAATAAAAATACACATATATCCATAATCAAGTTATCATTTACGAGGATGCTCTTAAAATATGATAGTGCTTGTTAAAAACTAAAGAAAGGACAAAAATACTAAATATATTTCATAAAAAAATATACTCAGAAATTAAGACAATTTGTAATTAACTTGCAAAGAAACAAAATTCTTTATTAAATGTGTTTAGTTCTAGTCTGGTCGACCCAGTGTCAGTATAATGTGACCGAAAGAGTTTCATGCCATGTGTGGCAGCGCTTAGAAAAGTGTCTTAAGTAATCTAGATTAGACACCATCGTTATATGATTTTTTTTCAAAGTGACGCTAAAGCCTATACAACAAATATTGATCGTTTCAGTATATATGTAGTTTATAAAATAACTCATTTTACCCCGTTAATGAAACCCTCACACATAAACAAATTATTTGTACCAAATTTATCAATTAGAATTACAAAAAATATAGCATACATCAGGTCATAAAACATGTCTCATTGTGTAACTTATGGGGATACTGGGATTAAAATAACATACAACATGCTATGAACATATTTTGGGGCCATATTTATTGTAAACACTCTTGCAGCAGGGGGGAGCGGGGGTCTTTGGTTAATAGAACATGTGACAGTTTATATCGGTGGCTTAATTACAAATGGTATGTCCATGTATATATTAAACAACTATATTCTCTGAAACTGTTAATTAACACGCAAACATTCTTTGATTTTTTAAATCGTAAAAGAAAAGTTCATTCCAAAAACTACAATTAATCCATTTCTTATACTAAAATCTAAAAAATCGTTGGGTTCCTTCACGAGGAGTTTTGAAAATACTTAATCTATCACTACTACTACTACTACTGCTACTACTACTACTGCTAGAGTCACTACCACCACCGCTACTATTACTGCTTCTACTACTACTACTACTACTACTACTACTACTACTACTACTACTACTACTACTACTACTATTACTACTACTACTACTACTACTACTACTACTACTACTGCTACTACTACTACTACTACTTCTTCTACTACTACTACTACTACTACTACTACTACTATTTATATTAATAATGATAATAATAATCACGAGATAACATTCAAATTCCTTATTTGACACTATATTGTCATATGCGACACTACATTTATTTACTCGATACACAACATCCTTACTTGACCATAGATTTTTCTTACTAGGCAATAGAATTTCTAATCTTTCTGTATTTAACTTCTTGACATGACATTCAAATTCCTTATTTGACACTTTATTGTCATATGTGATACTACATTTATTTACTCAACTACCTAACTTGACTATAGATTTTTTTTACTCGGCACAAGAATTTCTTATCTAAATGCACTCAATATCCTTACATGTCATTCAAATTCCTTATTTGACATTATAATTTCATACATGACATAAAATTTTCTCACTCAATAAACAACATCCTTACTTTACTATAGCTTTTTCTTACTGGGCACTAGATTTTCTAATCTAAATATACTTAACATCCTTACACAAAATTGAAAATCAATAATAATGAAGCTTTAGAATGTCATAACTTTGAGTTAAAGAAAAAACAAGATGAAACTGCAGTTCTGAATGATCAAAACCTCATATACACAACACAAGCATACGCAAACACGCATGCACATATTATACAGCCGCATAGGAGAGAACTGTAACTAATGGTGTTATAGCTTTTAGTTTCCATGTGTTATAATACTATAGTATTAAGTATATTTCTGTATGTCGATATGTGTAACAAACGTAATAAAGTATGTTTTAACTAAACAGTGTTTATACTTTCTGTATTAACACTAGGAACATTCATAGAGTATTTCATTCCTTATGCAATCAAACAATAGACGTATCCATGGCATTCACATTTTGAAGCTAACTTTTAGTCGAACGACTTAAGGTTCGATTTGACCCGTATATATACCAAATGCAACCTAATCAAAATCAAACTCAAAATCATTATTACTAAATAAGCAAAATAAACATATAACAAACTGATACATCTGGGTATTGGAACATAGTTGCCTCGGTCTATAGAAGTACGATGTTGTTGTTCTCTTGACACTGAGGAATATTTTTTCTAAAAGAGAGTTTCTGTGGAAAATATTGGTGCGGATGAATATCATAAAGGAATGCCTTAAAGGTATACATAAATTGAATGGTTCTAAGTAAAATTATCTCACTATTATTTGGTCAATTTTGGGTGGATTTAACTACAAAATTTAAGCTGATATTTTCCACAAGTAAAACAACTCAATCTAATTGATTTACTACTTGTAATAAGTATACATTAAATGACTACTCAAATCTAAAGTTTATTTTATATATTTATAAAAATATTTACTCATTGGTAAAGGATGACACCTGCCGAATATGACAAAACCAATGTAAATGAAGTTATTGAGTTGAAAAAACAAATGAAGTTGAAACTGTGGTCCTGAATAATTTGATTGAGAAAGTAACAACCTGGCATGCACAAACACAAACATACGTATAAACGCATGCACCATTGAATATACATTTTCTAAACTCGTAGAAAAAATAACCCCCATTCAAAAATGTCCATTAAGCTGTGAAAATGGTCAAGATCGCCATATTAGATTTTGATCGATATCGTAAAGAATGCTCCGTTTCTACGCAAAATAAAGGGGTCCTCACGCATGCACGTGTGCGCACATGCATAATATATCAACTCAAGCAATCTTCTAACGTTTCAAACAGTTTTCCAATTTTGTACGTCTGTCTGGGCTATTTTTTTTTTTCTATGTTCATCTCGGTATATAGTGGTTATATGATATGCAACCATCTGTACTGATTCTTTACTGAAATGTTTTGTACTACTATAAACATACACGTCTTCAAATAACTCCGTTGTTATTGCCAGTCATTGCCTTGTTTATTTTAGGAACCAGTTATTTAGTACTGAATAAAATATACAAAATGTGTTAAGTATAATAGTTAAAAATATTGCTTTGTATTTTCTTTCATAATAATTGCGTGTTCACCATCTTATATGTTATTCAATACTTATGTGGACAACTATAATACATAGTATCTATTTACACATGTGGTGTAACTTCATACGAATTGCCAATCAAAGTAAGTTTAACTATATGTTTTATAGCGAAAAAAAACAACAACAATACTACGGTAGAGTGCAGACCACACAGTCATGGTTTTACTGTACAATCGCAACGTACTTTTATTTGTTGTTGTTTTTTGTAATTACGATACATTAAATGATATATCTCGTAAAACAATCACCATGACTTTTTTAATAACCACCTAATTCTCTATGGTCATCTTTATGGTCTTGTGATTTCGGACGACTTCGTATTTAACGTCATTAGTAGTATATGACATTTGCTTGGAGTCATCCGAAATCACAATCAAACGTCGTGTGTTTTTAATTTAAATTCGAATTCTTAAAAAAAACACCGTTAGTACTCTTATTATTCGGCTATATTATAGTAAAATGAATGAAGTATAACATAATATGTGAAATTCAAGAACTTGTATAATACCTATTTTGCACAATTAAGCGTGAAAGTTCAAAATGTGTTGCTTTTAAATCCGCGTTTATATCAATTAGATTAGATAAAGGTAACACAATTTGCGTTTTATCTGTATAAAAGTTATAATCTTATCACAGAAAATGAAATAACTTATTTATAAAATTTAATGTTAATTGTCAAATAATATTGACAATTTAATAAGAGGGGGGTGGGGAGGCGAAAAATACGTACCGCTAGTGGGCGCTGTTAACGAAAAAAAAACAAAGTTAAACGAAAGCTGAGACGTCATATAATAATTGTGCAGATTAATGATAATTTACTTAAGATGCAAAAAAAAATCGAGTACTCCGTGAACTACCTTTATTACCAGAATCATCATCATCATAACCATCAATAACATCATCATCATCATCATCATCATCATCATTATCATCATCATCATAACCACCATTATCACTATCAATAACATCATCATCATCACCATCAGTAATATCATCATTACATCAGCATCATCAACACCATCATCATCATCATTATCATTATAAATAACATCATCATCATCATTAACATCATCATGACCCACTATCATTATTATCATCATGGCCCATCACCATCACCATCATCATCATCATGGCCCACCATCATCATCACCATCACTGTCATTATCTGCATCAGCATCATCATAGGTATCATCATCAGCGACAGAAGCAGTAAAGTCATCATCAACATAATCATCAGCATAAACGTCGGTATCATAATCACCAGCAACAGCATCGTCATCATCATTATAATCAAATTTATATTAAATAAAACAAACGCAAGATAGAAATCAGATACATATTAATATTACGTAAAGACCAGCCGGGTCCAATACATACTGTAAAACTATCTACAGATCTACACGTGTCCGATTGTATAATTTGGTGTGATAAAGAGCTTACTGAACACAAAATCTAACCGGCGACCAGATTTGTTTTACTACAGAAATAAACCAACAAACGCATATTATCAAAAAATTTAAAATTTCTTTCAATACATTCTAATTGAGATATTTTAAGATAATTTCATTGACAATAAAGGAGTCGTATGGTGGCATAGTTCTGCCAGTCTGATAGTCAGATAGCAACTTCATGATGTCGACATCAGGAGCGTGTGATTTCGACATCCCACTCCTTATGTTGACATAATTTTCTTGAACAAGGCATATACTCAAAACGTTATGGTAACATCAGTAAGTGATTAACTAGCTGAAAAAGCCAGTTACTGCTCTGTCCTGCCATCAACTTCTTCGTTACTGATGTCGACATCAGGTTTACTAGGTTAATGATATCAAAAATGATTCCCCTCGTTAATACATGTAAATCTATACCATAGGCGTAGGAGATGGGGGACAGCCCACCAGCATATATATGTTATTCTAAAAACTCATTAGAATGCAGCATTTGATGTTTTAAGTATCATTTTTACGGGGCAGGGCTGGAGGTGCATGCCGCCACCAACTCAATCCAACACTCTCCCTTACGTTTTAACTCTCAGTGCATGAGTTTCTGGATTTGAAAGCCGGTTCTTAATACATCTGATAGTTGTTAGAATATTGAAGTGTAACACAACCATTCCCCATTAAAACTAACTAGAATAGAACATATGGTTTGTAGAATATAACAATTTCCAGGGACCTACCAGCAGAGAACACCACACTCTCTCAGTGCTCATAGTGCATGACGTACTGGGTTTAAATCCCAGTGGAAGTTCAATTTATATGATACATGTTATAGTTTAATAAAAAATGTATAAAAGTCACAAAATATTCGGGAGTAAATAATAACATTTTTTCTCTAAAACTAAAACTAAAAATACAGCATTAGGTTTTTAAAGATCACAAAAGTTTCCTGGTACCCGAACCAGCAGGGGACAACCCCTCCAGGACCAAACTGCAGTTAATGACAACTATATCTTTTATCCTGGAAACTCATTAAAATTCAGCATTTGGTGTTTTATCTATCATTTTTTTCTGGGGTAGGCCCCCGTAGCCCTACCAGCAGGGGACACCCCTCCAACCCTGATGTAACAACCATTTACCATCTAAAACTTACTGGAATGCAGTATTTGTTTATTAAGATGTCAAAATTTTCGGGGAGAGGTCCACGTAACCCCACAAGTCGGGGATTCCCCTGAGGTCAACGAATGTCGTTCCAGCTCGGTTCTTCAATGAACCAGAATGCACGATCTGGCACTAAGAAAAACAAAATTTCCTAGAGGATACACCCATGGCGGGAAGGGAAACCCCATGAAGTACTGGGTTTGAAACGCGTGGGAAGTTTTTTTTTCTTAATAAAACATTTAAAAGTCGCAAAATATTGGTCCAAGGAGTGAAAAAACAACCATATTTTATCTTAAAATCTCCATATAATGCAGCATTTGGTATTTTAGATATCCAGGGGACCACCACCAACCAACCCGACCACCCACCCACACATAACTAGCGAGAGGATACACCCTCATACACTATCTCCTCTGGTTGCCTCAACCCCCATCCCTAATAATTGAAATGCTTCTACGCCCATGCTTACTGAATAATTTGTTGACTTTCCCAATTGGTTATATTTATGATGTCGACATCAGGTCGCTGATGTCAACATCAGTAACTTATAAGTTGGTGACATAATCATCTGAATAAGTGACTTAATAAAGACGCTGATGTCAACATAATGAGTGAGATGTCGACATGAAGTGACTACTTGACTATCAGACTGGCAGAAATATGCCACCATAGAGTCATGATTGATTAATACACATGTTACTATATATAGTAACAAAAATGGGCGTGTTTTGAGCCGCTTATTGCCTTCACGCGCTGATTATCACTAATCGACCCGGGCTGAAAAATCATAATCATATTCGGCCCGGTGAACGCGTGTACGTGAAACCAATGGCCACGTAAAACGTCATCATTGTCAGTTTGTTTTCAACATGTTGGTATATTCTTTCACGGATAAAAAGTAAGTGTCTTCTTTAAAGAAAATCGCTGACATGGTATTGAGTGTTTGTGAACATTATTTCCATTCTGTTTCTAATGTAAACAAATCAAAGGAAGCAACTGCATAGCGACGTACATTTGAAACTGAAAAGCAAATAAATATCTAAAATACGACGTCAACGTCATAATGACGCAGTAGCTTATCTGGTTAACGTGTACGTAAAATTACATTTTATCAATCTGAACGTCGTGTGTTCAAAACGCGTCAATGACGGTTTCTTTTTGTTTTAAATTAAAATAGTTTTTTGTTATTATTTTTCTTTCATTTTATACTTGGTTAAAATACAAATAAAGTGTGAGTACACATAATTTAGAAGCACGTGTAATAAAGAGGTTGATTAATGGACATCATGAGCATTGCCTTGTAGTGGTAAGTGAAAACCGAACATGTGTATTAAAGACATTGATACACGACAAAGCCGGGCCGGGTGGTGATAATCGGCCAGAATTCATATTGGCCCGAGGGCTAAAGCCGGGCCATTATTCATTTTCCGGGCAGATTATCACCTCCCGACCCGGCTCTGTCGTGTATTAACCGCTAATTAATACA
This sequence comes from Panopea generosa, assembly GCA_029582155.1. Taxonomy (NCBI): domain Eukaryota; kingdom Metazoa; phylum Mollusca; class Bivalvia; order Adapedonta; family Hiatellidae; genus Panopea; species Panopea generosa. The sequence continues at coordinate 11,085,147 of CM055899.1, forward strand.
CATGTTACTATATATATAGTAACAGAAATGAGCATGTTTTAAGCCGGTTATTGCCTTCACGATCTGATTATCACTTATCGGCCCGGGCTGAAAACTCATAATAATAATCGGCCCTGTGAACGCGTGCGTGTGAAACCAATGGTCTAGTAAAACGTCATCATTGTCAGTTCGTTTTCATGTCAGTATATTCTTTCACGGATAAAAAATAAGTGTTCTTCTTGAAAGAAAATCGCTGATATGGTATTAAGTGTTTGTGTGCATCAATTAATGTAAACAAATTAAGGCAAGCAACTGCATAGCGACCTACATTTGAAACTGAAAAGATAATAAATATCTTAAAATTCGATGTAAACGTCAAAATGGCGCAATAGTTCGGTTCCTTAAAGTGCACGTCATATTACATTTTTATCAATCTGAACGTCATGTGTTTAAGACGAGTCAATAACGGTTTCTATTTTTTTTTTAAATTAAAATTGTTTTTATTATTATTATTCTTTCATTTTATACTCGTATAAAATATAAGGAAAGTATGTGTAAATATAATTTAGAAGCACGTGTAATAAAAAGGTTGAAAAATGGACATCATGAGCATTAAACTTGTCTTGTAGTGATAACAGTCCCGGTGAGTGAAAACGTAATGAGAGTGGCGCAACCGAACATGTGTATTAAAAACATAAATACAGGACAGCGCCGGGCCCTGCCGTGTATTAGCCTCTATTTAATTTATGTTTTAATATTGATGAGATGCGTTAGTTGGTTTCCGTCCAATGTTTAAAGAAACACATTTTTGGTCAGAAAACGTGCTCTGAGTAATTTACGGGAGATAAAAATTGAATTTTTTTTTTAGCATTTTACATAGATATCTATCAAAATTTAAAATTATTTTAATGAATTTGCATATAAGATTAACTTCTTTGCTGTTGAGTTCGATTCGTCATATTTTGTCTTCTTTATGTCATTTCTTCTTTATACAACGTGACGTTATCTACGTAATATAATCGTGTAGTAGACTTTTTTTTAAATATGACAACAATTTCCAATTGTTTCAAGTACACCAACAGCGTTATCAAATATACATGCATAAAACGTTGATAAGATATAGAGATAAAACATATTTAAAAACTGAAATGAATTTAAGAACCAAGATAAGACTGATACGGAACCGTGTTTTGTTTAATCAGGATGTGATGATGATAATTTTATTTATCGTCGCCACCGGTTTCCCATATGGGCGACGCCTCCAGAAGAGTAAAAGTTATTTTAGATTTTTGCAGGATAGTGCAGAGATACAGAACACCCTTTTGTAGCGTCCCTGGTTCTTTTACATGATTACACTAGTCCGCTTGTGTTATGATGTACGGACGTTCAATTTTTTATAAGGCGCTGTAGATCATATAATCAACAATCCGTCTAGATCAGTGCTAATAGTAGCCTAATACGTATACGTCAAAAGACAATTGTGTGCGTCTTAGGAAAGCTGCTGTCCATGTATTCTCTTTGAGAAGAATGCATTAGACATACGAATATATTCCAATAAACGCATTCAGTCTTGGGTTACAAGCGCTAGCTTGATGACCTCTCCTTTGAATTAATTCTAACGAAAGTCATTGTATAATCATTGTTTATTTTAAGGTGTGGAAATATGCTTACGTCATATGTGTCATGGCGATCCTGTGGGTTACAGAGACGATCCCTATAGTTGTCACGGCCCTACTCCCTGTTGTGCTATTCCCAATGCTACAGGTGGCCACTGCAAAAGAGATCGGTGGCTATTATTTTACAGTAAGTCTACAAAAGAGTATAATCGTTTAAATGATTTCTCCACCAAAGAACCATTATTAAATCAAAGTCTCGTCTTTTACCAGAGGGACAATTTAATTCATTTATAATATTTTTTTTCCACATATTGTAATTTCGTCTCCTGATTTTTCTTATTCCCCACTTTGTTGTTGTGGTTCTTCTAATATTTTCATTACTTATGATAATTATCTTTTGTCTTCTTTGTCGACTTATTCTTCTTCATTTTCTTCTTCCTCTGTTCCTGCTTATCATTGCTCTTTTTATTGTGTTTTTTTTTTGTACTTCTGATTATAGATCTTCTTCATTTTCTATTTCATCTTCGTCTCCTTTGTGTTCTTCTTCCTAATATTGTTTTTATTTTTTATTGTTACCGTTGTTAGATGTTCTACATCATCATCTTCTCCTTAATCTCAATCTCTCGAACAACTTTGCATAAGCTGTCTAAGTCATTTCTGAGAACAGTATTGTTTTCTTATTTTTCTTTTTTATTCAATTTGTTTGTTTTCTATTTTTCTTACCACTGTTATTTCTATAAATATATCCAGCTACTTTTATAGCCATATATCAAAACATTGACTGCTTTCATGTGGGTTTCATTGTAGGACACGAGTATTTTGTATCTCGGGGGCCTTATCGTTGCCGTAGCTTTGAAGAGAGTAATTTACAGGTGCGAATATCACTAACAGTTATGAGAATTGTCGGAGACCAGCCAATGTGGTAAGTTTTTATTGTAGTGTACTTAACAAACATATCGAAACGCACCGAACCCATGATCGGAGGGTCGTTGGTTCGATCCTCGGCCACGGCTATGTGTGGTGTCCTCGAGCAAGACACCTTTTCTGCATATGCTTAGTACTGGTTCTAACCAGGAAGACTTCGAACGTGATTTGCCTAAGTTGTAAGAACTTGTTTTCTTAAATAAACAAAGAGCAATAAAAAAAGAAAACAAACTTTTTATCAGTTTGACTAAGATGAAACTTAAAACAAAACTTAAGTGTTTGCCTATAGTGTTGTGTGTATTCGTATATATCGGAATACACGACCATGTCCGAAACATAGCGTGTCGTTTTCCCCGTTGAGGAACTGTCCTCGTACATTTCACGGCTACATCACACGACTACTACATCTGCAACGTCGTCTGTAGACAGGACAGTATCGAGCATTTCAATAGTTCTTATCCTTTTTTGATCAAATTTTCGGCATTGTACTCGAAGAAAAACTCAAATAAATCATATAAAATGTTTTCTTTTCATTTAAACGAAATAGAGAGTTCTAGGATAAAATTAAAGAACACAATATCAAAGGCTAACCTAACCCCTTCATTATCGTGTTATAGCGATACGGGTGAAACTAGGTATGGGTATCGGAAGATTCTTTTTATATGGACTTCATCAATTATGTAATAGTTTAATTCAGTCCAAACGTCATGTATTTTTTTCTCCAAATAATGTCACTTTGAAAAAAGTTAAACCTTCACTAATAGCACAATTTTTTCATAAAGTTTCGTTGTTTATCAGATCTGTTGACAGGTTGATTTTGGATATTATGTTGACTACGTAGTTTCTGTCTATGTGGATCAGCAAGACTGCAGTGACCGATATTGACTTTGTTGACAGGCTGATGTTGGGTCTCATGTTGACCACGTGGTTCCCGTCTATGTGGATCAGCAACACTGTGGACACCGCCATAATAATTTATTCATATAGTTTCGTTGTTTATCTGATTTGTTGACAGGCTGATGTTGGATCTCATGTTGACCACGTGGTTCCTGTCTATGTGGATCAGCAACACTGCGGCGACCTCCATGATGATCCCGATTATACAGGCAATGATTAAGACGGTTAATAGCGTGCATTCGCACGCAGGTATGTGTCACACTGTTAGCGTTATTTTAGTCACATATCTTTTCCTGACCTGGAGGTCAGAGGTATGCGCAAAATTTAATTTAGTTGTTTATTAGAATGGAATTTAACGTAATTTTCAACACAGGACATATCTAGTTTAATTGGTAGAGGAAGAGATCAGTAAGAATGAATCCGAGTAGAACCACCAACCTTCCGCTAGTGGCCAGCAATCTTTTCCCGGTAAAGTTCGAACTCGAACCCACGACTTCGGTGATGAGATATAAGTAGTCGATAGACGACGACGCCTTGAACCACTCTGCACCAAAGTACCTTATGATATATTTTAGAAAACAAACCAATCGAAGATAATCAAGGTCAGTTGGTCAGTATTGTAAAAGGCGTACATTTTAACGTCTCAAAAAACAGACGAGCAGGTAAGCACAAAATGTTGTCGTCACAATCTCAGTCTAGTATTCCCTTATTATTAAGTTGTTACACTAAGCATAGGTATGTGACCATCCTGGTATAACAGTATTAAACTGCATATACTGAACGGATAAACATTCAAAATCGTTGACAAAAAATTAATGCAATACAATTACATACAACATCTTAACTTACTTATAATAGTTTGATATTGTGGCTCTGAACGTCACCCGGCGCTTCATGCAAACGTTCAAACAGTTATATAACCGCAGCGGTGGTCTAGTGGTAGAGCGTCCGCCTCGCATGCGGAAGGTCGTGTGTTCGATCCCCGGCCGGGTCATACCAAATACTTTAAAAATGGTACTAGAAGCTTCCTAGCTTGGCGCCCAGCATTTAGAGGACAGTTCGCGGTCTGGTCGGCCCGGTGTCAGTATAATGTGACTGGGTGGGGTATCATACCATGTGTCTGCGGCATGATACTCCAGTGTGTCAGCGCTCAGAATACTGTCTCAAGTAGACACCGTCGCGATATGACTGAAAACCTGTTGAAAGCGACGCTTAACACCATACAACAACAACAACAACAACAACAACATCAAACAGTTTTGGCTGTCAATCATGTTTATACGTTTTTGCAGACAATATACACAGTATTCCTACGAATATCATGCATATACGTGACCCAATTTTAAAACAAGCAAGACATATATTTAAACAATCGCAAACAAAACTGATACAACAATGATAAAATAATGGAAGCTATTACAAACATCGGAACCACAGTGACAAAAACTGTTATGTACCCTTTGTAAAAGTACGTGTTGTTAACAAATTGAACCTTGGGTCGACAGTAAAAAATATTCGAATCAGTCGACGACAGAGTTCTCTTTCAACACATTTAACTACAACTGACCCTAGTTCGGATGACTATCTCATTTTTATGAATATGCCAGAAATTAATCTCTTGTGTCGTGTTCAATACTGAAATAAGCTACATGATACTTGTATAAAATAAATGTTTATAGCAGTTAAACCTACATATAAAATATTATAGAAATCTTAATATTTTCACAAAATTATTTGAATATATTCATTTAGTATAAAAACGTTTATTTTACGTCTTTATTTTATTTAACGATGGCATACTTAAAGAGGTATTATAAGTTGTCTCCAATTACGCGTATGTGTGTATTATAATTGTGATTAGAATGGGTATAAGAGAGCATTTTGTGACATTTAAAGCATTTTCTGTTCATACACGATACCAACATATTAAAGAAAAAGCTATATTTTTATTGCAAAATTGAAAATAATTGACACTAGATTGAAATGATTAAATTCAAGCTTACAATAACCTTTTCCAGGACAATTACTATATGTACGGAATTTAGAAATCGTCGTTAAGCTAAATAAAATCTAACTTCAGTTTTACAATAAAATTTTCGTATTTCTATAATTTACCCCTAAAGTTCAGAAAACATTGATAAACAATTACATTGTGCGATAATAGCCAATTATGTCGTCGTCCATGCAAACTGTATTACAACAATGTCTTGATCCTTTTGAAATACACTTATGAAAAGAATGAATGTATCATTTTTTAAATATAGAAGAAGAAGAAGAAGAAGAAGAAGAAGAAGAATATTTTATTGATTTAAACTATACATAGTTTCTCATCTAATTACAATGTTGTAATAATATGTAAATAATTAAACACATAAACACATAACAAGTTGAGTAAATAGCATGCACACATTTTCACACACACACGCACGCACGCACGCACGCACACACGCACGCACGCACATATACATACATACATACACTCTCGCACCCCACCACACGTATTCGCTCTTACTATCGACATTTCAATACTCATATCCATTAGATATTGTATAATATACTCGAATTTTCTTTTACATAAAATAAGTTTTTTGAGGATGAACACATTTATCAGTTATTTATTATGGAATGTCGTTTTACAACTGCTTCGGATATAAATTTGCTTAATTTAACAATTTCCGATTTATTTTTTGATTGAAGAAGATTAATAAACTTAAACATATTTGGTCTACGGATATAATGCTTATGAATATATTTGCATCTAAGTTCATGGTAAATAGGACATAGTAATACAAAATGAAATTCGTCTTCAATTTCAGCACTGTCACACATCTGGCAAACCCTTTCATGTCGTTCAAGTCTTTCTCTTGAATACCTTCCTGTTTCAATTCTTAAATTGTGAGAAGATATGCGTAATCTTGTAATACAACTTCAAAACTTTCTGGTGCTTAACATATTTAAATATTGTTCATATTCAAAGTTTGTTTTAAAAAATTTGTATAATGTTAATACTCTATTTGATTCTAGATCTGAACTCCATTTGTGAACAAAACTAGTCTTTGTTTAGATAACGTTGTAAAGTGTTTGTGATTTAAAGACATAGGATTATTCCACGCATACATGAAACCATTTTCGAGTAAAATAGATTTTACACGATACACCCAATTTTTACAACCTTTCTCGCAATACTCTAACGCAGACACATTTTTTAGGATTATATTTTCAGTTATTAGTATCTTAAACCAATACTTAATAATTTTGACATATCTATTTATATACAATGGATAGCGTCCTAATTCCCCATAAACACCTGCATTACTGGTTGAAGATTTAACACCTAAGACTTGTTTACACAATTTTAAGTGCAGAAGCTCAATATCTTTTGATTTAGTAAAACCCCATATTTCGCTAGCATAGTTAAGTATAGACGTTACAAAAGCGTCAAATAATTGCATGGATGTCTTTGGATTCAAATCATACTTGTTTACCTTTGAAGATAAAAGGTTCATGGCCTTGAGCGCTTTGCCGCATATTGCTTGTTGATTCAGTACAAAGGAGCCTGTATAATGAAAAATAACACCTAGGTAATTAAAATCGTCGACGACTTCCAAAATATTACCGTTATAAGACCATTTTTCATTGATATTTACCCTACCTGTTTTTACGGAAAACTACTATTTTAGTTTTCTCTGTAAATACCTCTAATCCCCATTTTTCATAATATTCGTGTAAAGTGTTTAGGCTGTTTTGGAGATCTGCTATACTCGTACCTACTAGGACCATGTCATCGGCGAATACTAGCAGTATAAGTGTTATGTCATTAATTGAAATACCACTTCCAATATTGCTTTGTAAATAAATTTCCAAGTCTTCAAGGAAAAGCGCGAACATTATAGGGGAGGCTATTTCTCCTTGCTTTAACCCGACCGATATATCGAAAAGATCAGAAAATGTACCGCTATGTTTAATGCACAATTTAACGATAGTATACATTGCGCGAATGATTTTAAGCATTTTACCGTTTAATCCTAACTGGTGTAATTTAAGCCATAGCATATTCCTATTTATAGAATCTAACGCCTTGCAGAGATCAATGAATGCACAGTACAGACGATTTTTATTGTTTAGTATTTTTTCTATAATGTTTTGTAAAATAAACACCGCATCAACAGTAGATTTTCCTTTTCTAAACCCGAATTGTGCGTCAGATATGATATCATTACTAATATAAATGCGAGTAGAACATGTCTACGGGTCATTTGGATGTAGGACGCTGTTGAGACAACGTCGTAAGAGTTTATTTTTTTCTTTCTTTAATATTGTATTCATTTTATAATTTACTCAGTATAGAGTAAATAAACTGTGAGTTCAAAGCGGCAGACGAAGGAAGTTGCAGTGACAGATATTCGCATTTTCCCAACGTCATCGTCATGCGGAAAATTTTGTCGGTTATTTGATTTTATCGTTGAAATTTCTACTAAATTCATAACTTTTTTTAGTCGCCATCTTGAATTCTGAACTGTTCAATATCTATGTTATTGGCTCCAGTTAACTTCTACATATTGTACGGCCGCAGTGGTAATATCTGGGATAGGTAATTGGCTATACACTTACAGCATAAAATAATTTATTTGTTTCAAAAAGCTGTCGTTACTTTAGCGTCTTTGTCTTTGGAATGAGGACCTTATACCTCAATATCCATGACATCTTCCACAATTGAGTTTACGAGTTAAATCTGTATACTTTCTGTAAAAATACCTCTTCGTTTATTAAACAAAAAATATGGATGAAAATAAACCTATGATACCATCTCGAAAATAGCTTCCGTTAGGACCGCCGCAGAATGGCAGACCGTTGAACGGAACCTTAAGTGACATTGGACGCTTACATACAAATCAGTCAATACATTTGTAAACAAATTTACATGGTCCCCACGCGTGTGAAGTCGTGATGTCAAAGAGACCTATATTCCTCTAAAAGTGTTCATAAAATTATATCAAAACTGTCCTTGAAAAGGCTTTTTCTAAGAACTTGGTTCAATCAAGACTGTATCAATACGGAGTTTGTAAAGCATGTTTAATTTGTTTCTTACTCAGCGTAAAAACAACTGATATCAAAACTAAACCTAAAATATAGATGTGTTCGCTCTTACCTTATATATCTATATGGGTCAGAATACAATGTGCTCAACTTTTAATTGCGACTATGTTCCCTCTATGTGTAGAAATGGGGGTATCAGGAAAAGGAGCGAAGAATGCTGCTAACGGACAAATTGGCTATATTGGTGAATCGTCCATCAGGTATAACTTTGCTAAATCAATTGATCAATTAATATATTGATATTATAACTATCACTTTATTTTCATTTATAATTATTATTAGTGTTATTATCATTAATTTTGTTTTATATTAAAATCATTATCAGGATTTCTCATCAGCATTATCATAAGCATTAATTTAATAGTAGTTGTACATGTATTAGTAGTAGTAGTACAGTAATAGCAGTAGTAGTAGTAAAAGTAGTGATATTATTAGCAGTAGTAGTATTAGCTGTAGTAGTAGTAGTTGTTGTATAAGTAGTAGTAGTAGTAGTAGTAGAAGTAGTAGTAGTAGTAGTAGTAGTAGTAGTAGTAGTGGAAGTAGAAATTATAGTAGTGGTAGTAGCAGTAGTAAGTACATGTAGTAGTAGAAGTAGAAATAGAAGATCAAATCTACTATAACCGTGGAAGAATACAGTCATGCTTAACTTTGTTAACACAGACAACTTATGAGTGCAGGGCATGTTGAATTTTGAAAGTTTTTGAAGTTAAAAGTTTCTGCAGTAAAACCTGTGATTTCATTCATATAACGTAGGCACATAAAGTAAAACGAATACAAATAATAGGCATTCCAAAGCGTTATAGAAAGGATGTAAATGGTCACGTTTTGGTAAGTTATTTAGTTAGATGATATATCTTAATTGTTGCAATGTCGAGATTTCTTTTGTTTGATAATATTTAAGTCATCAATACGTACACACGGGAGATATGGAGAAAAAGCATCGATTATAGCCGCAACAATGTCGCCTGAAATGAAGAGACTTGTCAAAGGATTTTCGCTGTGTGTTGCCTACGGTGCAAGCATTGGTGGCATAGCTACACTGACGGGCACACCGCCTAATCTTGTCCTCAAACAGCAGGCTGATAATAAGCTAACGTTTATGTACTTCCATCATACTTCGTTACTAGTCTAGCAAACTCTGTAGAGTCAATATAGTTTTGTTTTATTTGACATTTAATTTTTTATATTTCCAAAAGACAATACGTATTGAGACTTTCTTCTTTTAAACTATTTGTAACCAGATTCAGATACGTGTTTTGATTGGTTACTAAAGACTAGTCGACTTCGATATATCCTAACATAGAATAGTTTTATGTTTATTTCTGAATTAATGTTTCTTTGTTTTGTTGTTATGTAACTTGTATTGCTTTAATCGAATGAAAAAAACGTCTTTGCTTGAAAATAAATGCCGTTATGGAGATGTGCATGGCAGCAACAATCAAATATTCTTAATTCCTTTATATATTTATAATAATCATTGACAAATGAATATGCAGATTGAACATAAAACCCTTACTGAACTGCATAATATGACGTAGATTATAATATACATGTACGACAACCATCTAGACAACCTTTTGGAGGATTCCTGTCGTTCTGAACAGATTGACATTGATCCTAATAGACTCGATTGCGATGAAAGCTCAGAGCTTATATGAATCGCACCTGAGGCCACCTCCTGGGTAGAACTAGTACTGAATGTTGTTTTATGAGAGGTAAAGGGTCAAGCTGGACATATTTTATAACTTTCACACTGTTTGGGAATACTGTTGATGAATTTAATTGCTTATAGTTTTACTTGTATTTTTTAAGATTTATAATGATTACGGCGATATACCAGAGTCGCCGATCACGTTTGCCATGTGGACGGAATTTGCCTTTTCCATATCGCTACTTTGCGTTATTTTGGTTTGGTTAAGGCTTGTTTTGGTGTTTGTTAGATGTGGGTACGATGAAATTAAGAGTTGTTTACTTCAATCTTTTATTTATTACTTAAATATTTTAACTAATAGCTTGATTTGGATTCTTGATTCTCCGTAATTATTGAAATACGACATTGTGTCTCATTATCATTCGTCTTTCACCTCTGATTCAAGTGGGAAAGTTATCAGTTATTTGCAGAGATGGAGTGTGTTCGATTACTGGTTAACCTTTCATGATCCCAGGAGACAGTGGTTAGGTCAACTGATTGTCTGTTTGCCCTCGATGGCATAAAATGACGCTAAATATTCAATCAATCAATCAATAAAAATGTGTTTCTTTTTCACAACCACGTTTCAGGTGCTGTAAAGCGAAACCGGAAATAAGGTCAGCCGTGAATGAAACTATTCGACAACAATATAATGCCCTTGGCAGGTTAAGGTAGGATAACTTCGGCAACAGAATTATGTTATTTACAGTATAAGGTAGGGTAACTTCGGAAACAGTATAATGTAATTTACAGTATAAGGTAGGGTAACTTCGGGAACAGTATAATGTAATTTACAGTATAAGGTAGGGTAACTTCGGGAACAGTATAATGTAATTTACAGTATAAGGTAGGGCAACTTTGGCAACAGTATAATGTAATTTACAGTATAAGGTAGGGCAAGTTTGGCAACAATATAATGTAATTTACAGTATAAGGTAGGGCAACTTTGGCAACAGTATAATGTAATTTACAGTATAAGGTAGGGCAAGTTTGGCAACAGTATAATGTAATTTACAGTATAAGGTAGGGCAAGTTTGGCAACAGTATAATGTAATTTACAGTATAAGGTAGGGCAACTTTGGCAACAATATAATGTAATTTACAGTGTAAGGTAGGGCAACTTTGGCAACAGTATAATGTAATTTACAGTATAAGGCAGGACAGCCTCGGCAACAGTATAATGTAATTTACAGTATGAGGTAGGGCAACTTCGGGAACCGAATATTACTCTTTGCATGAAAATGTATGTCAAATTTGGGTTTGTATAGTACTTTTTCTAGGTAAAGAAGGTCACTTTCGATATATGATCATTCTGCACAAGTTTTGCTATAGCAATGATATAATACCAGGGTGCTATATACAAGGGTATATATTAGGGTGTTGTACACAAGGACATATATAAGGGTGCTATAGATTACACAAGGACATATATCAGGGTGCTGAACACAAGGACATTAACAGTGGGATGTACACAAGGACATATATCAGTGTGATGTACACAATGACATATATCAGGGTGCTATAGAAAAGACATATATAAGGGTGCTGTACCCAATGACACATATCAGGGGTGCTGTACATAAGGACATATATCAGGGTGCTGTACACAATGACATATATCTGGGTGCTGGTCACAAAGACATATATCAGATTGCTATACTTTACATAGGGACATATCTCAGGGTGATGTATACAAGAACGTATATCAGGGTGATGTACGCAATGACATGTATTAGGGTATTGTACTCAAAAACATATAACAAGGGGTTATACACATTAACATATATTAGGGTGCTATACACAAGGACATTTATTAGGGTGCCATACACATGGACACAGAGTGAGTATGATATACCCCTCGGACATGATTGCTGACCACGGTTATAGTCGTCCATATCTATACAGCTGGAAAAGGTCATGCGCCCCCGGAATTTTGACAATGAATGACAACACAATTGCTGTCATGAGATTACCGACAAATTGTTTGAAGAAAAACTAATATGATGTGTAGCGAGAACCCTTCAACAATAAAAAAAAACATGCACAGTTATCAGTTTAGTGTACCTTCTAATCATAATATAGCAAAAATATACATGTTTTAAGTATGGAGTTGTGGAGTTTAAAAATGGATATTTGTTACAAAAACATGACGTGTATTACCCTTACATGACAGACTATGACGCAATCTTCAATAACGTAAATAGCGTAAACGTACCCGGATGACAGCCTCAACACTCCTACTCATGCCACCAGTAAGACGTCGGACGGGGTAAATTTTGCCATTCTCGGTGCAGAGCTTACCATTATTATAATGATTTTATCATCACCAAAACGATTTTAGAAATTGCAACTTTGTTCAAGGTGTATTTTATATTGCGTACTTTTTACAAAAACATCAATCAACCCGTTTCGTTTGAAACAAAATTTCGTAGAATTGTCAAAATAAAGAAAAAAAAGTATTTTATCAGTTTGCTCCAAGGGGTGGATGGTATTGTGTCAATGTCTGTAAAATGTAAAAATATCATAAATAATGTTTCAATTTGAAGCCATTCTGGTGTGACTGGAAAATTATTGAAAGCGACGCTAAATATAATACAATGCAGTGAACTTAATTAGTGCAGTGCAGTGGAGTAGTCATCGGTACACCAAACACAATACAACACAACTCTAACAAATTCAAACACTATTGGTTCTCTGAGGTACTGTACCTTAATTGATTTTGTCTAGGAGAAGTTATGCTGACATGCCAAAATGTTATAAAACATCACGTGACTATTTTTCAGGTTTGTGGAGATTGAGGTGCTGATTGTCTTTATCATTCACGTGATACTTTGGCTGTTTCGTGCCCCTCCAAATATAGATGGGTGGGTTATTTGTTTGAAGAAACGGGATCGTAAGTATACTTAAGTATGATCACTAGAAGAATATGAAATATCCCTCAATTACATTCTCCATCTTTCTGCATAGCTTCCATTTAATAAACTTGTTTAACAACTTATCTTAGTAAAGCATAGTATATAATCATGGTGAAATATTTCTCCAACATAATTGCATAAATTGTATGGTTAGCATTTATCCCAGAATAAACAAGTAACTCATCTAAAAAGAGCTAAGATTTGAAATATTTATATAAAACTAAAGACAATAACTTTTAGACAAATGTAAATGGGATTTATAATATGCTCTTTTCCTATATATATACAATAGGAAGTCACCATGTTTGCGCTAACATCCAATGACAAGGCAGGATACTTGTTGGAGGTAAAATAATAATAATATGATTTCTACACCAACAGTGATACTGTATGTTAATATATTTCTCCTACAGTACTTTTTTAATAAAATTGTTTTGTTTTATTTACTTAAATTAACCAGTAACTTAATTTCTGTATCAACTAAGGTTTTTTGTAAATAGTTATAAAATATGCTTATAAATAAAAAGTATAATTATTATTTATAAAAATGATTCTATCAATCTCCTCAAACATCCCATTTGGTACAAGGAACATGAACTGCCTCAAACATCCCATTTGGTACAAAGAAAATGAACTGAGGAGTCGTCTGTTTGATGGCTTCACCTGTTTAACATAATATTCAAATATTTTTCTTTTAAAACAAACAGAAGAAAATCGTTTCACTTACGTATACAAACATTTTTGACTTGTGTGTTAAATCATTCTCTCCATCAACTGAAATAAGGTTTGGAGAAAAGACTTTATCGGTGTAAGATTTGATTATTTACTTACAAAATGTCTTTGAAAGGTCTACGACACACACGTATGTCGCGGCCATATTTTTATTCGTTATAAGTACCATGGCGTTCATGCAAGCTTGGAGACAGAGCATTTTGATTGGTTACCTGTGTGTCCTTGGTTTGCTTGTGTTGTGACATATTTGAGATTATCTAACAATATGTTTTCTGGGAGGTAAGAGGTAAGGCGAGTCAATTAAAGGATGTCACAAATTATCTACGTATTTGAAGGCATATCGCGTGAGCATTACGTGAATGTTAATGTGCCGTTGGTGTAATAGCCCTTCCTGTTCATATTACATTTTGCCGTGTTTGCATGGAATCAAACCATTAATTTATTTATATATTTTGTTTCAGAAACGTAAAGTATTCATCAGACTCCACCCCATGTATACTCCTGAGTATTGTGTTATTCATACTTCCCGCCAGAATTGAATATTTTATTGGTAGGCCTTCAGAAGGCGAAGGTCAGTGCTAAAGTCCTGACAATGAGTTGAATTAATTTTTTACGAGTATTAACAATTTTCTTCAAATATTACAAATAATGGTTCATTAAACCATATCAGAAATCAAAATGTATTTTGTAACGTATATTTTCATTAAACCTAATACTCGTATTATAGAATTCTGCCATTCAAATTCCACAGCGTTCAACGTGAAAAAAATACTTTTACTTTGATCTTTGTGGAAATTGAATTACAAAATTCTAGTCATTTTAGCTTTTTACGTTTTACGATTAAAGCTGTGTTGTCCATACATTGTTATATGACATGAATGGTCTGGTTCCCGTTTCTACAGTATCATGACATTTGATGTTCCGTTTACCGATATAAGCATACGGATATAACGACTAATTTGTCGAGTATACAGTACATTTTACTAGTTGCATGTAAATTCAACAAATGTACTTCTGTCCTTATTAAAGGTTCTTGGGTTTAGATAAGATGGAATTAGCTTGGACTAATGTTCTAAATAAAGAGAAAAAAAGTGATTTGCAGATTATTTTTTGATTATTTTTATTTTAAAACGTACATATGTACTGACCATAATTTCATAGACTGAGGCAATTCACATTTCAGTTAAATCGCTATACTCGCCTATATTGAGCTGGAAGGTTGTTGCCAGGAAATTACCCTGGGACGTCATAGTACTGCTAGGGGGAGGATTCGCCATTGCCAAGGCGTCCGAGGTATTGTCCCCACTCTTATTGAATTAATTAATATTACTGTTAGAAAATACCAAGTTTGATTTTTTTTCTCGACCATATATTGCCATTCTATTTCGGTTATTTAAAGGTGACAAACTGCAATATTGGGTAATTAAAAACGTAACACAAGTTAAGTGTTGCCGAGAAACCCTTCAGGCTTTACGAACATTAAACTGGTCTAATGTTTTTCATCACCCAAACTCAAAATTGGGCTTTTAATCCTTTAATGAAATTTGGATGTGTCCACTTAATGATCAAACATTGCCACTCCTGACATCTGCCAGTGAGTTATGTACAGTTTCTTTTTGGTGCACCGCAACTCTCTTATGACAATAATGTTAAACTATTTGAAGCAGTTTACAAGTACATTATATCAACTAATCGCTTTTCCTGAATATGTAAGTTAGCCTGATGAACTAACTATGGCAATTTCTATTTGTGGTGAGGTCAGCACGTCTCTCAACTTTATCCATGCCTTTCAGAACTTGTTCAAAATGGTAATTACTATTACTATGTGAACTTTCATAATATATACATAACTTTAATCATTTTAATCAATTGTTTTCCTTTTCTAATTACTCGCTTCATTTTCGAAGTCTCTTTTATATGTAAGAACCAATATTCCTAAAAGTATGTTAAAAAAAATTATTAAATATATTTTGAACCATGTTATACTCATAATGCTAAGAACATAAATTATATTGGTAATAATCTGCCAAACCTGATCACAATTTATATGTGTCTTGGAGAAAAACTGCATAAGATTTCATCTTCCGTTCTTATCTATATGTATACTTAAACTGATGTGTATATATGTACATTTGAATGAATAAATATGTTTAAATCAAGTATTACTCTCCGAAAATTAGTAACATTAATTAGTAGTCAGTCAAGTTATCTTTCAATTTTCATAAAATACAAATTCATATTCTCTTGGTATTCAAAATATAGCTAATTCTAATCTTACGAACGAAACGACAACAACAGAAAAAGAAATGCAACGGTAAGCCTAATAAATGTATGTCACCTATTTACAAGAGCTTCATGCACTCTATATACCTCTTTCCAAAATAGAAAATATTAGGTACTGCACCCATTGTTTTCTGTTTTAGTCTTATTTTTTCATATACGTGTAATTTTAGAGAAATAATCAGGGAGATTTCATAAATTTATTTTTGAAAACCGATTAAAGGCAATGTTAATTTTTCGATTTACCCGTGCTCCGGTATATATACCAACATATAACCATAAAAGTATAATGCTGTAAAAATGTGTATGCTATAACTTAGAGTTTTATTTTGTTTTCAAAATAAAACTTGTTTTCTACCACGTCTTGAAAAAAAATGTAACTCTTTCAATGTTGTAAAACAATTCAATATGATATTTTTACAGGAATTATCAATATTATATTTACCTTTAAACTGCGATAGAAAAGCCACAAGATGAGTTCTACCAACTAGTTCTGTTACCTCAAGAATGTAATATGTAATATAATACATAAATATCCGGGTTGTCGAAATGGCAGGGAGAACAATCAAGCGCGGGTAGCACATTTTGCTATCCTAGATAATTGGGTTATGAAACTGTTTGTTTGCCTCATCGTTTTCCAGAATGGAAAATTAAACATTTATATTTTTATAGATATCCGGGTTGTCGAAATGGCTGGGAGAACAAATGGCAAGTTTTGCCGACCTTGACGACTGGGTTATGAATTTGCTTATTTGCCTAATCGTCGCCGGGTTCACGGAAATAGCGAGTAACGCCAAAACAGAGACACTATTAATGCCTATTATGGGGCAGCTAGTAAGTGTGCATTACTAACCATATTTCTTTATTTATTGAAGTTGTTCTAAAATTAATAGCAAGTCATTTCTTTGGAGCGCATATTTTCAACAAACTATTGTTTTTGTTTAAAGGATAATAATTATCATGTAATTATCATTCTTTTTAAGAAGTTCAATATCTAGTTATATTGCATTTCTCTTTGAGATCAGATTCAGCGTTTTCAGTTCATGGTTTTTTAGTGAATTTCAATTCTAAAAACAATAAATTATAAAAGGTTTTTCCACTATGTTCAAATATGGAAATAGAAAAATATTTTAGTAAAATACCACATACGTTTCACTCGAGAACACTGACGTTTACATGCCCATACCATACCGATTACGTCTATATTCACTCGATGGAATATAGCTCGAACATGACTGGCGGGAATACTATAAATAGTTCGAACCACATATCTGGTCAAGGGCCGAATTCCTATTAAGATGTATAAACATGTACATGTATGGCATGAATGTTGAACATTCTTGGCTCTAACAACCCTTAACTCGAACCTTTTTGTCAACTCCCGTCGGTTTCGAGCCATCGAAGTTCCACTGTTTACTGAAATCAAGAACATGTCCACAAAACGTGTCCACAAGAGAGTGAAAAATTAATAATTACATCATTTCTCTGAGGTATCAAAATCTTCAATGGCTCAAGTTTGCAATTTCAAAGAGAGGAAAACCATATCTTTACGACTCTGTTTTTGTATAATTGACAAAGCACTTAGAAGCTAGTTCGATAGTTAGTGTTACGTTTTCTGTATTCAAATGTATCTGCAATATTTAAATTAAACTTTTCCTGTACCCGCAGTAGTTTTGAACTCGATTATGGATCAACCCGTGTGTCAAGTTTAAATATGATAGATATAGTGTGGAGAAAAAGGTGATTTGAATACCACACTTTATATTTAGTTCAGCATCACATCATCAAAATACGGTAAAGTGAATCTTTATCAAATTTTCTCAATGTTTAATTTTATAATTCCAGGCCATCGCTACACAAATACACCCTTTATACTTAATGATGTCATCAGCAATAGCTTGTTCGTTTGCAGTCATGTTACCGGTTTCTTCACCTCCAAACACCGTCGTCTTTGCAACAGGATACTTTACCTTTTTGGATATGGTATATATTTGTTTCTGTTATATCGATAAAAAGTTAATTCATATGATGTAGTTCTAAAATTAACCAACTTATAAATTAAATTGCATGACAATGGTTAATATCATAAGGACTACATATGATTATATATGGGGCCATTGTTTGTGTATCATCATGATGATTATCATCATCACTATCATTATCATCGACATTACCACCCCCATAATCATATTCAAAATCATTCTAATATTTTATAATTATATTATATTTTATGCTTTCTTATGAATAGCAAAAATCTGGAGAGAAAACAATAGTTTCACTATCAAAGCGCTTGTATTACAATCATGAACAGTTTTAACACTGTCTTTCACAGAAATCGTTCGTTTTTATATACACAGTTGTTTTGTTTCTTAGTAAACCCGAACACCGATGTTTGTATATGCAAGAAGATAAAATAGCTGAGAACTTGGAATTGTTAATTGGTATAGTGTGATTGTGTATATATGTATATTATTTTCAAAATGCAATGTTTGGATGAAAAATAACTTAATGTCAAGATTCCTGAATATCTCAAAAATGTCTTTACTAGCAGCTAATGTTCATACTCTTACATTACGTTTATCCTCTAATGTGGTATACAGTTATACTTCCAAAGCCAAACACTGACATGTTTCGTCAACCATTCACTTATTCATTGTCTTGTTTAAAGAACTCTGCTTCATCATATATCGAAAATGCCATGTCCACCACAAAGCTAAGAGCTTTATATTTAAATGCCATATACATTTGTCACACCTTTAATATAGTCGTACAGCACTAATTAATATTCATATACTATGTGGCTTCGATGGTTATTCACTATATGTGTATGTATACATCTATGTGCTTACTTTGATGCTGTACCGTGAACATGGAAGATTAAATGTTTTCAAAGGAGACCTCTCATAATATTTATTATTATTATAAGTTGTATTAGTTGTAGTAGTAGTAGTAGTAGTAGTAGTAGTAGTAGTAGTAGTAGTAGTAGTAGAAGTAGTAGTAGTAGTAGTAGTAGTAGTAGTACTACTACTACTACTAGTAGTAGAAGTAGTAGTATAGCATTTTATCTATGTTTCAGGTGCTCGTCGGCCTACCTGTGACGGTTATAGCTATTGGATGCCTTACCCTCGCCATCAACACGTGGGGCGGGGCTATGTACGAACTTGACTCTAATCCAGATTTTTTCCTGAACTCAACCTCCCATTGATCGTATCAGTTTATGCCTATACAAGCAATGCAAACATTGTTATGGAAATAAATACAGATATACTGTATATCCGAACTGATTAATATTGAAGTATGTTTTATGTATGCTGAAATCCTGTATAACAAAAAAAAGTATTATACCAAAAGTTTGAATTATTATTTTTTAAAAGTCACACTTGAAAAGTATTTTACAAATACCTTAATCCATGTTTAAGTTTTAATTATGTATGTTAAAAAGTAGCTTACACGTATCGTTTTCCATAATCTACACCAATAGACTTTCAAAAACGTAACATTCGGATAAATAGCAATAAAACCATTGAGTTCTTTATCTAGTTTTTTAATTTTATTTTATTTCATAATATAACATGACATGTAGAAAGTTTCATCAAATTCCAACGAAATAATAAAAACAATAAAAGTGTTGCGTGTTTGTGAATTTAGGTAACAGTGGTTGTTGATTAATTTTTGAACGGTTGTGTTATTTGTAATACAAATTATTTCTACATACATAGGAAATCTTTGGAACTGAAAAAGATGATACTATTAGATACTTTATAAACTATTCGACTTTCGAAACCATATCGCTGTTTTATGAATTTTATACCGCATGCATCAAGGATGTACTCTCCTTTAAAATAAAATTGTGCCAATAAGCCTGTCACCAAACCTCATTATTAATTTGTCTATAAAACTATAATGTTATGTACTATAGTCCAGTCAATCTACGGTTATTTTAGGTCAACCCGGACAAAATTGCAACAGAATGTTTCTAAGCTGTTTTTGTATTTACATAATAATTATATTGCTGCAAAGCATATTAAAAGTTTACCGCAATCAGACGATCGACAAGCTTATTTTTATAAGTTCAAACACCCAACCTAACTGAAAAATGTTTAAGCTTAAAAAATGTCACCACTTACACTAGTTGTGCATAATTGAACTTCTAACCTCTAATAATGTTATTTCTGTGATAGAGATTTACAACTATAAGCTATTCTATCAGAAAATAACATATTTTAGATCATTTGGAACATTTAATGTATTGAAATTGAGCCTTTTGAGTAGTGTAAAATTACCACACCCTTCTATTTTAATGAGTCAATTTATAACTATTTTAGATTAAATCAGATAAAATTGCAACATAATGTTTCTAAACTGTTATTTTATTTACACATATTGCAGGAAAACATAGTAAAAGTTTATCACAATCGAACAATACGAAGCTCACTTTTACTAGTTCAAACTTACCACCTAACTGAAAAATGTTAAGCTTTGAAAAGGTCATCACTGGCACTAGTTGTGTATAGCTCACTGTGTTAAACTGTAATTTGCTATGATGCATATGTTGTAACAATAAATGTGTTTTTACAAAAAAAAACGTATTTCTGATTATTTGAAGCCTCAATGTATTGAAAATGTGTCGTTTGAGCATATGAAATTACCCCACCCACCTATGTTAACGGGCCAATATATAACTACATGTAGTTTAGGTTAAATGATGAATGGTCTTTTTATTTGCTTATATTGCAGGAAAACATATCAAGTTTACCACAATCGAACAATAGGAAAGTTTATTTTTATTAGTTCATATATACCCTTGGATGTGTTCATATCTTTGTTTGGTGAGTAAAACACACACGGATATGTTCACACCTTATATGACAATGTGTGTTATAAGACAGTCCTTCCTGTTTGCGTCAAATAACCTATATTGTGTTGGTACGTCGTAAAACCTCATTCATTCATTCTTTCATTCTTTTTCTTTTTCTCAGTATACTAGTATTGTAGTACCTAAACTTGATAAACAGTCATATCATGTTACAAATACAATGTATGTAGGTAAATTATAAAAAATTCCATTTTGTTTACGGTGATGGTATTGTGATTATGTTAACTTTAATCAACGTAATTAACATATGTAGACTTGCTTGTGTATATAAAAACTTAGACCATAGACTGCATGCTCTGAATCCAAACCTTTACCCACTTAACAAAAGCAAAGCAAAGTTGACAAATGGATATCCTTGCAAATTTGAAAAAGGGAATCAACATATTTTTTAGTGTTTAAGTCTTATTTTTTCATACACGTGTAATTTTAGAAAAATGTTTAGGGAGATTCAATAAATTTATTTTTTTAAAACCGATTAAAGGCAATGTTAATTTTTCGATTTACCCGTGCTTCGGTATATATACCAACATATAACCATAAAAGTATAATGCTGTAAAAAATGTGTATGCAATAACTTACAGTTTTATTTTGTTTTCTAAATAAAACTTGTTTTCTACCTCGTCTTGAAAAATAACGTAACTCTTTCAATGTTGTAAAACAATTCAATATGTTATTTTTACAGGAATTATCAATGTTATATTTACCTTTAAACTGCGATAGAAAAGCCACAGGATGAGTTCTCACAACTAGTTCTGTTACCTCATGAATGTAACATGTAATATATTACATAAATATCCGGGTTGTCGGAATGGCAGGGAGAACAATCAAGCGCGGGTAACACATTTTGCTATCCTAGATAATTGGGTTATGAAACTGTTTGTTTGCCTCATCGTTTTCCAGAATGGAAAATTAAACATTTATATTTTTATAGATATCCGGGTTGTCGAAATGGCTAGGAAAACAAATGGCAAGTTTTGCTGACCTTCACGACTGGGTTATGAATTTGCTTATTTGCCTAATCGTCGCCGGGTTTACAGAAATAGCGAGTAACGCCACAACAGCGACACTATTAATGCCTATTATGGGGCAGCTAGTAAGTGTGCATTACTAACAATAATTCTTTATTTATTGAAGTTGTTCTAAAATTAATAGCAAGTCATTTCTTTGGAGCGCATATTTTCAACAAACTATTGTTTTTGTTTAAAGGATAATAATTATCATGTATGACCCTTTTTAAGAAGTTCAATATCTAGTTATATTGCATTTCTCTTTGAGATCAGATTCAGCGTTTTCAGTTCATGTTTTTTTTGTGAATTTCAATTCTAAAAACAATAAATTATAAAAAGGTTTTTCCACTATGTTCAAATATGGAAATAGAAAAATATTTTAGTAAAATACCACATACGTTTCACTCGAGAACACTGACGTTTACATGCCCATACCATACCGATTACGTCTATATTCACTCGATGGAATATAGCTCGAACATGACTGGCGGGAGTACCATAAATAGTTCGAACCACATATCTGGTCAAGGGCCGAATTCCTATTAAGATGTATAAACATGTACATGTATGGCATGAATGTTGAACATTCTTGGCTCTAACAACCCTTAACTCGAACCTTTTTGTCAACTCCCGTCAGTTTCGAGCCATCGAAGTTCCACTGTTTACTGAAATCAAGAACATGTCCACAAAACGTGTCCACAAGAGAGTGAAAAATCAATAATTACATCATTTCGCTGAGGTATCAAAATCTTCAATGGCTCAAGTTTGCAATTTCAAAGAGAGGAAAACCATATCTTTACGACTCTGTTTTTTTATAATTGACAAAGCACTTAGAAGCTAGTTCGATAGTTAGTGTTACGTCTTCTGTATTCAAATGTATCTGCAATATTTAAATTAAACTTTTCCTGTACCCGCAGTAGTTTTGAACTCGATTATGGATCAACCCGTGTGTCAAGTTTAAATATGATAGATATAGTGTGGAGAAAAAGGTGATTTGAATATCACACTTTATATTTAGTTCAGCATCACATCATCAAAATACGGTAAAGTGAATCTTTATCAAATTTTCTCAATGTTTAATTTTATAATTCCAGGCCATCGCTACACAAATCCACCCTTTATACTTAATGATGTCATCAGCAATAGCTTGTTCGTTTGCATTCATGTTACCGGTTTCTTCACCTCCAAACACCGTCGTCTTTGCAACAGGATACCTTACCTTTTTGGATATGGTATATATTTGTTTCTGCTATATCGATAAAAAGTTAATTCATATGATGTAGTTCTAAAATTAACCAACTTATAAATTAAATTGCATGACAATGGTTAATATCATAATGACTACATATGATTATATATGGGGCCATTGTTTGTGTATCATCATGATGATTTTCATCATCACTATCATTATCATCGACATTACCACCCCCATAATCATATTCAAAATCATTCTAATATTTTATAATTATATTATATTTTATGCTTTCTTATGAATAGCAAAAATCTGGAGAGAAAACAATAGTTTCACTATCAAAGCGCTTGTATTACAATCATGAACAGTTTTAACACTGTTTTTCACAGAAATCGTTCGGTTTTATATACACATTTGTTTTGTTTCTTAGTAAACCCGAACACCGATGTTTGTATATGCAAGAAGATAAAATAGCTGAGAACTTGGAATTGTTAATTGTTATAGTATGATTGTGTATATATGTATATTATTTTCAAAATGCAATGTTTGGATGAAAAATAACTTAATGTCAAGATTCCTGCATATCTCAAAAATGTCTTTACTAGCAGCTAATGTTCATACTCTTACATTACGTTTATCCTCTAGTGTGGTATACAGTTATACTTCCAAAGCCAAACACTGACATGTTTCGTCAACCATTTACTTATTTATTGTCTTGTTTAAAGAACTCTGCTTCATCATATATCGAAATAGCCATGTCCACCACAAAGCTAAGAGCTTTATATTTAAATGCCATATACATTTGTCACACCTTTAATATAGTCGTACAGCACTAATTAATATTCATATACTATGTGGCTTCGATGGTTATTCACTATATGTGTATGTATACATATATGTGCTTACTTTGATGCTGTACCGTGTACATGGAAGATTAAATATTTTCAAAGGAGACTTCTCATAATATTTATTATTATTATAAGTTGTATTAGTTGTAGTAGTTGTAGTAGTAGTAGTAGTAGTAGAAGAAGTAGTAGTATAGCATTTTATCTATGTTTCAGGTGCTCGTCGGCCTACCTGTGACGGTTATAGCTATTGGATGCCTTACCCTCGCCATCAACACGTGGGGCGAGGCTATGTATGTACTTGACTCTAATCCAGATTTTTACCTGAACTCAACCTCCCATTGATCGTATCAGAGTATGCCTATACAAGCGGTGCGAACATTGTTATGGAAATAAATACAGATATACTGTATATCCGAACTGATTAATATTGAAGTATGTTTTATGTATACTGAAATCCTGTATAACAAAAAAAAGTATTATACCAAAGTTTGAATTATTATTTTTTATAAGTCACACTTTAAAAGTATTTTACAAATACCTTAATCCATGTTTAAGTTTTAATTATGTATGTTTAAAGTAGCTTACACGTATCGTTTTCCATAATCTACACCAATAGACTTTCAAAAACGTAACATTCGGATAAATAGCAATAAAACCATTGATTCTTTATCTAGTTTTTGAAATTTATTTTATTTCATAATATAACATGACATGTAGAAAGTTTCATCAAATTCCAACGAAATAATAAAAACAATAAAAGTGTTGCGTGTTTGTGAATTTAGGTAAAAGTGGTTGTTGGTTAATTTTTGAACGGTTGTGTTATTTGTAATACAAATTATTTCTACATACATAGGAAATCTTTGGAACTGAAAAAGATGATACTATTACTCTCCTTTAAAATAAAATTGTGCCAATAAGCCTGTCACCAAACCTCATTATTAATTTTTCTATAAAACTATAATGTTATGTACTATAGTCCAGTCAATCTACGGTTATTTTAGGTCAACCCGGACAAAATTGCAACAGAATGTTTCTAAGCTGTTTTTGTATTTACATAATAATTATATTGCTGCAAAGCATATTAAAAGTTTACCGCAATCGGACGATAGGAAAGTTTATTTTTATAAGTTCAAACACCCAACCTAACTGAAAAATGTTTAAGCTTAAAAAAGGTCACCACTTACACTATTTGTGAATAATTGAACTTTTAACCTCTAATAATGTTATTTCTGTGATTTACAACTATAAGCTATTCTATCAGAAAATAACATATTTTAGATCATTTGGAACATTTAATGTATTGAAATTGAGCCTTTCGAGTAGTGTAAAATTATCCCACCCTTCTATTTTAATGAGTCAATTTATAACTATTTTAGATTAAATCAGATAAAATTGCAACATAATGTTTCTAAACTGTTATTTTATTTACACATATTGCAGGAAAACATAGCAAAAGTTTATCACAATCGAACAATACAAAATCTCACTTTTACTAGTTCAAACTTACCACCTAACTAAAAACTGTTAAGCTTTGAAAAGGTCATTACTGGCACTAGTTGTGTATAGCTCACTGTGTTACACTGTTATTTTCTATGATGCATATGTTGTAACAATAAATGTGTTGTCACAAAAAAAACGTATTTCATGTAGTTTAGGTTCAATGATGAATGGTCTTTTTATTTGCTTATATTGCAGGAAAACATATCAAGTTTACCACAATCGAACTATAGGAAAGATTATTTTTATTAGTTCATATATACCCTTGGATGTGTTCATATCTTTGTTTGGTGAGTAAATTTCACACGGATATGTTCACACCTTGTTTTGATAAGTAATATTCACTTGGATGTGTTCACAGTTTCTTTTGGTGAGTAATGTTCACTTTCATGTGTTCACACCTTTTATTGGTGAGTAATGATGAATTTGGTAAGTGGGTAAAAAAGTAAAACTGAACAAATTTTTATATTATATATTTTAAAAAAAAATTACAAAAATATATAAAGATATATATATAAAGACAAGAAAGAGAAAAAATAAACAAAAAGATCGAATAAATATATATTTTAAATATATATAAATAAAATAAAAAATAAAATAAAAAGATTCAATAAATTTAATTATTTGAAAACTTAATTTAGATAAAATTCAGTAATTTAGAAAATTAAAAAACTATATAAAGTAATATTTTTGAAAATAATAATTGAAAAATAATTAATAATGAGAAAATAAATTAATAAAAATTATAAATAAAAATTATTTTTTTTTAAAATTTTAGATCTCTTTGATTACCAAAATTCAAATTCAATTTTTTTTTTTTCAATAAAATATTAATGGAATATTTAGTATAAAAATAAACAATTTATAAATTAAATTAATTTTACAAAAATGTTTTCTTTGACAAATTTAATTAAATAAAATTTGAAAAATTGGATATAAAAAAAAATATCATTATCCTTCACATTTGCAGGACGCAAGGAAAAATAAATGAATAAACAACATTCAGTGAATTTTATATAAAATATAACAAAAAAAAAAATATTAAATTAAAACAAAACACACAGCAAATAGAACAATTCTTCGTAGAATAAATAATCAAAAAATATTTGTTCAATGTTCACATTTCAGTATATGTATTGTATATATATTGTAACATCAAACATGTACGAAATATAAATTCAAAAAAGATCAATGGTTATAAGATCACAACTCTTTATAGATAAATAGTACGTATTATAAAGGTGAAGGTCAAATATGCCGCATTATCAAAGGTAAAGGTAAAATATGGTCGCATTATCAATAATTATAATTATGGCAGCCATTGATTTGCAAATTTCACAAAATATGACAATGTTTGTTATAAGACAGTCCTTCCTGTTGGCGTCAAATAACCTATATTGTGTTGGTTCGTCGTAAAACCCAATTCATCCATTCATTCATTCTTTCATTCTTTTTCTTCTTCTCAATATACTAGTATTGTAGTACCTAAACTTGATAAACAGTCATATCGTGTTACAAATACAATGTATGTAGGTTAATTATCAAAAATTCCATTTTGTTTAGTCAATTTTGTTTTCAGTGATGGTATTGTGAATATGTTAACTTTAGTCAACGTAATTAACATATGTAGACTTGCTTGTGTATATAAAGACTTAGACCATAGACTGCATGCTCTGAATCCAAACCTTTACCCACTTAACAAAAGCTAAGCAAAGTTGATAAATGGATATCCTTGCAAGATTTGTAAAAGGGAATCAAATTTTTTTTATTTTATATATAAGTTATTTGGGGAATAAATGTGATATTTCATTTTAAAATTATACAAAAAATGCAACACCTACTTAAGAAACACAGTTTAAAACATTTTAAAAATTATAAAGGGAAAATAAGCATACTTTGACCAGGTTTTTTATTTAAATGCAATGCTTTTGTGAGACCTATCAATTTCCAGAGTAATAATTTGTCAACTATTCGCCCTAGATGCGGTTCGAACCAACAATTCTGAAATGACACAGAATTGTTCAGAAAGCTGGTATCAGCATCATATTTTCAGTGGTGATTTCTAAAATACTGACCATTTAACTCATGCTAGCAAAAAACAAACCATTGCAGTACAAAGCCCTGAAAAAAAGAAGAAAAAGAGAACTTAAGTTTAATTTCTACCTCCTACATCTGTAGGTCCGGAGAACTCAAGGGAGATAATAGTGGTGTGAGTCCAACATCATTTTGACCCTTATGCTTATTCAAATTGAATACATCATTAATATATTCTACCAGATGAGTATTTCTGCTCATTCATGTATTTAACTCTTGGTCACACAGTTGCATCTTCAATTGATAGTTTTATCTCTTAAAGGGATGGAGGGGTCGGGAATCTATAATTGAACTTTAAACCAATCACAAAGATTTGTGCCACTTTCCAAATTTTAAATCGTTTCATAAAGAGTTGTGCACGAAGAGTAGTGCCCCTTTCCAATATAGAATTGAAATTTCTGCTTTCATAGTGCGAGTATTTAATTTTTTATGTTTATATTGTGTCATATCAATAGTTATTTTGCTGGCCTTTGTCTGATTATTTTATATGTAAGTCTGTGCTCGTCAAAAAGAAAGAAATTTGTTTAAATTCAGTTTTTGAAACATATTTATTATTGTCTTTGATGAAATTGATGTCTGAATTTTTATTTAAGTTGAGAACAATGCCTCTTACAATGTCCATGCATTTTTTTCTTGCCCGTTTCTTATTACTTCATTTACTTGTTTGTTGAAATTGATGTTTGAATTTTCATTTATGTTGAGGACCTCAGGGAAGATTTATTATCGTTCAAAATAATAAATCTAACATAACAATGTCCATGCATTTTTTAATTTCCTGTTTCTTATTACTTCATTTACTTGTCTGTTGAAATTGATGTTTGAATTTTCATTTATGTTGAGGACCTCGGGGAAGAATTATTATAGATCACGACTGTTTATATTGATCAATATGCATCAAATAGAAGCTTGTTTTACCATAGATTTTCAGAAAATCCTAACAAATCATAATCTTGATTAATATTTGAAAACCTCTATATCTGGATACGGTTCATCTACAAAATAGTTACATTACTCCTACATTGAACATGTGTGAAACACGTTGTCCAGTGGGCCATCGAACCCATGATCGGATGGTCCTTCGCTATCTGGTGTCTTTGAGCAAGACACTTTTTTCCGCATTAGCTTCGTACTGGTTCTGCCTAGGAAGACGTCGAGTGTGATTTGTTTAAGTTGTTATAACTTATTTCACAATCGAAGTAAAATAAATAAGTTTAAACATTTGCCATACAAATATTATAAAAGTACTTCATTCTTTATCGAATGAATGATACACGTTAACAGTCATTTTTATCTTTGGACACATTTTACGATAAAACCAAGTAACCGAGATAGTGCGATAGATCAATGAGAATGTTGATTGCCCTCAATGGTAAGAGGCATGTGGTCATTAAACGACAGCATCTTAGACCATTTGAACACGGAGGACACTTGCAGTTTGTGTTTAATAATACTTAAACCAAAAACATATCGTTAATAGATGCTAAATTCCTCTTTAAATATAACAATCTGAGCTGTAGTGCAAGTAATAGAGTGTTGGTCTCTCCATGCAGAGATTCAATACCAGTGTCATGTTGCCTATACTTTCAGTGTATTGGTTACCATGTGTTTATGTTAAAATAGTAAAAAGCAAGTATTTGGTCCATCTTTTATATAACAAAATATATATGAAGCCGTACTATTAGATGATATCTTTGTTTAAATTTCATTAAGTCACAACTGAGGTTGTAGGTTAGAGCCAAGTATGAAACAAAAACTTTTGATTGACATTTACCTGATTGTATAACCAAGCTAAATTGTGGTTACATTTCATATAAAGAACTCTCCAAGTTTTGATATTTACTCACTGCATATATTTCATTTCTATTATTACTATCAATATATGTAATATCTCATTTATTTACAATTTGAATTTGATTGATGGGAAACTGATCGTTTTTAAATCTAGCATTTCTTTGTTCAGATCATTTCTCGTTTCAAAGACAATTATCCGTATCTCCTAGATGTTATAATATCATTTAGCATTATCAAATTTACATTGGCATTGTTAACGCGTCTGTTAAACTGCTTACCTAAGGGCATTACTTCAGGTTAACACCTACAAATAATACATAATAAGTACGCCTAGTGTCAAAAGAGCAACGCGTCCCTTTAGTAACTGACAGTGTATGAATCCCACAATCGCAGTACGGATCCGTTTTACTAACCACCGTAAGTCATAAGAATTTCGTACGATTATAAGGATTATAAAATATCGTAACATAAGTAAGCGACACACTAAATGAATTTCCCGGCTTTTTCATAACTTTAAATGTTACATTAAATAGTTCGTAAACGAGCCCTGAGTGTTTGACAATTTTATAAACAAATAAATGCACACACTTGATTGGATTTCGCACTATCTTTATCGCATTAATTGCTGGTTTGTAATTAATCGAAGTGTCTCAGCTACTTGAGAGATAAATGGATGAAAACAGCTTGAAATATTTACAGGTCACTCGACTTGGAAATATTTGTATAGATACTACACGTATTAAAGGTTCATAAATAAATAACTCAATTCTCGTTTCATATCATGAAATATATTTTTTTAATATATCATTACTTGTCAAATCCTAACGTCGATTTAGCCATATCGATTTTACTATTCGATTTCATGCTTTCTATAGCTCTTAACTGGAATATTAGCTTTTACAATTCTGGACTGGACAGTCAGAACCAGATGATATTTCGCATGTGTAAATCGCACGCTGGCTGCTAAATTATAATTTATGTAAGAGGTACTACAGATAAACATTAGGAAACAATTGTTTAAAATTTATGGTTTCTTTCAAACTTAATCTCAAGGGATGCTGGGTTTTGTAACTGTGAGTGTCATATGTCTTATACAACTCGATAATGTTATTGATTTTTTAATAATTTTTTGCAATCGTTTTATGATGCTCACTTATTTTCATGTCGATACTATTATCTGTACTCTGTCTCATGACTAGTGAGGTCCTTCCAGTCCCTCCGGATTTCTTTAAGTTATGGCCATTGTTCCCCAGATCCCCAAAAGTATTTTGCCCAGTTCCCCAAAGTATTCCCCCCCCCCCCCCCATATCTCTAAAGTTCAGTCTTTGATCCCTGAAAGTAATGTTTCCCAGATACCTAAAATAACTGGTCATGTTCCACAGGTCTTTAAAATCCCTGGGAGTGCCTCTCTAATATTATATAGAAGTATTAAGTATGCTAATATATAATTACATAAGTAATGCGCAATTTATTTCGACCTGGAAATGCTTCATTAAGTTCATGAAGGAAATTATTCATTTCTCGTATCTCGGAATACACTGTTAATTAAAGTGATAAACCTCCTCGGCATCCTCTCAATCAGCCAAGTTTTCCCGCACGTCGTCAGAATCACCATACTTACTAAGGACACACATACGGTAGCATGGTTATTCTACTCTGACTCATTCTTAGGTCTTCTTCCATCAATATAACTTGGAATGCCTGTTGTGTGTTAAAAAGTCCCATTCCGAAAAATTAATGACAATGATGAGGAGGAGGATAATGACTTTGATAATGACGATGACGATAATGTTATGGTTGCTAATGATGTTGATGTGAAAACGATGTTTATGATAAAGATGATGTTAGTCATAATAATAAATTATTTATTTCAGAAAAAGAATCACAGTCGGAACTATTTCTATTTCCCCTGTGATCTGCCCAGTATTATTGATTTCACTCAGCTTGGATTCAAAAAACATAAATCAAACTCAGGTAAGAATTCAATAGTATATTTTTCAAAATTAAAACCTATGGTACGACATACATTGTAAAAAAAACACGAAAAAACATGATTAGAAAAGATAATTGGAACAATATTTTGTCAGTAGAGAATACAATCTTAATGTATGTGGTATCATATACACAGAAAACTATGTGATTTGAAAGTTGTAAAAATTACAAACTATCAAATATCATATAGCATCGAAGTTTTTAATGATACTGACGAAAGATAAATCATAGAACCGGTCAGTTATTAACTATATAAATTTACTGTGAAGGATTACACGTTAATTGTGCATTTTCATTGGCCCTAATATAAATTGTATATATTAAGCCATTCATTGATACTGACGAAGGATGTTCATTATTCATTATGAACTGGTTTAAACATATTTTTTTCTCTTTATATATACAGAAATGGGGTTGGGTCAAAAGTTCTTCCAACATTAGGTTCGGCCCTCCCTCTATCGTTCATTATGATAAGGTATTATCTTAGTTAATTGCTTGCAGGTAAGCAATTTGAAAGCAGGCGCCATATTTACATTTATAAATAAATAAGAAATTATTCAACGTGATACTATTTAATGCTAAAAGATCGAAATTGACATATTATGCTTGGATCGCATTTTATGATACGGTTAAGACACATGTGAACCATAACACACGTGGTTACTATTAAATGACTGTCATAGTAACGATAGCTTATGTTCTGTCCCGTTAAATTACATTTATAAATTTATAAAGTGATGCAATATAGTTTGTTCCGAACATTACCGAAAATAGCCAAGTATGCATTAATGAGATGTAACGTTTGTTTCTTTACACACTTAAACAATTATCATTGGGTAAAATAATATTCATAAGTAACTAAAGAATACTTTAAAATATAAAAAAATACATAAACAGTCCATAAACGGGCAAGCTATTAATTGTAAAAATAGACTTAACGTTCTTAACATTTCTCTTGAATTCAGAAGTCAAGTAGGTACGCTTATATTCATTGATTTAAAACCCTTAGACGTCTCGCGCAACAATTAATTGTGTACTGTCTACATAAAGAGAAATGCACTTCTGGAACACTGAACACATTACCCATGGTTCTTAAAGTGTCTTGTGTCCATAGAAAGGCCTCTGTTGGTTGAAATATACAGGAAAAAACATGGCAATGACCAGGTTGCTTTTTGATGACACCCCTTTATTTTTGACAATTCTGTCCATTTGTTGCAATGTATCCTTACACATCTTTAAACTGCTATAGCTTCACCAAACAGTACACAATGGCATCCAAACTTAGCATACCTCATGGAAATGTTGCAACGTTCCCATATGTACAATATTATGCATTTTCAACACGAAACAATACCAAACCAACTGACACATCTCTAATTCGGTCGCAAGAATATTCACCCTGAGCTTACTATGTACTGAGCGTCAAAACTTTCTTTGAAATAAACAATTCAACTTCGAGATCGATTTTTTTAAAAATATATATTATGCCATCTGGGAGATTAACTTTCTGTGAAATATATTATTATTCAACTAGGCTATGCAATTTTGTATTTAAACTTTTTCATGGAGATATTGTTATATTTTGATACTTTGGTGACACCCCTTAATTTTTGATAAGTATGCCAAATTGTTGCAGTGTATTACTTCTTTAAACTGCTATATCTTCGTCCATCCAATGTTATCCAAACTTAGCAGAACTCACGAAAACGTTCCAATGTTCTCATATGTAAAATAAAATATGATTATATTATGCATTTTCAATAGAAAAATAGTACCCAGCCGATTTACACAGCTCTGCTTTCTTGGTCGCAAGAATCTTGCCATCGTCATGTAAGGGAGGTAATTCTTAAGCAAGAGACCGTATACACTTTCTGGCCAACATCACAACTCCACGTGCTGATATGTAAACAAGTAAATATGTAAATATATAAACATAACTTGGCAATATGTATATATGTAAAAGCATGAAAATATTTTATATATTTACCGATATGTTTTCGCATAAATAAAAATATTTACATTATATACAATCTCGTTAAATAGACTGATATGCTGTACGTTTTTGTTTTTTGTTTTTGAGCAAAGGCCAGACACGCCATTATATAATTATAATACTCTTGAAAAAGGCGCAATCTCTCGTATAAAACAGTAACAATAAAACCCTGTTAACCGGTTAAAACAGTAAAACTGCGTTTTTGTTTAACTTCAAAATTTTGGTATATCATCGATGACCTTTTTCCATTATTATTCAGTTCGAAATAGTTTGCATACACTTTTATTATGTATATATTTTCTTCTCAATGTTCGGACTGCATGTATAAGCAAACACGTTATATTATCACGTGGAGGTCGCGTTCAGGAAAAATCCTGGAACGGAGTCAAGCTCGTACATGGCTTTGCCCCAAGTGTTGATGGACAAGGTGAGGCAACCAATAGCTATAATGTTCATAGGTAGGCCGACCAGCACCTGAAACAGAGGAAGGGCAATTACAAATACAGAAATTCTAAAACTACTAAAAATAATTTAATGATCATAACAAAGATACATGTATGTTTGGGAAAGCTTTCAATCTTCCATGAAGTCCTGAGTACATTTCTTAATACAGCATCGATATGTACATATGTATGATAACGATGATGATGACGATTATTAAACAAAAATTGACCGATGAGTTATCATTTCTATTCATGTCCATACAATTAAATTCATTAGATGGTCGATTTTACATTATATGCATTGCTTTTTTGTCGATAAAACAAAAACCAATATATACCATATCAAGAACTGTGAGGTATCCTGTTGAAAAGACGATGGCGTTTGGTGGCGTCGCAACCGGCAACATGAACGCAAACGAACAAGCTACTGCTGATGACATCATCAAGTACAGAGGGTGGATTTGTGTAGCGAGGGCCTGGAATCAGACATCAAACATCGTACAGTCTTTATTAAAAACTCAAGTAACCGTATTTTGATGATTTACATCAGAACTAAATACAATGTTTGTTATTTAATCCTGATCATTTTAAAACTAGTACCACACCATTTTTACTATTTTTTAGGAGGATATGATATGTTCCTTTCTAATGTATATACATACAAAGGACGATATGATCCTATTATCCACGAAATATAATCCATATGACCGCCAATACATTCTTGTCGAAAAAATGCATTTCATTGCCTTGGAACCTTGCTATAATTTCGCGAAGCAACACAGTTCATAAACTACATACATTGTACATTTGTACTTGCATCACTATTTTTATTTAGATATGAATACGTTTTATTGGGGGATTTAATTGGCACGGTAATATTTATGTATGTATTCAACACTACAGTATTCAAACTTGACACATAGTCGGATCCATAGTTTTTAGTTATATGGATCAGATGGTCGTTATGTTTTGATTATTTTTGTACATCGCATTCAATCTCAGAATAACTGTGCGTCAAAGATATGTTTTCAGCATATTTATAGGTATGGATTCTGGTGTGCGTGTTTGTTTTTTTTTTCATATTAAGAAAATATCAGTAGGGGGTCCGGATCTCATGCCTCATCTTAGACGACGAGTGTGGTGAATTAAGGAATCGCCTTTGAATACTTATGACCTGCCAATGGTGAAGGTTAAATTTAGTATAGTTCTCTTTGCGGCTCGCCTCCACGGAGCGTAAATAACAATCATATTTTTATCCTAAGAATTTAATACAAACATACGCTCCCAAACAATGATATGATTATTTTTTTTATTTTGTAAAAAAAAAATACTGAATAAAATTTAATATTATTATTTAAGTAGACATAAATAATTACCAGCTGTCCCAAGATGGGCATCAATATGGTCGCTGTGGCTGTGTTACTCGCAATTTCTGTGAACCCGGCAACGATGAAGCAGATAATCAGATTCATAACCCAGTTGTCTAGATCAGCAAAACTTGCCATCTGTTCTCCCACCCAACTCGACAACCCGGACTCCTATGAAACAAGTAGATTCCTAAACAGCTTCTATTTGTCGAATACATGTATACAGAGAAGTTTGAAGTTATTTTCTACGAATTCATACCTGTAATTGGTCAGTTTTGTTTTTTGGTATATTTTGGTTTTCCATAAAATTTATATTCAGGTCTCATTATACAGTCGCGGCCCTTTTTGCCACGGTTAAAACTTTTCTTGCACTTAAAAAATTCGTATGTAATTTGGTGAAATATCTTTAAAATGGTTCATAGGGGCTGTGATTTCTTGATGGAAAAGAGTAGAACAAAACATGACAAAGCATCTACTGCAATAAGACATTACTGGTATTATTAAAAATTGCAGATGAGCATTTGATGACTTTTCGTTTAAAATACTACTTTGTATAATATATAATATATGGTTATATGTGCAAATGAATTTGGGGTGTGAAATTAGGTTTTAACATTGCGGAGTGTTCTATTTAAATAACCGAAATAGAATTATGCTACAGTCAAACCTGTATAAGCGGTAACCTCTATTAAGCAGCCAGTTGTCTTAAGCAGAGCAAATCAACCTGCATTAAACAACAATCTGTCTTAAAAGGCCACTTTTGCACATTCCCATGACTAGCTGCTTAAGACAGATTTGACTGTATTAGGTAGAAGAAAAAAACGATAGCTGTTGTCAAATAGTAACTTAAGTAAAACAACAAGAAAAAAGGGAACATTACCTCGGCAGCCTTGGCAATGGCGAAACCTCCCCCGAGCAGTACTATGACGCCCCAGGGTAATTTCTCGGCAACAGCCTTCCAACTCAGTATAGGCGAGAAGTGCGATTTTACTGAAATGTGAATTTATTTTTGAAATTAATTGTTAGTTTTGTAAATGCATATATAAATATATATTAAAATTAAAAAAAAAATATGCAGATAACATTTGTGTCTCTTTAGAACATTGATGAGCTTAAGCCAATACGAAAATGTAATCTTATCCAAACCAAATAACTTCTTAGCATGGAACGAATTCCATTTTATTATATATTTATTGCCGTGCAACTGACAGTTTTGCTATTACTTTGCACGTGGTGAATGTAAAATCATGTTCTATAAATAAAGTTAATATCTTATATTTATATCATACGTCGGATCCAATCAGATTAGAGGGCATCCAAATGTTACCAGTGTTTTATCATCTTTCGTTCTTATCCATTTTCTTTTGTTATACAAATATGCGCCTTTGCTGCAAATAGATTGAAATACAATTTTAATCCAACTAGCACTGACCTTCACCGTCTGAAGGCCCACCAATGAAACCTTCAATTCTGGCGGGAAGAATGAATAACACAATACTCAGGAGCATACACGGGGTGGAGTCGGACACGTATTTTATCTTTCTGAAACAAAATAATATGAACACATGTAAATAAATGGTTTTACGGCATACCAACACCAATACTAACAATTATCACGCGATATGCATCAAAGGCATCCCTTATCTCCCAGATAATACTGATAAATAATTGACCTAATGACAATGACGCTTTAAAACTGTGGAACCAATCTGATTGTTTTTGATTACACTACGCCTTCAAGCTAGCATTTGGTCGTTATGCTATTAAGGACTTTTTTGCCATGTAACATTGGTAAAGTGTTTTCTCAAATACTTTATTCAGTGAATTGGTAGTATGATTAAAACAACATTTAAAATATTAAAAGATAGATTATTAACGTACTGTTTATAACACAATTTCCCCCAAGCTTACTTGATCTGAAAGATTACTGGGATTCTCAACAGATGAACAACCTGTTTGAATGTCTGAATAAAGGTGCCGTTTCGGTCATTTCGCATGTGATATAGTTAATAATTGACATTATTAGTTGATACTGATATTAAAAACAACAATCATCTTTATTGGCAATAGTACTACTGGAAAAAAACACAGTATCACCTTTTGATACGGCTAACAGTTCTTTAAAATGTCTTTTTTTATTATTTAACAATCACAAATTGTGTATAGAATAAAGAAACATTCTTGAAAATTCATTATTTATTGAAGTAAAACATTTAAAAGTTCGGCACACCAGTATCCCTCTCGTTCCCAACCTATCGGTTCTCTAGCATTGTGGCATTCACATTCCTTGTAGAAATAAAAAAGATCAACATAATTATGAAAATACAAAATGAGCCTCAAACCTTAAAATATATCATTTTACTTTGTTTCTTCGTTGATTTTCAATTTGTTGTTATTATTTTACAAACATATTTTTTAAATTTGTCATGAAAATATTTTTTATGTAACATGAGTTGCTTTGTCAATTTAGTCACCCTTTATAAATAAAGAATTAACTTACTCACTCATTCACTCTCACTTACTCACTTACTCACCCAGTCACTCCTCCCTCCCTCACTCACTCACTCACTCACTCACTCACTCACTCACTCACTCACTCACTCACTCACTCACTCACTCACTCACACACTCACTCACTCACTTACTCACGCATTCACTCAATCACTCACTAACTACTCACCTACTCACACGTTCACTCACTCACTCACTAATTCACTCACTCATTCACTCACTCACTCACTCACACTTACTCTCTCACTCATTCGCTCACTCACTCTCATTTACTCACCCAGTCACTCCTCACTCATTCACTTACTCACTCATTCACTCACTCACTCACTCACTTACTCACTCACTCGTTCACTCACTCACTCACTTACTTACTAATTCACTCACTCACACACTTAATCAATCACTCATTCACTCACTTACTCTCATTTATTCACTCATTCACTCACTCACTCACTTACGTATATCGGCACTGAGTGACAGTGCGATATTTGCTTACACCAGTAAATAATTTTTGGACAAATCGGCAATTTAAAACTGAACTTTTTAGAAATTTCACAAACATATAACGGAATAGTTAAACAAGAGTTGAACATAGAACAAATAAGGTGTGAAGACTAAATTTATACCACCAAGTTATCAGACGTTCCAAAATTAATACAGTCAGACGAATTTGAGTTGTTTCGAATATAACATCGTTTCGACCCTGAATAACTTTATATAACAAATAAAACTTTACATATTTAAAGAATACCAAGTATGTTCTCCGAATTTTCGGGCTCTTGTCCATAATCAAAGGTAACTCTCAAATTATTATAGGTAGCTGTTAATAATAAGTTGAGAGTTACCTTTGCTATAGGGCAAGATCCCGAAAATTCGAAGAACAGAGTTGCAATTCTTTTAATGTAACATTATCACTTTGGAAGATTTTATTTTATCGAGATATTTGCATATTTAATTTCATAGTTAAGTCAAATGAATGTAGTTTAACATACGATGCAATTTTTAGGAAGCTTTCGAGAGTTTTTTTTGCAAAATCAGACTTGAGTGTTCAAATTTTGTTTTGTTTTTAAACCCGCGTTTAATCGTAATGATTAGATGTAAAGGCAACATAATTAATGTTTTATTTGTATAACAGATAACATCATATCGAAGAAAAAAATAGTAATTAAAAAATGGTTTTAAAACAATTTTTGAATTATTATTGGCTATTTTATAAAGGGAAAGCGGCTAAATCGTCCTAAAAAATGTACCACTAGGGGTCGCAATATACTTACGATCCTGTTTCCTCAAACAAAATACCCCACCCATCTATATTGGGAGGGGCACGGAACAGCCAAAGTATCACGAGAATGATAAATATAATCAGCACCTCAATCTCCACAAACCTGAAAAAAGTCACGTGATGTTTTACAGCATGGGCATATCAACACACTTCACTTGGTCAAAATCAATAAAAACCGCACCTAAATCGCCACAAACCTGAAAAATAGTCACCTGATGTATAATAGTCTTGACATGACAACAACTTCGTTAAGTCAAAATCAGTCGAAATACAATTGTTTGTGTTTTGTTATCTGTCGTTGTGCTGTACTGCATT
This sequence comes from Panopea generosa, assembly GCA_029582155.1. Taxonomy (NCBI): domain Eukaryota; kingdom Metazoa; phylum Mollusca; class Bivalvia; order Adapedonta; family Hiatellidae; genus Panopea; species Panopea generosa. The sequence continues at coordinate 11,124,485 of CM055899.1, forward strand.
CCACTGTACACCGAATTGTACGTTGTTTTAGCGCCGCCTTCTGTAAGTGTCACACCACTGCAGGGTCTTTTATTATTTTAAGCAGGGCTTTATGCCAAAGACATACAATTTCGCAACAATCAAGTCTGCAGGGCTGATCACCGCCAAAATGATCATACGCAATAGGGACTACTTTTTATTCCTCGAATTATATTTCTGTTCATGCAGACACAAACAATAAGATATATTGCGGACATTGTTTTACGTCATTTTTTTTTAAAAATAAATCATAATATTAACCAAACGCTGCAATGATATCGATCAAATTAGGAAGATGTATGATTATTTATTAAATCCTGACTATTGGTTCACCATGCCACAGACATCGATATAATACCATTTAACCCTCGAAACACACCAAGCTGATAAACTACACGAACTATTTCAAAATATATTTCATTTCCAATCAGGAAATTAACCTAAAACTTATCGTATTTAAATTAGGATAGTCTTCAACTAAACTCAGCTCAGCTCGTAGTTTTATTCGTAACCTAGCAAACATTTCGTTTTCTTGCACACAGGAGTTAGATATTTCTATCTCACCATAGGACCGAGATAAAAATTCTTGCTCCGTGACGTAACGCCATTCATAAAATCCTCGTGCTATGACGTATTTTTTTCATAAATACTATGGTATCCTTGCGCTATAAAAAAAATAATCCGGAATAAAAATCTTTATTAATCAAACAGTTAGAGTTGTATAGAAAAAAAAGTATCTTTCATGTTGTGGGGTTTTTGTTTGTGATTTAGCCTCGTTACCGCTAAAACAGTTATCCCTCGCGATGAAATTTTTCATCCGCATCTTAAACCCATGAAAGATACCTATGCTTGAGGATTTTTACGTGTAAAATTTGTCAGGTTTGCATGTGCCTGATGGTATAAACAGGTTACTCGTATGTTTGAATGATATCCAATCAAACCGAATTTCAACAACCCAGAACATGTTTTCGATATTGACCTATGTTATCCTGTCAAGAGCATTAGATCTTTACAGGAATTTCACCCAATTTATTTTGCCAAGTACCAGTATTATACGGTTGCCGAAGTTGACTTGCCTTATCCTAACAAGGGCATTACACTGCTGCCAAAGTTGACAGACCTTATCCTGTATAACGCTTTATACTGTTGTCGACATTGACTTACCTAATCCTGCCAAGGTTATTATACTGTTGCCGAAGTTAACAAAACTTATCCTGCCAAGGCTGTTATACTGTTGTCGAAGTTAATAAAACTTATCTTGTCTAGTGCATTATCCTGTTGCCAAAGTTGACCTACCTAATCCTGCCAAGTGTATTATACTGTTACCGAAGTTGACCTACGTAAACCTTACAAGGGCATTTTACTGTTGCTGAAGTTGACATACCTTAACCTACCAACAGCATTATCAGGTTGCCGAAGTTGACCTACATAATCCTGCCAAAGGGCATTATACTGTTACAGAAGCTAACAAAACTTATCCGGTCAATTGCAATATACTGTTGCCTAAGTTTACTAAACTTATCCGGCCAAGTTGCCGAAGTTGACCTTTCATATTCTGTCAAGTGCATTATAATGTTGCCGAAGTTGACCTACCTTATCCTGTATACTGTTGCCGAAGTTGACCTACCTTATCTTGCCTAGGGCCTTATATTGTTGCCGAATAGTTTCATTGACGGCCTTTTTTATCTCCGGGTTCATATTGCAACACCTGAAACGTGGTTATGGAATAACAAAAATTTAGTAAAGGGAGAGAACTTGATTGAAATTCATCTTATATTCGTAATAGTTCTTGGTACAAACATCACTAAGTCATGTGATAAGGTTTCTGACTGAAGAACACACAAAATGGGACACATAGTCGTGACGGAAAAAACAAAATCAATGCACTAACACATGACACTGCTCTACACAAGCGTTATGTCCCATATAAATAATCTCGAAAAACGTATTTGAATCAAACTGTCATCGAGGTTTTAAAATGATGTCTTTTCGTGCTCAAACACAATTTCCAGGATTCATATTAAAATACAAATTAATGCACTTGTAAACACTTAACTCAGTCTCGAAAATTAAAGTATTAACGCTGATTATAGATATAATTGAATCCTGCTTCACCAACATATACTTAATTACTGAAAAACTAAAATCTAAGAAAAGCAGCCAGGTGATCATGATTTTAGACTGGTTTTAGTTAAATACACATGGTTTCATTGGTATTTATTATATAATTGATAAATAACCATCCAGAACTTTGTAAAACAATTAAGTATTAAAGTAAAATGTTGGAGTAACAGAAGCCTGGTTTCGGATTTGAGAAAACGTCGTAGACTAAGGTAAACAAACGGCATCGAAGGCTTTGCTGACGATTTTGAAAATATTGTATTGTGTAAAACAGTATTAAAGTATACAGTTTGTACGAGCTGCATCCAGTAACCCGTTTGATTATTAATCTAGGGAACATGAGTTCAAACCTCAGACAGGCCGAAGTCTCTGTGATGACTGATATACGACATAACGTCTCATTGTCATTCGTCTCTCACCGCTGATTCACGTGGAAAGGTTCCAGTTACTTTCGGATATGAGTGTGCTTGAGTACAGGTAAACCTTCCAGGATTCCAGAGAAATAACAAAAAATTCAAATAACGGTTTATACAAACTTACATTTGACTCACATCTTTCGTTTAGTATGTTAAAAAAATTGTTAAAAAAATTAATCTTTATTTGTTTTACAAAATAAAACCACATTAAACACTATTTGATTTAATACTTAATGTAAAGTATGTCCTATTGCACCGTACCTACATCTCACAAACACCAAAACTAGCCATAACCAGGCCACAATAACGCAAAGTAGCGACATGGGAAAGGCAAATCCCATCCATTTGGCAAATATGATTGGTGACTCTGGTTGATGAACTTTCTCATAAATCCTGACAAAGAGAAATAATGAAAGCAATTGATATTCATTTTATGAAATAGTCTGATAGATAAAAATGAAAGGAAATGTGTGCTTTGTAACAAAGACGATATAGAAGATGAATATCATTTTATTTTAATCTGTCCTTATTATAAAGATCTGCTCAAGCAATATATTCCAAACTATTATATCAATAAACCTAGTATGTTCAAATTCATTAATCTTTTGCTGTCAAACAAAAAATCTGTTTTAAACAAACTTGCATCATATTGTATCAAAGCATTTAAAATACGAGAACAGACGCTTAATGCAAACAGATAATTAGATGAGATTTGTGATTATATCATAATTAGTCATATGTGAATAACAAGTCAACCAGCCATGTTATTCACTCTCACTATAATTAATATTACCACTATAATAACTATTACTACCATATTTTCAAAAATGTTTGTATTTAATATTGATATGTACTTTTGCATGTGCCTTATGTATTTTTAAATAAAATTATATTATTTATGGTGAAAAGCTTTTGTAATGCTTAAGCAAAAATAAAAGAATGTTCTGTTCTGTTCATTAAAAATTAAATGTTTTCTTGAAAGACAAGTAGTATTCATTCGTTTGATATGAAATACATTTGCAGTATTCAAAAGCAGTGTACGGTTAAATTCATATAATATGTATTGTTTGCGAATGTAAACGCTACTTTTTGTTTGACGCTAACACGCCTAACAACTTGTGAAATAGGATTATTGCCACTCTTTGCAAAGGAGTTGGAGTCCTCAGGTGTCATGTTAATTGTATCATGTGTGTCATGTGTGACTAAATTAATCACCGTGTGTGGTTTAAGGGTTCCAAATGAGTAATGGCAAGAGTAGGTTTGCTGTAATGCATGCATGTCGGTGGACGCGAAAAACTGAGAAATGGATGTAAAGTAGTCCGATTACTGTTTAACGAATCAAACAATTTATTCGATTCCGGTTTCAAAAAAAATACTAGAAAAAAATGGTACAATGTATTGTCATTTAGAAAAAAAACGGTTAAAAAAACATTATAATTGACTCATTGTCAAAGTGTAAGCCTACTATTGATTTTTGTTCTATATTCTATAGTAAATATAAATGTTTGAATGCTTGTCATTCATAGAGAGATCCAAATGAAAGAAATGAAATTTACATTTTATTGTTTGTCAACCCCTACACTATCAAAATATGATTAGAAAGGAAGGGGCCATGTGTAAAGAGATTATTTGCTCTGCTCTGTTGACAAAGTGAAAGCAACCTCCAAGCATCAATTAGTTCTAAATATACATTTCAAACATGACAACGCTTTAAAAATGTACAAAATACAACAATTTTGCCATTCAAACAAACAAAATGAGCATTAAAATAAAGAAATGGTCATTTTAAAAAGAAGTAACGAGGATTATTTATAACCGCCATTATGCTACCCGTAGAAAGCATTTCCTGTTTCCAGTGGTGGTACTATGCCTCAATACGAACTCTACTTACTTGTCGGCCTGCTGCTTGAGCACAAGATTGGGCGGTGTGCCTGTCAGTGTAGCTATACCACCAATGTTGGCACCGTAGGCAACACACAGTGAAAATCCTTTGGCAAGTCTCTTCATTTCAGGCGACATTGTTGAAACACTAACCACCGACACTTGTCTCCGCACATTCCCCGTGTTTACGTATTTATGACTTAAATAAATAACAAAAATATATTTACCGAACAAATGAATTTCAACAAATAAAATTTTAATAATTTATTTCCCCAATGTAACATTCCACATCGTACTGATATGGTTCTGAATTATTAACTGTTTATATTTTGTAATACTTTATGTGCCCTACAATCAAATTGATATTGGCGGCTGACAAAAGAACCAAGAATGTTATCCCCTGCACACTCATAAATTATATGCTAACTGAAAGTTTGCAATACCACTTAATTGAAAATGGGTGACCAAATTGCTGCCCAACACCACTACACTTTTGGGGACGAGTTACCTAAAGATGCTGAAATGATCGCAGCCCATGGAAAAATAAGCCGAGTCTACTACTTGGCGGCATACTGCCGAAGACAGACCAAGATGGAGACGGATCGTCGATGCCTTTCGTTCTTAAGGTATGAAGGGGTTATGTAATTAAGCTTAATACAAATATGAATTCTATTAACTGATAAAGTGATTAAGCATCTGTTATTAATATGTTGAAATAAAATGAACATAGTCGTACCTGTCAGAGGATTTTCTGTCACCCATATCCCCGTTATCTAATTCTTCAAGAGCATAGGCCGCGTTGTCTGTTCCAAGTTCTACATAAAATTATAGATGTTTAATTGACAATAAAAAATTACTTAAGTTTTATTTACACCAAGTGCGAAACAAGTCTGATATTGGTAAATCACGTTTTAAGAACAAACAACACACACGGCATTTTTTTTATGAATTTTCACTTAAAACTATTTCTAAGAACTATTTATATATTTGCTGTAAATATGAAAATTGATTACCCCAGTAATGTATGTAAGAAAAAAAACTAATTACGTTTTTATTTTGAAAAAGGAGAAAACTAGGTGATTAGTATCATTTTTGCGTGTTCACGGGAATATATGACAACCACATATTTTATTTTTTGGTGTTTGTTATCGATACGATCGAATAAAATCAGATGGATATCAATTTGTATGTTTTATGATATTTTACTCGTATATCCAAAGTTAGCGTGTCTTCGATATGTTTATAAATTATGTTAATACTTTCGTATACATGAAGTTCCAGGCAGTAATACTTGCAGTTAAACATAGTCCTTAATTGTATTTAAAGTGATATAGATATTGATTTAATTTGTGAAGTGGAGTAAACTTCGATGCAACATCCCCATTTGTGTCATTGTGTTCAAAAGATATGGACCAGAAGGTGATCGCACACCCATACTCGTAAACAACATATTCAAGGTCAAGACGTTAAGTTTCGGGTGTTTAAGTTTAAGACGACAAAACTTATTGCAAACATGCAAGTCTATTTTATTGGAGGTTTAAACTTTTTGTGAAATACTGATCAATTTGTTTTGATAATCTCCGACGATTTTTTTTCTAAAATATTGTTTTGTTCTATCTTCAAAGTGTTCGGATGAAACGTCGTTTAAAGATTGGGTACCCATGGTCGTTGAGGTTGTAGGTTCGGCTCGGTCCATGGTCGAGTGGCCGTCTGATGACCACTTACCTCTCACAATTGAGGTCTTGAGTTCGAACCCGGCTGGTTCAAAACCAATTATGTGAGAAAGTTTGCCAGCTATTTGCGGAAGAACGTTGGCTCTTCTCAGAATCATTCTGAGGTCTTCCTTCGCAAATAAAACTGGATATACCTATACATGTAATACCAGTTATGTATTGAAAATGACGTTAAAACCAATTAGAACATCTCAATTAAGCTTGTGTATACAACTAGCCAACGGTCAGAAAAGGTATTGCTAAGTAATGGAAGGCCAACAAGGACACTTACCTGCGCGCGAATGTACGCCATTAACTGTTTTAATCACAGCTTGTATAATCGGGATCATCATGGCGGTCGCCGCAGTGTTGCTAATCCACATAGACAGGAACCACGTGGTCAACATGAGACCCAACATCAGCCTGTCAACATAGCCAATAAATAACGAAACAATATGAATACTGTATGTCATTTGTTTAGATTATTTTAAAGGAACAGAATTTAAGAGGGAAAATAACTGCATGACGTTAAGACGAAATCCAACTACTATACATAATAAATGCAATTCATTAACTTGTTTCTGTTTTGGAAATGGCATAACTTAATGTTTTTTTTATTTCAACTCATCACATCTCAATTTTTTAGAATTGATCATTTCATATCTCTATGATAAGTCTCCAACACTAATCTTGCAATAGTAACGTTTTCCTAGGTAAACATTAATAAAAAAATATACAATGTACAAAAAGCAACTTTTAATTTCTCATGCCTCATATTCAAATGTATGTGTCAAGTAAAACCTTGTTGGTCCTTTCCCGTAGTTGACATGTATTCTAAGTCATAGTATTTCGTTTTAATGACAGGAAACATATTTCATTTTATTTTACAATTAATATTTTGTTTTATGATAAAATTATTGGAATGCTCAATGACGGTGTGTCTAAATGAGGTTGGAGAAGTAGCGTGAGAGTAAGCCATTAGATGCGTAAAGACAGGTTCTCAACTGAAAACACGTGCAACTGAGAAGACATGGTGCGGACATCGTCATGCATGCCATTACTTGTGTTCAATATATGCACATAAATGCACCAATGGGTATATGTTTGATCTTAAAGGCAAGGCAACATCCTTATACGTACAATATCAACAATACTAAACTGAAAAATGTAAACATTAACTATAGAAAACTCTTCTTCTTCTTCTTCTTCTTCTTCTTCTTCTTCTTCTTCTTTTTCTTCTTCTTCTCTGAAACATTAAAACAGGTTTGAAACAGAGTTTCATAATATTTTGGTTCGACTGTAAGAGCACAATTTATCAATATCGCCGCACGAATTAAATTCCTTAAAAACACTTATTTTTTTATCAAAATCTCCGTTCGAATGATATTATATAACTGGCAACATGTATCTAATTTTCAAATTCATAATTACAAAGAAAACGCACTCTATCATTTACACTTAGCTGTCTATATAAATCAAAATATTGCTTTATAATAAATTTATGTTTAAACTGTTTTAGAATCCTTAGTTTGTTTCTACTGCTTTCTCGCTGTAAAACTTCTCTATCCACATCTTCATTCACTTTATGACAACGTCATTCACAATCAATGATAGTTTTGCGTTAATAAGCAGAAATTTGCATTACCATATTGGCTGAGCCCCGACAATTCTCATAACTCCTAGTGATATGCGCACGTGTAAATTACTTTCCTCCAGAGCCACGGCAACGATAAGGCCCCCAAGGAACAACATGCTCGTGTCCTACAATGATACCCACGTGCAATGCAATTAGCCAAACTATATTAGGACTTTACGTTTTATCGGAGATGGCTATGAAACTAGATCAGTACTGTAAGGGAAATAGTAGTGATAGATGGTACAAAAATTAAGAAAACTTATAAGAAAAAAATAGCAAATGACAGTGATCTTATAATCGACTAAGAATTTATCCGAGTTGGTGGTTCAAAGAATGAGACTAACAAGAGGATTAGAATGTAGAACAAAATCAAAGAAAATGAAAATGAGGGGGGTGAAAAAGAAGAGCAGAATGAACAACAATAAAAATAAGACTATCATGAGTAAGAAATAAAGAAAAAAGGAAGGCAACACCAGCGGTACCAAGACGAACAAAAAGAACAACAATAAGAACAGCAAGGATAATAAGGAAAAGAAGAAAGAAAAAGAAGACGAAGAGCAATTATAACAAAACAACACTTATAATATAAAAAAGAGGAAGAAGAAGAATATGAAGAAGAAGGAGGAGGAGCGAGAGACGACAATGAAATATGTATATAATAAGAATATTAATTAAAAAGGTTACATTGTCATATAAATCGGTGCAACTATTTTTACAAGGTCAAGAAATCATTTTATACGAGTAAACATCTGTTTCAGACTTACCGTTAAATACGAGCCACTGATCTTTTTAGCAGTGGCCACCTGTAACATAGGGAAGAGCACAATAGGGAGGAGGGCCGTGACCGGTATAGGGATCGCCTCTGTCACCCACAGGATCGCCATGACACAGATGACGTAAGCACATTTCCACACCTTAAAATCAACAATAATTTCAGAAATTATGCTTCGTTGAAAATATTTTAAAAGAGAGATCATCAAGCTAGCGATTTGAACTAAAGATCCAATGGATTTGTTGGAATTGATTCACATTTCCAATGCATTTTTTTTGAAAATATTTAAAATGTTTATTTTAATACCTGGAAATGTGCTTTCTAAATGGCAGAAAACACTGCCATTTGGGCATGTATTTTTGCACAGATCTACACGGATTTTTTATGATTTGATCAGCAACACCTTATTACAACCTGAACGCAATCTTAATACCCGTGCATCCTATTCAGATTTGAAAACCTCTCATATCTAATATAAGGATGCTAACGTCACCGCCACGCAAGCACAGTCCGTGGCCTACTTTAAACCACGTGTGTTACCATATTAAGCATCAAAGATGGCGCCCGTTAATTACAGGCATAGTACCAACATTGGAAAACAAGAAATGCTTCCATTGGGTAGTCGCATAATGGCAGTTATAAATTCTTCTTTAAAAATGCATATTCTTTACTTTAATGCTCATTTTTTTATTTGAATAGCATTATCTGTGTATTATGAACATTTTGAAAGCAATGTCATGTTTGAATTGTGAATTTAGAAAAAAAAATGATGCTTGGAAATTGGGGTATGAAAACTACTTTCACTTTGTCAACAGTGTACACACTGAGCAGAAACGAAATATCTTATATGACACATGACCCCTACTTTTCTCATCATATTTCGGTAGTGCAGAAGTTGACAAACAGTAAAATGTAAGTTTTTTCACTTTTTTCATTTGAGCCTCTCTATGAATGACAAGCCTAAAAACGTGTATTATTTACTATAGAAATTGAACAAACATCAATGGCGTGCTTACACCTTCAAGTTAAATGCTGCACATACTAATCTTATATTTGATAGAAATGAGCAATTATTTACATATTTACAGCTATTAAATTAATACGAAGGCCAAAATGCATAAGCACTTATGCATCTTGTAAAAATAAATCCCCTTTATGACGTTTCGAGCGAAGGGGTGCACCGTGGTGTTATACCAAGGTTCTTCGGATCTTTTACAAATTAAAGGGACACACTGTAATGTTAAACACGATTTCCACTCATGTTAATGCATCAAACTAATCTTTACACCGATATGAAAGTAATTGCAAATCACCTTTAAGAAAGTATTAACATAAATTTTATGAATTGCGTTAGTTTTAAAAATATTTAGAAAAAAAATCAAATATATATTTATTTGTAATTTTGACTAGCTGATAAAAAATTACGAAAATGAAATATTTGTTACACGTGTCATCTATGATATTTACTAAGCGAAACATGGTGTCTTTAAATAATTTACAAGGTGTGTGCCTTTGATACAAGTGAGAAACGACAAAAGGTATGCACACACACTTGTCCTAATGCTTCCTGTTGAGATATAGTATGATATTCAGGTATAAAGTAAGGTGAAAACTGTTGTGCATCACTTTAAGAATTGCATAACGTTTGTTTATGGAACATTAAGAGATATCTAACATTCTTTTTTATAATTTTATTCTATTTTTATAGTTGTTGTGGTAATGCGGTTGGTAGCGACGTCTGATTTAGTGTGCAAGACTTACCTTTGATGAATGTATTATAATGCTATAGTTGTATCACTGGGAAATTTAATTGTGAATTATAAACCTAGCACATACTTAAATATGGAGGTGACGTGTAGTGTAGAGGAGGCAGATTAAGGTCTCACATACGATTAATGCGGTTATACGTCATTTTCAACACATGACAGGTTATACAGCATGTGCTATATCCAGTTTTATTGGTGGATAATGTTGTTGTATGGTGTTTAGCGTCGTTTTCAACAATTGTTCAGTCATATCGCGACGACGTCTACTTGAGACAGTATTCTGAGCGCTGTCACACTGAAGTATCATGCCGCAGACACATGGTATGATACCCCACCCAGTTACATTATACTGACACCGGGCCGACCGGTCCTAAAACTTTCCTCTTAATGATGAGCGTCTAGTACCATTTTTAAAGTCTTTGGTATGACCTGCTCGGTTTAGTGGCTGAAGACAGTAGACTGAATCCAAGTAGGATCACCGTCATAACGCCAGTAACTGTAGAGGTCTGAAAAGTTCTCGAATAAAATGAGCGATGAAGGTCATTGCATATATCTGGTTTAAGATATGTGCCCCATAAAACATATATATTATGAAAACTGATAATAGAATAAATAAACATCTAAACGACAGTCTTCTGAAACTGTCTGGGCATCGCCAAGGGAGTCCGACTATCTATTGGAATCGTTTTGTCAGATTTTTGCTGAGAACAAAATATCAAGAAGTTTGTCTTTCAGCAAAGTCTGTCTAACAATACAATATTAGACTTGTTTTACTAAATGAGACGCATTGGCACTTTGTTCAGATTCGTCATAGATTAGCATGCATATATGTATATTTAGAAACGATGAGGTCTTAAACGGACAGATAGATGTAATTTCAAAATAATCGGTGGTGAAAACAGTACCAACAGTATAAAAAAAACAGGATGACACACGCTATAATAAAATAGATGAAGTGCTAACAAAGGTGCCAATTTGAATATGGATTTCATCACACGTTAACAGTCTCGTTTTTTTTTTTCGAATTGCATATTTTTTGGACGATTGCTGCACGGGAGAAGTGCAAGATTTGTTCAGTTACATCTAAGGTGAGGTATGCATAAAAATAAAGATTAAAGTTATATGTAGTATGGTTAGATAACCGTTTTTTTTCCGTGCCTTGACGTGATGCTTGCCATCGAAAATCTGGCATTTTTTTTACCCGTTCGTTCATTTTTAACCGCACAAGAACGAATACACTCAACACACGTCCCCCATCTCTGTGGGGAAATATGAATAGATGCTTCTAACAATGTTTTATGCTGAATTGTGTATTTGTATATATGTGACATTGATGTATATTTGAATTACACTGTCTGTGTTCGGTGAGCCGTATAAAGTCACGTCACTGTAAACTCAATTAAGCTATTAACATGTTTTACGTTCAATTTCTATCTCGATTTACCTTATTTATTCAAATATTCTCACGGTATAGAGTTGTGTTATAATTAGAATTAATGGTTTTGCATATTATGTTATTCGAACCATTTGAAAATAATTTATACACAAAAGTTGATGAGACATGTACGGAGTCTGAAGATCGCTATCCCTAATTTTACCTACACTAATCCCAGTTCGAACGGGTTGAAAACTGAAAGTTGATTGAGTCGAAAACAAGAAGTTGTTAGGGTCGAACACTTGAAGTTGATAAGGTCGAAAACCGGAAGTTGACAGGGTCGAACACTAGAAGTTGATAAGGTCGAAAACCGAAAGTTGACAGGGTCGAACACTTGAAGTTGATAAGGTTGAAAACCGGAAATTGATAGGGTCGAAAACCGGAAGTTGATATAACTCGGTCATCCTGTCCAAGAACTTTGCGAGATGTACACCAGCGTCTCCATGTGCAATTACTATGTGTTAAAATGTCCAGGCGTCATTCAAAGAATTTGTATATACATTCTAACAGTAGGTATATCTTTGCAAATACTGGATAGGTTGGTAACCACGTCCGCAACCTCCAGCCCCGCAAGAAATTAAGATACACACTCCAACCGGTCCCTGTTTATTCGTATTTATATTGAGGTTGCAGAGAACTGTAATATTGTAATATAAGGTTATTTTACAGTGTTTTGTATAATATGGGAATATATTGTACGAGTACGTATTGTGGTGAAATTCATATTGGAAGAGATGCCGTCAGAGCAAACGGACACTTTATTTACGTGAAATTGTTTTTATCCAATTAAATATTATTTCAAAGCAATGGCAGTTCAAAAGCAGTTTTATACTGGTAGTAGTTTTACATTTCTTTGTTTCTGTGCCTAAATTATGGACATACGAATAGTTCACTTCCTTTGTTTCTGTGTTTGCTAACTACGAACATATGAATAGTTCACCTCCTTTGATAAGCACTATGGCGGGTATACGCGAAAACATTGGGAAAGATTTAAAACTAAGAATGAATTATCCGGATGAGAAACTTTTTAACTTGACCTGGCCTTGATCATATGCGACGCTTGCTTTTTACAAGATAAACGTCTGTATAATTTCTTCCTTGAAAAAAATGTTACGGGATTTTGCTGAAGTTTCTGATTGGTTGATTTAAACAACCGGACTACTTTAGTGTTAAACAGAAAACTATCGTTTAGATGTGTGTATGTTTAGACATATAAGTATCAGACTGAACAAAGAATAAATCTTTCTCCTACTTTGTATGTCAGTTAGTCTGTCTTCCTGTCGTGCATTCTATTCTTCTATTGGCTGTTTTTTCTTTTTCTTTTTCTATTTCTCTTTTCATTCTTTATTTTTCATTTCTCCTTTTACTGTTTATCGTTATATGTATCGTATTAAGCTTAATAAAACTTAATGTATAGGCATTGTCAATAAAAATTTGGCAGTATTATGAAATAAAGAATTCCTCTATGGCCAAATGGTCTAAGACGCAAACTCAATAAAAACCATCTTAGGGATCGTGCAAACCTTTTATATGCTAAAAAAGTGTACGTGTTACTTCTGGACTGACAATTCATAATTCTACTCAGATTGATTCATGAAGTATTGCTCTTACAGTATTCTATTAATACTGATATGGCGTTTAGCACCATTAGAAACATAGACAATTAAAGTGTGACTTACGGATTCCATTTCTGGGTCGTCAGTAATCAGGAACCATAAAGGTACCAGGAACGCAATGGGGGTGACGAAGAGGGGGCGAAAGTCCCAGATATGTTTTATCGCGCCCATGTTTGTATTTCACTTTATTTTAAGATCTTGAAGTACTTGAATAATTCGTCTTCGCTGTGAGTCGTCGTTTAAAGATTACGTTCTTCTTCAATATGTATGTATTAGTATCGATATGCGAATGTTAATATTCAATACCTCTTGAACGTGCCTGCTATCAAATAGCATAGACTCTCTAGTTTTGTCTACTGGCTTAAAATTATGACTTGACATCAAACATGTTCCATTTCTTTGTCAGTTAGTCTGGAACGCTAGGCTGCAGGATATTGTGGGATTGTCAATTTTTAACTATTCCATTCTTTGGCGTATATACCGTGAGTCTGAAAAACATGAAGAAAAAAACCTTTGCTTTAAATACAAAACTTTCCTCTACAAGGAGTACCTTCGAACTCTGTCACCGCACCACATGTTACTAGTATATATAATAATTGAAATAATAATATGGCTACTAATATTGAATGGTTTGGTATCCGTTTAACCGTCGACTCTGAATACAATCGTTAGGCTTAAATATATCTATATATATATATTTATATCACTCTCTCTATATATATATATATATATCTGTTATAATGAATGGGCACCTCTTTCAACACCTTTCTCATCACTGCTCGCACAAATCACGAATAGTGATGCCGATGTCATATCTAATTTTACATGTATTGGATAATCGCATAATTGTGGTAATAAATAAATCGTGTTTCTTTTAATTGAAAAACGATAATTCTGTCTTGATAGCGAAAATGAAATTGATGCTTTGAATTTAGGTTATGAATGCATTATTTTTTATGTCTTCTCTCATTTTGTTAACAGTGTATTGGCATTGCAGATGTCAACTAGCAATAAGTTGGGTCGTTCTATCTATGACAAGCTTTTGATACACAATACAGTACATATACTGAACGGTAAGGCCAACCCGCCATTGTTGTGTTTCCAATATAGTTGTCAAAATATTGATTAGGGTTATTAAACGTGTACTCGTATACGACATAAACATGCAGTTATGTATTGATTTTACGTAACATTGTTCTTCTTTTTTTATTTAAGTCGAAATTACAAAAAAAATGGTTTTAATACTTTTTGAGAAAATGCATGTAATGGCTTACATACAGTAGATCTTCCGTGGCTCGAATACTGATGACTGGAACATCACCTATAGCCCGAACCACTTATCTTGTCCCGACCATATTCCCTTTTCTATCTACAAACACGTATATTATATGATATTGAACAATACTTCGTTCGAACAATCCTTAACTCGAACTATTTCGCCCCATCCCGTCGGATTCGAGCCATCGAAGTTCTACTGTATAGATACGTGTTTACTATGAAAATCAAATGTGATCAGTGGTAACTACATGCCGAGTGTAGTTCAATATGAAATTTAAAAAGTACCTTTATCGCTGTTCACGTTCATTAATCAAACTAATTAAGATATGCTTGTTTTATGTATCCCTGCGGGATGATTGACCAAATGAATTTGAAATAAACTACTCCTACTACTACTAACACTTTCGAGAAAAGAAATTAATTCGATTATCCGTAAAACAATCCGAATTCATAATAAAATAAAGCTGAAATTCACCTACGACATGCATTATTAACCGTGACATATCCGCATATGACACACACTTTTAATCTTAAACGCACGTTTTTATCTTGTACTATTGCAACGATAACAGCCATACTTGCTAAACACGATATATTGATGTACCAACTTTAAGTGTCGCCTATTAGTCAGAATACAACATATAATTTATTTTCGACGTACGAACACATAAATAAATGTATGCGCGAGACATAAAAACATGTAATGTACGCTCTAAACATATGCAGTGAAAAAAGAGAAAAGGAGAAAGACAGAAAGAGATACAAATGGTTCCATGATCGTGCCCAGGGTGGGTTATTTTTTCTGTAAGCTGTGAGAAGTTGTAAATCACGTATAATTTACTTACGATAGAGCGTTTATTTTTAATAATGACAGTGTAACCCAACATTTATTTGATATATGAGACTAAGTCAGACTTATGGTGCTACAGGAGAGGATGGTTGATTAAGCCAGAAATTTGATTTAATGTGAGAGGGCGGAGAATTCGTTGTCAATATGATGTAAACGGATTTACACGTTCAATACGGCATATGTTTGGTTCAAACGACGACTTCTGAGATGGGATATACACGCATCAACTGAAGGCAGACCGAATTTAGTTCATCATAACACGTGTAATGTTAAATACATTTTCTTGTTGATATTACGATTAGGTGAACTTAGTTCCTACTATAGATATTATTATTTATGCAAAGAGACAATTTTAAAGAACGACTTCTGAGATGTAATATGCACACATCATGGAAGGCAGGCTGAATTTAGTCTGTTATGATACGTTTACTCTTAAATACATGATACTTGTTGAAAATGTGTTCTTGAAAACTTCAATGAAAATTTGACTTAGTCCAACTTAGTTTCTTCATTAGATATAGTTGTAATTATTATCGTTAATGCAAAGTGAAAATTGCGTTTTCGTGGATAATAGTAAACGAAAATACCAGGTTTTGTGAAAACTGCGTCTTCTTGTGCGAAGAATAAAGTCGAATTCTGCAAACATATGAAAAAAGCGTACTGTTAGAATCAGACTTTAGTAGAAGTACACCTATGAAAATATATACGAACATTTTAAATATGACAATACACGAATGACTGCCCCTCAAATATATACATGGCCGGTATATGCAAATCATTTACAGCCAGTAAGCCAGTTCTAATTGGAATATCATTAAATCGACGTGATTTTCCCTATCGTTATACCTTTTAAGATAAATATATTATTGTATCGCCCAGGTACATATGCACTGGTGCGTGTGATTTCCTTGCTAGCTTTAAAATCATCTGTACACAAGTAATAGTTGACAATATAAGATATGCAGCATATAAATATGTTTGCAATCGCGATCATTTCGGAATAGTTTGTGTGCTGTATACACATATAAACTGTAAGAAATCAGCTCTGATATTGTCGTAGATCAATGTTGCAATATACGCCCACAATTATGTGCACAGCAATGTCGATGTACGATTGTCGATCTCAGAAGTGTCGATCTAGTGTCGATATCAGAGCAAAGTCTACATTACAATGTCTATCTAAATTTGTCGATCTCAGATCTAAGTCCACATTGCAGAGACGATCTACGATTATCTATCTGCATTGCAATGTAGGATTGTCGATCTAAGAGTGTCGATATCAGAGCAAAGTCTACAGCAAAGTGTCGATTTAATTGTGTCGATCTTAATACCAAGCCTGTATTATACTGTATTATACTGTCGAGTAACCAGTGTTGATATCAGGGTCGATATAAATAGCAACACCTGTCTACATAACAAAATCGAATTCGATTGTCGATCTCAGAGCTAAGTCCACATTGCAGAGACGGTCTAAGACTTTCTATCTCAGTGTAAATTCTACATTGCAATGCACGACTGCCGATCTTAGAGACACGTTCTAAATTGCAATGGCGATTTGCAATCGTCAATTTCACTTAAAGTCCAGTGCAATATATGAGGGCTCGATCCTCGGCCAGGTCAACCAAAGACTTGAAAATGGTACTAGAAGCTTTCTCACTTAGTGCTAATCATTTAGAGGATAGATGTAGGTTGGCCCGGTGTCTGTGTAATGTGACTAGGTGAGGTATTATACCATGCATCTGCAACATGATATTCCAGTGTTATAGCAATTAAAATACTGTCTCAAGCAGACTCCGTCACGCTATTTATCTGAAATATTGTTGAAATCGTCGCTAGACTCAATACAATAACAATTAATTTAAGACATCATACGTACCGCTAGATGAATATATCGTAACAACTTATCCTTGCGGTTAAAACAATAAGCTTACACATCAACTGTCATATATACATATGTGTGTTACCTTTCATATTATACAGATGACAACACTTAAATGATGTTGACAGTAAAGTTGAGACAGAAAGTAATAATGACGAGCACTAGCTATCAATTACGTTTTCACAGTATATTTAAACCTGGATTTACGACGAAAATAAAGTCGACCTGTTTACCCAATTGTTAATTGATTTAAATGTTAAAGAAATGTAAACGTTTATTTTTTATATTCAAAATTTGCATTGTCATATCAACAGGGCTTTTCTGTTACAAGATCTAGAATTCCCGTGAAAGCACATACTTTTTTTAAATATTTCAGTCACTAAAATGTTATCCATTTATTTATCTCGGGTCGTACTTGCAATTAGTTTAGAACAGTCATCCCTCAACAAACCGTACATATTTATATATATATATATATATATGTGTGTGTGTAAACAAGGGTTCATACAGAGATATATCACGGCATGATGCATATAAGCTGTGTTTTTTTAATCATGCAAAGACGGACACAGACGCATATATTTTTATGCAATATAGTGTTTTTATTTACGTTAAAGATAATGAAAATAAATATTTGACCAGTCTTTAAAATACCAAAACAGATAGTTTCATACAAATCGGTACTATGATAATGTCATTATTTAAATTCCATTGACACACACCGACGTCGTAGGTTCGAGCCCAAAAACTGTTTGTTTGCCAATTACTTGCGGGTGTTCTATTCAGATTCCTTCTTAGGTCTTCCTCCATTGATATTCTCTGGTCCAATAATATGGAATAATCTACTAGTAAATATTAAAGAAAAAAACTTCAGTTATGGTATTTCAAAGCAATTTCATCAAATGGATGAAAAATGTGTAATCCTAAATGTTTTCTGTACATCTGTGTCCAGAATCTTGTAAATAGTTACATACCGCAACGCTCTGCCGTAAATAAATGTTTTATAAATATAATGCTATCAACCCATTTGAATTTTAACATGTTTTATGAGAGAACGTGTGTGAAGAGTCTTGTGTGTAAAGAAGAAATTTGTTGTTGTTTTTAGCATTGTCTGCACTGAATATTTCATGTACATGTTTATTTCATTTTTGTATATCTTGTTAATAATAGAGGGCCGCATGAAAGATTAGTTTTAAACTAAATGTGTTACCTTCTATAAATAAAGTCGCTTATCTTATCTTATCTTTTACCAATAAAATTGAATATGTCTGTTATGTGTAAAAAGTGCGTTAAATCCCATTTCGAAAAATCAATGATGATGATATTGATGAATATGATGAATATGATGATGATGATGATGATGGTGATGATGATGGTGATGATGACGACGACGACTATGACGATTATGATGATGAAGATGATGATATTGTTGTTGTTGTTGTTGCTGCTGCTGCTGCTGCTGCTGCTGCTGCTGCTGATGGTGATGATGATGATGAAGATTATGATGTTGATGGTAGTGATGATGATGATGATGATGATGATGATGATGATGATGATGATGATGATGATGATGATGATGATGATGATGATGATGATGATGACGACGACGACGATGATGATGATGATGATGATGATGATGATGATGATGATGATGATGATGATGATGATGATGATGATGATGATGGTGGTGATTATGATGATGATGGTGATGATGATGATGATGATGATGATGATAATGACGATGATAATGTTGATGATGATAAAGATGATGATGATTATAATAATAATTAATGTCTTTATTAAAAAGAAAACACAGTTGAAACAATACCCAATCATCCCTGAACATTGTCAACTTAATGCAATTGATATCAAGTTTGGATTCAAGACAGATAAAACAAACACAGGTGAGATTTTTAAAAAATATATTTGGTAAAATGACAGCTGTGGTATAATATACATTGTAGATTTCATAAAAGTATAGTTTATAAAATGAAAAATTATTTAATAAGATTATTAAAACAGTATATTGTCATTAGAGGGTACAATATTAATGTATGCGGTATAAAAATCACAAAAATGCGATATAGGCCGGAAGTGGTATAGTTTATCTTATAGTATCATCCCGGTCAGTTCCAAGGATATTCAAATGTATGACATTTCTAACTAAGCGATGCATTATGGTTTGTTCCGAACGCAGACGGAAATGGCCTGCATAAATGAGATTGGAAGTTGTTTTATTTGCACACATTCTGATTCTAAACAACAGATAAAGGTATCTCATATAATATGTAGTAAAATAGTATTCACAAGTAACAAAAAGCATGCATAAAAAATTATCAAAAATACATGAAATGTAAAAAAAGTTATTAAATGTATTAATAAAACGTCTTAATTAAATTCAATGTTGTTTTTTTTAGATTTCTTAAATGGAGAATTTCAGGGAATAAACACTTTAATATCTTCAGATATAAAAAAAATATTATTTTGATTAAAAGCATCTTATTATCATTGACAATAAAATCCGAATGTTTTGGTATGTTAAATCATCAAAAACGTGACAAAATCGATATTTTAATTGGAGTGGCTGACGACCTTCGCATCGTCATTTGGACATTTTGTAAGATGAAACAATTTTTGCTACGTGAAAACCTATAAACTGATAAAAGTGAATCAAAATGATAATCACATGACATATTTAATACGCCATAAAATATGTTGGAAATCAATTTTAGTCTAACCCAGTCGTGCAGTCCAATTTATGAAATTCCTTTTCAATATATTATTTCGGCATGTTTAAATATATATTATTTTGGCAATACGGGACCAGTAAATATGTGTAAGCATGATATATTGAAGAAAAAATATATTTTCAGCCAATTTCTAAATTTGAAAAAGTCTAATATATTCGCATTTAAAATTTACAAATCACGTAGATACACAAATATTCATCGAATATAAGCATTTAAGTATACACCTTTAAAAGGCTTATCAAGAATCAAATTTAACAACCACTGTAGACACATATATATGTAAACTATAGATGTATAAACATCTATGATGCAAACATGTAACTATGTAAAAGTATTTATAAATGTTTAAAAACATTAAAGTTATATCGATATATGTATTCGTAAAAATAAAAAATCTTTACATTTTATTCAACATCTTTAAATAGACGGCTATAATGCATATTGTCATTTTACAAACTGTAATAAAAGACAAGGACCTGGCTTTATCGGTAACGCGTTTGACTGCCAATTTGAATTCCCGCCTTGTTCAGTATTTCTTCCCTGTACATGAACTTTGTTTTACGGCCATGGATCCTCCACTTCTGAATGTGTGAGGAGGTAGTCAGTGACTTCATGGAAGTGACAATGTGTGTTTAGTTCTGGATTACCGACTTGCGGATACCAAGAACAGTGATAATTGCCCAGACTGCAATTATATAATCGCAATAGAATTCTCTTGGAAATGTCGTAATCTCTCATACAAAGCAGTAATAGCTCGATGTAGTGGTCAAACATACGTCATGGCGTAAACGGTGGATATATATGTTTGTGTTAACAGAGATAAAATCTTTGCCTGCCTCTACTTTTTTTGGAATGAGGTTTAACGCAATTTTCAACACATTTCGGGTTATATATGGCATATCCAGATTTACTGGTGAAGACTTTGACTGAATGAAACTGAGTAGAACCACTGTCCTTCCGCAAGTAACTGGAAACTGCCTCACATAATGTTTTTGAAGCGAGCGAGACCCGAACCTAAGACCTTAGCGGTGAGATGTAAGTGATCTTGAGACGGCGCCTTAGACCACTCGGCCACAGATGACCCCATTGCCTGCTTATAAGAGAAATTGAATATTTAGCGTCATTTTATGCCATCGAGGGCTAACAAACAATCAGTTCACCTAAACACTGTTTCCTGGGATCCTGGATGGTAAACCAGTATTCGAGCACACACCACCTCCTCCGCAAATAACTGATAACTTTTCCATTTTTAATAAGCGGTGAGAGACGAATGCTAATGAGAAGCAATGTCGTATATCAGTCATCACGGAGACTGTAGCCGGGCAGGGATTCGAACTCACGACCCCTGGATTGACCGTCAGACGCGCTACCGACTGAGCTAATTTCCTATATGAATAATATACTCCTACTGTTTTACACATGCACAATAACAACCAATCGACAAACCTTATCGTTAGCCTAAGAATAAATAGTCAAAGTAAATATGTTAGTAAAGTTATACAGTAAGTGAATTATCCATAAATTCATGACCATTGACAAATTTAATATGATCTTAAGTTTAAACATAGGTACTTGGATAAAACAGCATTAAAAATAAATTGATGGAGATACTGACAAAAAATAACGAACACGGTAGACATGCAAATAGCCAACGTCTATCTTCACAACATTTGAAAAAGAGCGGTTTGCGTCGAACGGATTTAGATGTAATAATGATTATTTTTAATGTAGAATAGACATGAGTGTACGTTATATTCAAACATGAGTAAATACACGTTAAGTGTTGAAAGGTGAAAATGTTTAGACATCATTAGAGCCACTGTATATAAAACAGTAACACTTCAAACTTTTGGTATAAAACAGTGATTTCTTTAAATTCAGGATTTCGGTATATCATGAATGAAGCTAGATTCCATTATCATTCAGTTTCAAGCAGTTCGAATATACTGCATACACGAATATATTCTCTTTACAATGTTTAAGCACACATGTGACATGATCACGAGGAGGTTGCGTTCAGGAAATATCCTGGAACGGAATCAAGATCGTACATAGCTTTGCCCCACGTGTTGATGGATAAGGTGAGGCATCCGATGGCTATAATGTTCATAGGAAAGCCGACCAGCACCTGGAACAAAGGTAAAATATAATATCATAAAACCTAATACTACTTCTACTACTACTAATAATAAAGTTTTTATTACCATGAGAACACATTTGGAAACATTCAACATTCCATAAGTGTTTCAACATCACACATAACTATCAAAGAAAGCAGGAATGTTTATATATATTTATTTCTTACAGTGTTGCAACTGTCATTTAAACTTTGATAAATTCTGTTAACACGTATGCACGTTTCTAAACATAGTTCAAACAGTCGTTCCCCATTTTAGTATAACAGTTCCTATTTAAAACCCAACTGCATCTTGATCAAACCATGCAACTTAACCCTCTTGCATTCAAAAGTAATCTCTATAAATTAAAACCGTCTTCCCTCCCAAAATCAAACTGAAACTGTCTTTATTCCCTCGCTGCTTGAAAACTACCCCACTGATTTGTCACAAAAGTCCAATCATTATTTATCAGGCATTTCCTGCACAGATGTCCACTTTACGCCCGCTAAATGCCCATAAAACCTATTTCGTATATCTAATTTTAGTTCCGTTATGTTATATTTTGACAGGGTAATTCATCATAAGTGACCACTGAAATATTCCCATTTTGACCAGTACAGAAATACTAATATTTTGTTGACTCAACTTAGCCATGAAATATCCAACATAATTATATATTGGGTTTTAATTTTACAAAATTAAACTAATAAAATACAATAATAAATGAGTGACTGACTACAATACATAAGGACCTCAACATATTTGCCAAGTATAGCGTCAATGTTAACATATACACATGTACACACGTGTCGTTGATAACTAGACACGAAAACTGTTATATGTTTATTGGCTAGTGATGTAGGACTTTATTTAAGGTGGGAAGAAGTTTTACTCTATTGTCAACATAAAGTTTTAAACTTATTGACGGAATTCGCATTGGTGTATATGATGGAATAGAGATCTATTAACAATATTCTGTTTAGGTAAATGCTCTGTGAATCGATTCAGTTTAAGAGGTTAAAGTGAATTATTTTAGTATTTTTTGGCTTAGGAGATTATAACTGTATATCAGAGGATGAAAGTAATGTACGTATATAAACATTAGCTGTTGTGTCAAACAATAATTCGAGACATGCAGGAGCGTGTTCATTAAATTATTTAACACAAAAACTGCTTTTTAAAATTTAAAAAAAAAATATTCTTCTGATTCATTGTATTTCTTGTATATATGTATAAATATTTTTAAACAAGATGTTTAAATCAATTATTTCACTGAAAACAAAATTGTTTATTTTTATAATATGACGTTTATTTTCTGGAAATAATACTATATAAAACCATATACAATATTGCTTATAATGCATTTGATTATGATAAAGTTGATGATGCTGATGATTTTTATTGATAAAAAAAAACACAATATATACCATATCCAGAACCGTGAGGTATCCTGTCGAAAAGACGATGGCGTTCGGTGGCGTCGCAACCGGCAACATGAACGCAAACGAACAAGCTACTGCTGATGACATCATCAAGTACAGAGGGTGTATATTTGTAGCGAGGGCCTGGAATAAGATAACAAACCCCGTAATTATTTGTATTGCATCGAGTGTACACAGATCGGGTATGACATGGGCATGTCGAATTCAGTGTTCACGAGTGAAATGTATTTGATATTTCACTGCAAACAACTGATAATATTAATGTTTTAAACAGTAAAATTATCAAAAATGATTCGAAAATAGGTTAAACGCCATTTTCAACTTATTTCAGATTATATATGGCGTATCCATTTTTATTGGTGGTGGAAGACCTCAGAAAAAATCTGAGTAGAACCACCGTCCTTCCGCAAGTAAATGGCAAATTTTTCACATAAAGAGTTTGGAGCGAGTGGGAACCTTGAAACTGACCCCTTGTACCCAATTTACATAAATGCTACTAAAATGTTGGTTTTTTTAATTGAAACATGGGCTCCTAAACAATGGAATAATTTTATTTTGTTGAACAATAAATGAGCAGTATAATGTAAATAGGTGTACTTACCAGTTGTGCCAAGATTGGCATCAGTATCGTCGCTGTCGCTGTGTTACTTGCAATTTCCGTGAACGCGGCGACGATGAAACATATAATCAGATTCATAACCCACTCGTCTAGATCAGAAAACGTTGCCATTTGTTCTCCCAACCATTTCGACAGCCCGGATATCTATAAAAAGTAAACGTTTAATTTTCCATTCTGGGTGTAACAATTTTATTCGTTGAATCTATATTACAGAAGATTGCTGATTTTTTCCAATGATCATTATTTCTTGCTATTGGCATTTCTTGGGATAAAAATCAGTTTTCCATATAAATCATGTAAAAAACATTTATCGATCAAGCATAGATGAGATTTGTTCGATTGGCCCATTATCCAAAGTTTTAATAATGGTGGCGAAATTTGGGTTGGGGTTTGTACCACGTAAGTTTACATAGATAATTCATACGCAATATTGTAAGTGTTTTAAGCGTATACAATGTGTTGCAAACTTGGTACAGAGGATGCTGTTTTATAATATATAAGCATATTATCACCATTTCTAAAGGAAATGCTTCCGTAAGATAGACGCATAATGGCAGTTATAAAAAATTCTGGTTTCTTTTTCTTCAAAATTTTCCTTATTTGAATTCTCTTTATTATTTGAATGGCATATTTGGTGTATTTTGAACATTTTGAAAACATTGTTATGTTGAATTGTGAATTTAGAAAAAAAAAATGAAATTTTAATGCACAAAAACGATTGTGTGAAATAGTAAAATGAATATTTGTTTCTTTAAGGTAATGTCAATTTGTGTATTTTTAAGAAATTTAAATTCGTATTTTCAAAACTAGCACGATTTCAGAAAGTTCTCCTTGGAGATAAACATAAATGGTTATATGTTTATTTGTGTAAAAATAACTTCAATGTGTGAACACGAGTGTAATCGATTTTAACATCGCAGCGTGACCTTTTTAACCCTTTACTTAATATGGACCCCTTCGAACACCTCTAATATAGAAGGCTTTTGAAAACAGCGCAGAACCAGGTTCTGCACTGTTTTCTGCTCTATCAGAATAAATAGGTAAAATGTTTCGATTCATGGAAATTGACTATGTATGGCTTTTGAGTTTGGAAGAGTCAATATAAAATGCACATGGAGTAAAGAGTTAAAGAGTTAAATAACCGAAATAGAATGACATTGTTTGGTAGAAAAAAAGAAAACATGGTGTTGTCTAACAGTAAATTAAGTTAGAACACAATGCGAGGAACAACATTACCGTGGCAGCCTTTGCAATGGCAAATCCTCCTCCGAGCAGCACTATGACTCCCCATGGTACTTTCTCGCTAACAACCTTCCAATTCAATATAGGAGAGTAGTGCGATTTTACTGAAAGGTGAATTTTATTTTGTGAAATATTTGGTTAATTTTGTACATGTAAATCCATCTGTATTTTTTAAAAGAAAAAACCTTAACGAACTAAAATCTGCAAAATAATGTGTTTTCTCTTTGAAACATGATACGCTTACTCTCAGTATCCAAACTTTTAATTAAGAAACGAATTTCATTTGTTGAATTTACAGAGTATTACATGCACTTGCAATAAGCAAAGTTTCGCATTTAAGGTACTATTACTTTGCAAGTGGTGAATTCTAGTTCATATTTCATGGATGCTCAACAAATAAAATTCATATCAATAATCATTATTGCAACCAGTTCATGGCCTATCTATACTAACCGGAACAGCTCACCGCCACCTGAAATTTTGTTTTTCTCAAAAAGAATGAAAGCAATTTCCTTGACATTTGGACTTGAATAATAATTAGAAAGAACATAAAGGATATCCATTGACCACGTCTGCATTATCTATACATACTTGTCTGTTAATGGCGTATACAATATATTAACCCTTTGCTCCATAAGCATTTTCTTGGACTCTTCCAAATTGAAAGCATTAATACACCACTTATCAGCAATGGGTGAATTATGTTTATATTTACTGACTAAGTGGAAAACAGTGCAGGAAGTGTTCAGATTGCTCGTCACGAGCAATCTGAACTCTTCCTTTACTGTTTTCAAAGGCCTTCTGTGATTGGTGCGGGAAAACGCGTATTTATGGAGTAAAGGGGTAATATTTACATTGTAACATAGCGGTACATTTACAGGTATGATAACAGAAAACTATATTGATACTAAACACACAGATAGTATGTATATAAAAGAAAAGCAAAATTAAACAAAAGTATCATTCAGAGGAATATGGATGATAGTTATGTCTTACTTTTTGATTTTTACAAAAAGATAACTAAATAAAAAAATGATTGTGGGACTTCTTGTGATATGATCGGTTATAGTCCGGGTTAATGATGTATATGTATGTATCTGCTTCAAGGCGTATTCGAGGAAATTAAAAGATGATTACTTAAGAAACGATTGCCAACCGTAATAATCTATGCACAGCTTCAAAATATATGATATTTTATTCAAGGGCAAGCAAAGCGTTTCATGTAAAATTACATTTATCAATGATGTGCATAGAGGAGAGACAGTATTTAAAAAATCTTAACGTCTATCTGTGGGTAGATGACAAACAAAATATATAATATATATCTTGACATCTGATAACTTGTAATGAATTGCATTTGTAAACAACTGGTAAATACAGTATATAAAATACGGGTCTATGTTTTTGTAAGCTTCAATATAAAATAGTTCAACCATATTCATATATGTATTAGTAGAATAGATAAGTAAAATTCCGTCGTATCAGTATAACTGGATTTTACGTCTGAAATTTATTTCATTATCTTTCTGATCCATTTTCTGCTTTTATGCAGACATTTTAATTCATTGTGAATGAATTGAAAATTCAAATTTGATACAACATTAGATTGTAGTACTGACCTACACCGTCTGCTTGGTCACCAATACAACCTTCGATTCTAGCGGGAAGAATGAATAGCAGAATACTCAGGAGCATAACTGGGGTAGAGTCGGACACGTACTTTACGTTTCTAGGAAATAATATCAGTGAATAAATGGTTTA
Source organism: Panopea generosa (assembly GCA_029582155.1). Lineage (NCBI taxonomy): Eukaryota > Metazoa > Mollusca > Bivalvia > Adapedonta > Hiatellidae > Panopea > Panopea generosa. The sequence goes on from CM055899.1 coordinate 11,151,796, forward strand.
CAGCATACCAACACAAAATAGTTATATGAAAAGGAAAAAAGAAATGCTACTACACCACTACACAAACATACACGTAATAATCATGTGATATGCCCTCAAAGTCGTAGTTGCTTTGCGGCATCCCTTTGATTGATTCGACATGCCTTCCCTCCCGGAGAGAGACCGCGGCGTGGTCTAGTGGTAGAGCGTCCGCCTCGAATGCGGAAGGTCGTGGGTTCGATCCCCGGCCGGGTCATACCAAAGACTTTAAAAATGGTACTAGAAGCGTCCTCGCTTGACGCTCAGCATTTAGAAGAGAGTTCTAGGTCTGGTCGGCCCGGTGTCAGTATAATGTGACTGGGTGGGGTATCATACCATGTGTCTGCAGCATGATTCTCCAGTGTGACAGCGCTTAGAATATATGACTGAAAAATTGTTGAAACTGACGCTTAACACCATACAACAACCCTCCCGGAGATACTACTGATCAGCTCAAATTTAACACCACACCAGCAACCCAGAGACACATACGAGTCTCAATATATAAATAGACCTACTGTCAATCGTGATTAAAGACTGTTGAACGAACCAATAAGAAGGTTTCTGATTATACTACGCCTTCAAGCTTGTATTATGGCAATGGTATGCCCGATCACAAAAGGAAAATCTGGCATCGATATACACGTTGGTCGTTGTACTATTATGGACATTTTGCAAGTAAATAAACAAATTCAACATCGGTAAAGAGTTTTCTCTAATACTTACTTCAGTGATCATAGTCAGAATTATTGAAAACAACATTTAAAAAATTTATAAACATATATAAAACATTTGGCGTTATACTCTGAAAAAGTACTCGGATGTTGAACAGGTGAACAATCTGTCCGAAAATTTGTTCCTTTTCGGTCATTGCGCCGGTGTTTGATTTTTTTACATCAAAGGGGTGTTTGCGGGGATTCAAAAAAGATTTTTAGAAATGGACTGGGGATAACCTTTGTTGAAATAAAGTTGTTATCTTTTTAATTTTTATTTAGCTACTTTAAATCTTAGTTACGTAGTTTATTTTGTGATATATTTCAAGGACACAACGTATGAAATTGTATTTGAGGAAATCTAAAATCAGATCACATGGAAGCTTTGCTTAAGTATAAGTCTTAAAGATGTAAATAAGTTGATAAAATGGAAGCGTTGATGGAGTTGAAATATGAAGAATGGAATTGTGAGATAGATATATATGCAATGTAGTCCATTTTGTGATCATATAACAGCATACTTACGATCCTGTTTCCTCAAACAAAACACCCCACCCATCTATATTGGGAGGGGCACGGAACAGCCAAAGTATCACGAGAATGATAAACACAATCAGCACTTCAATCTCCACAAACCTGAAATAGTATAAAATTTTAGGCGTGTGCTCATGAATTCGGTTGATCAAAACTAATTAGAATACAGTACTGTGATTGCGTGTAGCACCCTTATATATGTATTGTTTATAACACCCTTATATGTCATTGTGTATGTAACAAGGTAAACTATTCTGGTCTTGTAAGATTAGTCTCCCTTCTACCAATCTTGCTTGAGTAACTAATCAAGCGTTTCAGAGTTCCAGCTGTTTTATGTCACATTACTCAATTTCATGGAGAGGTCCGACATCTTTTCAAGAGAATATGTTATTGTGTACACCACCTACATGTTATATCCTTGTGCGTAGCACCCTTATATGTCATTGCGTATATCACCTATATATATATGTCCTTGTGTGGCACCCTTATTAAAGATTTTGTGTATAGCACTCATCTATATGTCCTCGTGTCCTTATGCATGGCAAATGACGTGTCACCCTGATAATTGTCATTATGTATAGAACGTCAATATTTTTGTGTATAGCAAAACCTGATACATATCCTTATGGATGGCAAAGGCATTGCACTGTGTGTTATACTGCTGCCAAAATTGCCCTACTTAGCCTGCCAATGGCATTATATTGTTGCCAAAGTTGATCTAACTAATCTTACCGAGGGCATTATACTGTTGCCAAAGTTGCCCTACTTTATCCTGCCAAGGGTATTATACTACTGTTGAAGATGACCTACCTTATCCTGCCATGGGTATTATACTGCTGTTGAAGTTGACTTACCTTATTCTGTCACGGGTATTATACTACTGTTGAAGTTGACCTACTTTATCCTGTCATGGGTATTATACTGCTGTTGAAGTTGACCTACCTTATCCTGCCATGGGCACTATACTACTGTTGAAGTTGACGTACCTTATCCTGCCAAAGGTATTATACTACTGTTGAAGTTGACCTACCTTATCCTGCCATGGGTATTATACTATTGCTGAAGTTGACATTCCTTATCCTGCCAAGGGCATTATACTGTTGTTGAAGTTGACCTTCCTTATCCTGCCAAGGGCATTATACTACTGTTGAAGTTGACCTACCTTATCCTACCATGGGTATTATACTGCTGTTGAAGTTGACCTACCTTACCCTGCCAAGGGTATTACACTTGTGTTGAAGATGACCTACCTTATCCTGCCAAAGGTATTATACTGGTGTTGAAGTTGACCTACCTTATCCTGCCAAGGGTATAATACTGCTGTTGAAGTTGACCTACGTTATCCTGCCAAGGGTATTATACTGCTGTTGAAGTTGACCTACCTTATCCTTGCCTAGGGTATTATACATGCTGTTGAAATTGACCTTACCTTATCCTGCCTAGGGCATTATACTACTGTTGAAATTGACCGTACCGTTATCCTGCCAAGGGTATTATACTACTGTTGAAGTTAACATACCGTTATCCTGCTAAAGGTATTATACTGCTGTTGAAGTTGACATACCTTATCCTGCTAAGGGTATTATACTGCTGTTGAAGTGAACCTACCTTATCCTGTCAAGGGCATTATACTGCTGTTGAAGTTGACCTACGTTATCCTGCCAAGGGTAATTATACTGCTGTTGAAGTTGACCTACGTTATTCCTGCCAAGGGTATTATACTACTGTTGAAGTTGACCTACCTTATCCTGCCAAGGGCATTATACTGTTCCAGAATAACTTCATTCACGGCCCTTCTTATCGTCGGTTTCATATTGCAACACCTGAAACATAGTTATTATACAAATATTAAAATGAAGGAATTTGGTTTAAAACTATTTTTATTACATGTTAGGTATGAAATCACATTCAATTCGTGGCAGAAGACCATAGACTGAATCAGAGCAAAACAATCGTCCGTTTAAAACTTATTCTGTTACATCGATGTGACACATGTTCTCACAACGTAATTAAATCACGTTCGAAGTCTTCCTGTGTACAGTCAATAACAATGCAATGTGATAAATAGTTTTGCTCAAGAACAACACAACTGATCTTAACGGGCACTCGAACTCAATAACTCTCCGGGGTTCGATGCGCTACCAAAAGACCATGCACTACATCACCATGCTGTCGGAGGCAACTAGCACCTACTCTAACACAATAAGAATGCCTCTATGTAAATTCAGTGGTGAGAGATTAACGATTTTAATATACACAGTTTGTTCTATTGTACTCAGATAATCCGAAGCATCGAAGGGAATGACCAACGATTATGATATTATTTCATAACATGCAGCTACATTCAGGTATTCATCATATAATTGTTTTGTTTCATTGTGTAATGCAATTATATTTGACTTTTACTACACTTGCAATACACCAGTACTCTAGCCCTGAATGAGCCGGGCCCGATTAGCTCATGTCGGTTACGCGTCTGACTATCAATCCAGGGGTCGTGAGTTCGAATTCCCGCCCGGCAACAGTCTCCGTGATGATTGATATACGTCATTGCGTCTCATTATTATTCGTCTCTCGCCACTGATTCAAGTGCGAAAGTTATCAGTTACTTGCGGAGATGGGGTGTGCTCGAGTACTGGTTAATCCCAGGAAACAGTGATCGTCTGTTAGCCCTCGATTGTATAAAAACTGACGCTAAATATTCAATAAATCAATCAATCAATAGACCTGAATGAAACAGTATACAACATTGAAATGTTACATTACTCTTAATTTGTGTTATAGGGGAATCACAGCCATATCGAAATCAAGCTACCAATTAAAATATTTATATAAAATTATATTGGATAAGAACAATTATTTCTATCACCGTACCCGCATCTCACAAACACCAAAACTAGCCATAACCAAGCCAAAATAACGCAAATTAGCGACATGGGAAAGGCAAATCCCATCCACTTGGCAAATATGATTGGCGACTCTGACAGACCACCTAACTCCTCATAAATCCTGAAAAAGAGAATAAAAACATAAGTCAACTCTGAAACAAGTGTAGTTTTGTTTGTTTTATTAGATATATTTCCAAAAGGTTATCATGTTTATTTAATTTTTCTGCCATGTTCATAAATGTGGTTGTAGAGTTGTCAAAAGTGTTGTTGTATATAAGTCTACTTTACATCTCATAATGGGCGATGCCCTCATAAGATTGTAGTATTTTTAGATTTGTGCGGGAATAGTGCAGGATTCAGATAGAAACCCATCGTACGTGTCTTCTCGTTCTTTTAGCGTGATCGGCGTGTAGCACCGTCACACGGGCCTCTGTTTCAAATCCCATTCGAACGACTGTTAGTATTTTAGTTTGTTAGCACCTGGCTGGGAATCAAACCGACAGCAACGAGACTAGAAGTATCGTGCTTTACCGACTGAGCTAAATGGGACTGGTAAAAGTGTCAAAATAACTCTAAATAACTCTAGCTCATGTATATTTTAGAGGCAACAGATTGAATAATTACACTTCGCAAGATACTCAGAAATGCATTATTCTAAGTTTCTTCTGTATATGCATTTGTTGGTATATTGTTTATTTCATTGCCTATTAACATATACTATGTATGTGTTGCCGTGAAATCAACATGAATTCATTCATTCATATTATTGTGTCTGTGTATAGTACTATAATCGCCATCCGAATACGCTTAAGACATAAATGTTAGAAAACATAATGTTTGATTTGATTGGCTAAAAAACAGACCTATTAGGCATTTGTTTTCAAATAAAGAAAATTTTCAAATTCGATTTAAATAATATTTGTTACACAAAAACAGAACAAATAAAACAATAATATATAAATTAATTAATACACCCAAACAATACTGAATTCTTTAAATTTATTTTAAAAAAAACCGAGCGCTTTCGGAATATATATTATTCCTTCTTCAGGGGATGAAATGAAAATATGAATGATGATAATGTTATGATGTCAAACGATTACGATGATAAAAACATGGAAGTGTGAAAAAATCACAATAAAAATTAATAAAATTGTGAAAACGTTCACAAATTATGATGTGCGCCTTAAGGCGCGCATATACTTCACAAAAATATAAAACAAATTGTGAAATTTATAAGAAAAATACCGTGTTTTCACTGAAATACGCCGGTAAAATTCAAACTGTGCTGAGTAAAATGTGAAGCGCAAAGTTGTTATTCATATATAGGGAGATAATTGAAATCACATCAATGGAATTTCCGATTTTTGTGATCTTTTCAGATGCACATTCACAATGTATGATGGATACATGGAGATAATGATTTGTGAATAACCAGGCATAAATGTACAGACCAGATTACTGGCGAGAGCGCCTAGCTAAAATGCAAAACAATATCGAGGCCTCTACCTGCCAACCAGTGACTTATATACTATGGTTTTACATGCAACACATCTGGACTGGACAGACAATTTACATACATTAACTGATAGCTTTATATGAGTAGGATCCAGTTACGGATTCATGACTACTCACATGCTATATAAAGAACAGGTTTAGAAAACCAGTTTAATAATTCCATTTTATTAAATAAAATACATATGATCTCACTGTATCTTTATGATCCAACGGGTTTCTAATATGGCCTTCTTATGGCATGTGAGTAGTAACTGGATCATACTCATATAATTAAAAATAATAGCAAAATTTATCCAAATCCGGTTACAAATAATTTGAAAGGAGAAGGATTCAAGACGTATTATTTTTTAGAAAAGAAACCAAACGACGAATAAAGCAAACACTATAATAAGTTCAATAGAGACTGACAGATAATGAAGTATGGTGTAATTGTACAAACGTCTACTTACTTGTCGGCCTGTTGCTTGAGCACAAGATTAGGCGGTGTGCCCGTCAGTGTAGCTATACCACCAATGTTGGCACCGTAGGCAACACACAGCGAAAATCCTTTGGCAAGTCTCTTCATTTCAGGCGACATTGTTGAAACATTAACCACCGACGCTTGACTCTGCACATTCCCCGTTATTACGTATTTGGTACTTAAATTATTATCGAAGAAATTAACATTAACCAAGCAATAATTGTAATAATTAAAATACATCATTTGACTAATCAGTTAAGTTTATACTAATTTATTTTAGCTCGATTGCGTTAAAAGTTCAGAGCTTATAAGAGCTACGTTACTCTCAACATCGTTATCTATAAAGTTTTGAATTATCTATTATCCAAAGGCCGTCAAATCTTTTGTGCCTGCTATTTGTATATGAAATCACAATTTTTACTGTCTAACAAGAGCATGCTGTGGCAACATATACAAGTACATTGTTTAACCATCTAGCAAGCTCTTTATTCATAAGCTTATTCGGTGGTACCAAAATCAGGTCCGTATACTTCCGCCGGCCAAGTAGATCCAATCGTGCACTGCATCATGTCTTGTTCCAATGTAAACACAGAAATATAAAAAAACGTGATTATTCGACTACTACTACTAATAATAATGATAATAATAACTATAATAATAATAATAAATAATAATAATAATAATAATATTATTATTATTATTATTATTAATACTGCTACTTCTGTTTCTGCTATTACTTCTTCTACTTCTACAAATACTACTTCTACTACTACTACTACTTCTACTACTACTACTACTACTACTACTACTACTACTACTACTACTACTACTACTACTACTACTGCTGCTGCTGCTGCTGCTGCTACTATTGATATGGTGCAGAAATTGAAAATAGTTATACCTGTTAGACGATTTTCTGTCACCAAAATCTCCGTTATCAATTTCATCAAGCGCATAGCCAGGGTTGTCTGTTCCCATTTCTACATAGATAGAAAATAGTGACAAAAAATGAAACAGTTTTAATGTTCTACACAGATAGATGCATGAAGTAAAACACCACATTTCGCTTATTTAATGTTTAGTTTTAATATTAATTGTATTTACAATGAGTAAGCAACAAGTTCTTAATCCCTTTTCATACCGTCTTGGGTGAAACCAATTCTAGGAATAAACTGCCAAAAGGACAAACAGCAATTTTGTTAACTTTGCATGAAAAACTATTTCTTATAATTAAAGTTTGTTAAGTTTTTATTTAACAAAATCTAAAATGTGTTAAAGCCCATGAGTACAAGTTACATAATACACGAAGTTCTATCAATAATGATTCTGCAAACCACGTCAAGATAAAATCAATGTACGGTATAACACATTATCTTGACATGTTTGAGACACACCTGATATTACTCTTATAACAAGTGTTTGTAATCTGATGAAATACTATTGTATTGCCCTATACGGCTCACACAATCATTAATTTTGAACTGTTTTACATGTAGAGACATGCACTTCTGGAATACTTGATACATTACCAATGGCTCTAAAAGTGCCTTGTTCCTATAGATAGGCTTCTGTTGGTCCAATTATGCAGAAAAAGCAGGGTTTTGACCAGGTTGCTTTTTTCACAATTTCGATGGTTTGGTGGCACCCCTTTATTTTTGACAATTCGGCCCATTTGTTGCAGATTATTACTACGCATATTTAAACTGTTATAGCTTCATCAAACAGTTCCCAATGTCATCCAAACTTGGCAAAAAACATAAAAATGTTTCAATGAAAAAAATGCCCAACTGCTTGACACAGCTCTAATTTCTTGGGCATAAGCATCTTGCTACCGTCATATAGGGGAGGTAATTCTTAATTGTGACCTATATAGACATTTTAGTAATGGGCGATTTTAGTCAATAATTGAATATACTTCCACATATCACTTGTCAGAATTATATCCTGCAATCATTGACATTCTAACTACATGTATATCGTATAAAAGAACCTGTATTCATATAATCACAGAATATGTTATACATAAAAATGACGCACGAAAGACACTTACCTGCACGCGAATGTACACCATTAACCGTCTTAATCACAGCTTGTATAATCGGGATCATCATGGCGGTCGCCGCAGTGTTGCTGATCCACATAGACAGGAACCACGTGGTCAACATGAGACCCAACATCAACCTGTCAAAAAAGCCAATAAACAATGAAACTATATGAATGCATTAATCGGATAAAAAATAACTACATGACGTTAAGACGAAATAAAATTACTACATAATTAAAGCAGTCTATTCACATTGTTTTTGTTTTTGAAAAGTGCACAGTTTGCGGGATTATGACTTCTGATATCGCCCATTGTTGATTATCTATATTTTAATTTGGTCAGTTTGAATCTGTATAATAAGTCTCCGATAAAAATCCAAATGTTATATTATGGTATTGGAGAATTTTTAATGTATACAAATCACAAATTGATTAAATATTTAATAAGATGGAGTTAAGAAATTGTATACATACGTATATAACATCAGGTCAACCATGACAAGCAAATGTAGCCTTAAGCTTACGATAATTTAGAGATGACAGGTCGTGTAGTGGGTAAGATATGGGCGTGTTTAATATAGACTTGGTAATTAAGAAATTGACCAATAGGAAGGTGGTAAAGAGTTGACCAATGAGGAAATAGGGCTACAGGCCGTTAAGATATGAGGACATGTTCTCAATTGAGAAGACCTGCCGACGGTCCACATGTTATTAACATCATCATGTCATAACTCGTGTTCAAGATGCACGGGTACACATAAAACAATAGACAATTACCTAGGTCTGCTGTTTGTTTCACCTCAATCAGAGTCATCGAAAGTGTTATTAATTACTGTCATTGTTTTGATTCTATATGTATTGTTCCAACAAACTATCTTTGTTTATATAAGAAAATGTGTCAATATATTTTATGCACTGTATAATAAATTCATGATTAAACTGTTTTAGAATCGTTTGTTTCTACTGCTTTCTCGCTGTAAAACCTCTCTATTGACATCTTCATTCACTTTATGACAAAGTCATTCACAATCAATGATAGTTTTGCGTCAATAAGCAGAAATTTGCATTACCATATTGGCTGGCCTCCGACAATTCTCATAACAGTTAATGATATGCGCACGTGTAAATTACTCTCCTCCAAAGCCACGGCAACGATAAGGCCCCCGAGGAACAACATGCTCGTGTCCTAGAATGATACCAACATGTTATTAATCCAACTGCAACAGGTTCTACGGAATATTGGAGATGACTGTAAAATAGCTGAGTACTATGATAGAATTAGCAGTAAAACAAGAAAGGAAAAGAGAAGAAAACAACCAAGAAAAATGATTAAAAAGAACAAAATTTTAATGACATTGTTCTTAAAAACTGAAGAAGAAATTTTATGCAAAAGTTTCCTAGAAAGTACTTCAAAGAAGAAAATAAGGAGGATGAAGTTTAAGAGCAAACAGGTGCATTACACAAAAAAATGAGAAGATAAAGAAGAAGGGCAGTTACAAAATAAATACGATCACAGGTAAGAAAAAGGAGATAGACGGACATGAAAAACAACAATAATGATAAGGACGAGAAGGAAAGGAAGACAAAACAAGAACAAGTAGGACATCTTTTCCTGATAAAATCTGGCTAGGATATTGGTTCGACTACTAGTATTGTTCTTTGGTCGGGAAAACATTTATATGATTATACTATTTTGAAGACTTACCGTTAGATACGAGCTACCGATCACTTTGGCAGTGACCACCTGTAGCATGGGGAAGAGTACAATAGGGAGGAGGGCGGTAACCGGTATAGGGATCGCCTCTGTAACCCACAGGATCGCCATGACACAAATGACGTAAGCACATTTCCATACCTTTAAATCAACAATATGTATAAACAATTATGTTTCGTTAAAAATATTCAAAAGAAGATACCATCAAACTTGCAGCTTGCAACTCAACATTAGATGACATATCATTTACTTAAACGTTAAATATGTTTTATCATAAACATAAAATGGTCACATATCTTTACATATATTTCATAAATCTCATATAGACTGAAAAGCCCCAAAATGTTGACATAATGAAGATATGGGATTTTTGTCTTACACTTTTTTTTCTTTCCACCTTTACGACTTTTTCTTCTTTTTTGTTATAAGATTGGTTAAGACAAATTGTTGAAATATGTCATTTTGATATTTATTGTAAACATTGTAAAAATTTGTAGTGACGGGTCAAATCTAATGTTAAAAAAACAGGTGGCCCAATCCCATTTCATGTTGAAATGAAATATATTTAAACTTTACTAAACTACCAACAAAATGATATCTTTATTGTGATATAAAACACACTTTGAAAAACAGGAGGCGGTTCCGCAGGACTGGCGCCATGGTTATTGTCTTAGTTATTTTTTAGTTTTATAAATACATTGGTTTCTATTTTATGGACGTTTTACTAATTAGACGACACTGTTGACCTTTTTGAAACAATATGTTTGAAAAAAATTGCCATGTTTGAAATAATTGCACATTTTCTATACACATGTCCGAGTCTAATATACGATTATATTGACTACATGACGTCGCATTGTACAAAAAATAAGCAAGTATCACGAACCGAATGCCATAAGAATGAAGATATACGTTTTGTATAAGTTCATTATTGTAATAGATAACTCTGAAATAAAAACTAAAATGGTTTTGTCATGATTTATTTCCCTTTATCGACTATAAATTACACCAAACCATATGACCTGTATGTTCTGTTGATATCTTTACTTTATGTGTTGTGTCCGTGTGTTGTCTATACCATAGTGGTACGTATCTGGGTCCCGTTTCACTAACGCTCGGAAAGGTCACGAACTTCTTGATGTAATATTTGGAGAAAAAAATCGGGAAATGCATTTAGTGTTTCGCTTTTATCCTCATTTTAGGATTTTTCATAAGCATTGTATTTAGTATTCACTTTAAAAAGTGCAAAGATACTGCGTAAATAAAGTGTTCCTGGGTCTAACGATGTGCTCGTACGAAAATGATTGACTGATTGATTGATTGATTGAATGATTGAATAAATATTTAACGTCATTTTAGGCAATCGAGGGCTAACAGACGATCAGTTAACCTAACCACTGTTTCCTAGGATTAACCAGTACCCGAGCACACCCTATCTCCGCAAGTAACTGATAACTTTTACACTTGAATCAGTGGTGAAAGACGAATGATAATGAGACACAATGTCGTATATCGATCATCACGGAGACTGTTGCCGGGCGGGGTTTTCGAACTCACGACCCCTGGATTGATAGTCAGACGCGTAACCGACTGAGCTAATCTGGTTTCGTGCATCTGCCAGCTTCGATCGTCCTCTGTCACCGCGATTGCCGGTAAAACAGTGTGAAATTGTTTTATTTTTTAACTTAGGTTTAAAACACATTTCAGGTTATATACGGTATATCTGGTTTTATTGGTGGAGAAAGACCTAAGAAAGAATCTAGTGGAATAACCGACCTTTCGCAAGTAACTGGCAAACTTTCTCGCATTAAATATTTGGAGCGAGCAGGACTCGAACCTCAGTGGTAAGAGGAAGTGATCTTGAAACGGCGCCTTAGACCACTCGGGCACGGAGGACTTCTTATTGTTTTGTTACGCAATAAACCACAAAGTCGTCGCTAAAATAACTATGATTAAATAGTCGTACAAAGTTACTCCAAACGGATCAAACGATATTATCTATTGTTCTCCGCATAAGCATTGAATTACAGATCAGAAGGCGTACAGACAATCAGCGTTGAAGGAAGTATAAAGAAAGAAATATTTTATTTAGCACAGTGAATGCCCATAGTCGGCAAAAAATTAGCAACACGTATTGTGTGTACTGTAAGGTAAACGGCGTAAATAACAGGTAATAACAACGTATTTGTTTGGAGACGTGTATTTAAAGTTAGTCATGAAAAGATAAAAAAAAGAAAAAGAAATAGGACGTTACATATATCAGTGTATATATTGTTACATATCATATATCACATGTGCCATTAAGTACCGTGATAAAGTAAAACGAGATAGACTTCGACTATAAAGAAACATATTTGTAGAACGTTAGAAGATTTGTTTGATAATTACATTTTAACAATTTTAGCACATTGTGTTATACAAGTAGATAACATCGCAGAAATATGGGATGTGGGCGTGGGCGTGTCCATGTCCGTGTGTGTGGGGGGGGGGGGGCGTGTGTGTTGAGTGTGCGTAGGCGTGTGTGATTATTTATCATTTTGTATGTTTAACGATGTGTAAAGATGTGTCCAAATGTCAGCTTTTTGTGTTCATTTAATGTGTAACAAGTTCAAAGTAAGCATTCATAGATATTGTGATTGTTTTTAGAAAAATCTCAGCTTGAGATGTTAGAACGTTTAATGAAATAAAACATATGTTCTGTTCTGTTGTTGAGTCAAGCCCCAGGTACGTGTTTACCCCATAGCAACTAAAGCATGATTAAGTGTCGGGTCTGCAGTTAAACAGGTGTGTATTGTGTCGAGTCACACGGTGTAAACATAAAATATCAACGTCATAATAACATATTTACAACTCATACTATCAAGTAAGCTATTATTATTATTATTTAATGATTATGATTCTTTCATTGCCATATATATATATCACATTAAACATTTGAAATGTTTTTTTTCTTAAACTCAGGGAACATTTTTTATACTGAGCAAATTGGATTTGTGTCATTTGATTTAAATAAAACATGGCGAAGTTTCGTCTTTCGAAGCAGACAAACGTTATTTTTTGAGGATTTTTTTGTTTTTCAATATTCAGCATGAAACTAGCTTCGCCTCAGCCGTCTCTGACATCAACATGCTATCTAACTTCTAACTGCTGTTCGCCTTAGCCTTCTGTGACATCAACATGCTACCTAACTTCTAACTGCTGTTCGCCTCAGCCTTCTGTGACATCAACATGCTACCTAACTTCTAACTGCTGTTCGCCTCAGCCTTCTCTAACATCAACATGCTATCTAACTTCTAACTGCTGTTCGTCTCAGCCTTCTCTGACATCAATATGCTACCTAACTTCTAACTGCTGTTCGCCTCAGTCTTCTCTGACATCAAAATGCTACCGAACTTCTAACTGCTGTTCGCCTCAGCCTTCTGTGACATCAACATGCTATCTAACTTCTAACTGCTGTTCACCTCAGCCTTCTCTGACATCAACATGCTATCTAACGTCTAACTGCTGTTCGCCTCAGCCTTCTGTGACATCAACATGCTACCTAACTTCTAACTGCTGTTCACCTAAGCCTTCTGTGACATCAACATGCTACATAACTTTTAACTGCTGTTCGCCTCAGCCATCTCTAACATCAACATGCTACCTAACTTCTGACTGCTGTTCGCCTCAGCCTTCTCTGACATCAACATGCTACCTAACTTCTGACTGCTGTTCGCCTCAGCCTTCTCTGACATCAACATGCTACCTAACTTCTAACTGCTGTTCGCCTCAGCCTTCTCTGACATCAAAATGCTCCCTAACTTCTAACTGCTGTTCGCCTCAGCCTTCTCTGACATCAACATGCTACATAACTTCTAACTGCTGTTCGCCTCAGCCTTCTCTGACATCAACATGCTACCTAACTTCTAACTGCTGTTCGCCTCAGCCTTCTCTGACATCAACATGCTACCTAACTTTTGACTGCTGTTCGCGTCAGCCTTCTCCGACACCAACATGTTACCTAACTTCTGACTGCTGTTCGCCTCAGCCTTCTCCGACATAAACATGTTACATAACTTCTGACTGCTGTTCGTCTCAGCCTTCTCCGACATCAACATGCTACCTAACTTCTGACTGCTGTTCGCGTCAGCCTTCTCCGACATCAACATGCTACCTAACTTCTGACTGCTGTTCGTCTCATCCTTCTCCGACATCAACATGCTACCTTACTTCTGACTGCTGTTCGCCTCAGCCTTCTCCGGTATCAACATGCTACCTTACTTCTAACTGCTGTTCGCCTCATCCTTTTCCGACATCAACATGCTACCTAACTTCTAACTGCTGTTCGCCTCATCCTTTTCCGACATCAACATGCTACCTAACTTCTAACTGCTGTTCGCCTCAGCCTTCTCCGACATCAACATTTACTTAACTTCTGACTGCTGTTCACCTCAGCCTTCTCCGACATCAACATGTTACCTAACTTCTGACTGCTGTTCACCTCAGCCTTCTCTGACATCAACATGTTACCTCAGACTTCTCTGACATCAACGTGTTGCCTAACTTCTAACTGCTGTTCACCTCAGCCTTCTCTGACATCAACATGTTACCAAACTTCTAACTGATGTTCGCCTCAGCCTTCTCTGACATCAACATTCTACTTAACTTCTAACAGCTGTTCACCTCAGCCTTCTCTGACATCAACATGTTACCTTACTTCTAACTGCTGTTCGCCTCAGCCTTCCCTGGCATTAACATGCTACCTAACTTCTAACTGCTGTTCGCCTCAGCCTTCTCTGACAGCAACATGTTACCTAACTTCTAACTGCTGTTCGCCTCAGCCTTCTCTGACAGCAACATGTTACCTAACTTCTAACTGCTGTTCGCCTCAGCCTTCTCTGACAGCAACATGTTACCTAACTTCTAACTGCTGTTCGCCTCAGCCTTCTCCGACATCAACATGCTACCTTACTTCCTACTGATAAACGACTTACGTGACGTGTTGTTATTTTTTTCTTTGTTTTTATTTTTTGTTTTATTTTTCTAAGATTAAATAACAAGCGGGTTTCAGATTTAAATAAACAAGTTCTCAAATCGAAGTAAACAATTTAATAAGTTACATCAGAAAAATTTGAGAAATTTTATAGAAAAAAATGACGTCGAATCTTACGTCCTTGGTATAAACAACAACAAAAATATGCAAAATATTTTTGTTTTTATAAAAATCTGCGACATTTTTATTAAAATTAAGGTCATGCAAGAAATAAAGGATCGTTCTTTAATAATCATATACCTTTATTGTGGTAGTGTTTACAAGTAGTGTTTACAAGTAGTGTGTACAAGTAGTGTTTTTTATAGAAATAAATCATTATCCCATAAAGATTCATTTGTTAGCTTGTTAGAATATTTTACGTCATTTTTATACCATCGATGATTAACAGGGGAATCTAACAGCTCCTTTCTAGGAACCTGGGCGGTTAACCAGTACCCGAGCACACACATATCCGCCAGTAACTAATAATTTTCTCAGTTGAATCAGCGGTGAGAGACGAATGATAATTAGATGTAATGTCGTATATCAGTCATCATGGAGGCTGGGTTGGATGGGGATCCGAACTCACGAGCCCTGGATTGAGTCAGACGCGATACCGACTGAACTAACCAGACCGGCAATATTGAAACAATATACATATGAAAACTTACAGGTCACACACATAAACAGTGACACGTATTTATAAATACCATAAGACTGCGTGTTTTCTCTTACAATAGACTTAGAAAGCGGGTTAGTAAACAGTTGATATATTCGCACAACGGAGCCTTCGTCAGATAGGAACGTAAAAATGGTCTTCTTGTGTATGTCTTTAAAACAGATCAAATGCATAACATCACATCTCCTTTAAAACTTAAACATCTATGACAGTTGTAGTTAAGATTCAAACTGTATATCTGCATATCAAATACTTTTTTAGAAAACAGATTTATTGTAAATCTCAATCAGGAAGTAGTTGGGACATTCAGGTAAACAATATTGTTAGGTCAAAAGAAGTATTAATTGCATTTTGGTGTGTCATTTTACGACGAGAGCATTGTGGCTGGATACTCAAAGAGAAGAACGGCGTATATTCGTGTAATATATACACGTCTATACATATATTGTGCATATACTTACGCAATTGGTTTGATACAATGTCGAAACACGTTGTGCATTAGACGAAATAAGTGTATCCAAAATAATTAAAGTAATCTAATTGCATAGAAAGCTAATTTGAAGACTTGAGAACTATAAATTCAAAGTATGACGATTGACTGTTATCAAGTACAATTATAAAAAAACGACAATGTAAGTGTATACACTGAATGCGAGATAAATGAGATCCGATTATCAATGTCATCTCTTCTTTGTTGAAAAAGTGAAGTATAACTCTTGCGCTATGCACAGACCGGCTGATCGAGTAATTCAACGCTGCTATGGTCTTTCTGAAAGTAGTACTTGTGCGCTCTATTTATAAAGAATGCAAATGTAAGGTTACTGTATTCCATTTTAAGCATGCATTATTTAGATTGCATTACATACTTTGTAGTGTAGGTCACATATTGCGTGTGTGTTTAAGATATAATCACGGCGGGGTAGAACAACGTAAACCGAATATTACAATCTCTGCTACAACAGGCGAAATGACAGGATTTTTTACGAAACTTAGTTATTACAGTTAATGCAGATGTCAGCATATTGTTAAAATCAGACAACAAATCTTGAAACAAATCATCACTATTTTACATCAGAACAATAACAACAAAGCAGCTTTTACACGAATAAATGATGAACCATGTTCTTGTGTAGTGATTTCCCGATGTATACGCAAATGTAAACAAACATGGAAGATACCAACACGATCGTTCGTTGTTATGACAAAAATATTTTTTGAGGGACAAACAGCATGATAAAACCCTTCGATTGTGATTACCTACCATTTAATTTATAGAATCTCGTAGTGCCATTGCTAGACAAAACAGTTGAGCGTTGTTTTCAAATGGCGTGGAAGCCATTTTGAAATATGGCAGTGATCACGTGACGGGAAAGTCGCGTGAAGCCGAAATTAGTCCGGAGCCAATGACAGAGGTGAATGGAATGAGCCAAATGTGTTTGAGTGCGAATATTGCTATGAATTGATATTGCTTCAATTGAACGCCTCGGTGCGATGGTCTTGATCATCTCCGACGCTTGCTTTCTAAAAGACATAACTCTTGATACTTTTTTGCAGACAAACATTGAATTAGAAAATAAGATTTGATTGACTGAGACACTTCCGCTATGTTTATGTACAATTAAGATTTGTTATGCAGTTAATTTAATAAAAATGATCAAATAAGTAAAGAATGAATACAAAAATAAGTATCTGAATGATAGTCAGCCGAACTACCGTTATGTAAACTTACGAGGTAGTCCGATTATTGGAATCGACGTGTAGAAACGCTCTCAGAATCCCGTTATTTTTTAAAGAAGAATTGCCAGGCGTCTGTCTTTTAGAAAAGCAATTTTCTTGCACGTATAAAATCTTCTTTCTTCTTCTATTTCATCTATAAAATCTTTTCAATGACAAGACGTCAGTTACACGCGACACTTCAAAAATGAACGCAAGAACACAATTTGTGTCGTTCATATTCTAATGATATGTACGATATATGAGTAAATGTGAACATACAGAATGTTTGTGCCGGCAATACATGAATATAACGGTGGACTCGATACATGTTTCATATTGTTGTTGTTGTTAACGATTCAAAAAAATATTTGCACATAAACTTTGTAAGACTGTTGTTGTTGTTGTTGTTGTTGTTGTTGTTGTTGTTGTTGTTGTTGTTGTTGTTGTTGTTGTTGTTGTTGTTGTTGTTGTTGTTTCAATGATATTGTGCTTGCGAAATAGTTGTTGTCTTACTTGGGTTCAATCTGGTGGGTGTTGGTCGCTCACGCTGACGGTTAGTTTATATTATATATTTTAGATCGATTGCTGTAGATGCTCAAAGAATTTATAAGCCGCAACAAATAGAACCAGTACTTAGTGGTGTCGCACTGGGGATCGAACCTGCAACCTCTTGCGTGAGTGGCCAACACTCTATCCATTACATCATGTCTCCTTCTTTTCTTGATGGCTTCTCGAGAAACTGCACTAAGTGCTGGTTCAACACAGGAAACACACTCGAAATTACTTGGATACTTTTTGAGAATATACATAAAATGTCAGAAACATGAAATATCAGATGGCGTATTAGCTTTTCTGGACTGGTATCCACCAACCGTTTTTAAGAATATTCTAAGTCTTGAACTCAAGAATGAATTTTGAAAAATACACTTAGAGACCATGTTTTGAGACCAAAATTTGCAAGCACGTAGGAACATCTAGTATATAATCAAATAAACACTCACAATTATTCTATATCTCACGATAAACAAGACATCTGAGGTTGAAATTTGGTTTTTCAAGTTCAAGTCTTAGAATATTCTCAGGAATGGTTGGTGAATACGACTCTTGTTCAGTTTATATATATACTAGTATATTATATTTAGAGGTATACAGTTGCCGTTTATTTAATTTACAGCTGTACTCATTTAATGAAGATCGCTTCTTTGCAATACAAATATAGGTGTTTATTTATTTCGTCTAATGTAATGACTACTCTCTGCATATTGTTACAATTTTAACAGTAGAGTAAACACGACCAGTTTCAGCAAAATGTCAGGTATATTATATGATTTAAAATATTTAAATACCTTCTTTTTTTTAATAATGCTAGTCACGTAACCTTTTCAAAACTGTGTAAAGAAAAACACCTGTAATAGATGTGTCATCAAGAAAACGATAGCGTTGTGAACGGTAGGGATATCCGCATTTTGAAAAGCAGTTTTCAAATATTGTTGACAAATAGAATGTCTTGAAACTCGAGCGTGTTTTTTTGTTATTTAATACGTTAGTAAATAATTGTTTCACGGTGATGTCTCCTGACAGATAACTATGTCTAGATATTATGATAACGTGATTTGATAAGTTAACAGAGTATAAAAAATATTACTTTTTGGTATTATTGGTAACAGTTTAGGTACGTGTATTAACCCTGTACTTCATATAGACGAGTTTTCCCACACCAACCACAGAAGGCCTTTGAAAACAGTGCAGGAAGAGTTCAGATTGTTCGTAACTTCCTGCACTGTTTTCCACTCTGTCAGTTAATATAAACACAATTCACCCATTGCTGATATGTGCTGATATGTGGGTTAAAGAGAATATATCAGGATTTTCCAAATTTTTAAATTAACTATAAACATTTTTTTCAATAAATCATGTCTATGTATACTAACTGAGTCCGTTTTGCCAAAAGGAAAACTATTCAAGACACTATATTGGAAAGAGACTTCCTAACTTGAGCTACGCGCCTCGGTTAGACTAAAATAGATTTCCCGATGAAAAATACAACAAACTTTGTGACATATCAAATGAGTCACGTGTTTTCATTTGGATTTAAGTTAAATCCGTTTTAAAGATTTGCACGTAATAAAGATTTTTTAATCTCTGAAAAAGGCCGAACGACGACGTGATGGTCGTCAGTCAGTATTTAAGTGAAGTCTATTTTTAGAATGGGGATTCCCTTCAAGTTTACCAATCTAATTTAGATATCAATTTTGTCACGTTTTTATGGATTAGACATACCAAATCATTTCGTATTATATTTATTAATGATAATGAGATGCTTTTTATTCATTGAAACAGAAATAATTTTTAATGACAATTTTAGCGTTTTTTGTTTTGTTTTCTGATATACATGTACTGCCTTTAAACTAGTTCAGAATAAGCCAATAAAGCACTCGCATCAATATAGTGACGGAAATCGGACTACATCGCACTGCCCAGTCCATTCCTCATTAAGTCACGTGATTAAACACAAGCAAACAACTCCCGGAGATGTTTACTCTGTTAGCAAACATTTAAACCTAACATGTCGTTTAGTGACACAGGGACAACCAGACATAGAAATATCCTCTAAATGCTGAGCGCCAAGCGAGTAAGCTTCCAGTACCATTTTTCAAATATTCTGCGTTTCAGCAAAAGAGTGTATTTTATCGCGTTAAAGCGGTATACGGTTTTCGCGGGACAGAGGTGTACGGTTATCGCAGGACAGAGATGTACGGTAATCGTGGGACAGAGTTGCATGGTTTTCTCGGAACAGAGGTATATGTTATCGCGGGATAGAAGTGTCCGGTAATCGCGGGACATAGGTGTACGGTAATCGCGGGAGAGAGGTGCACGTTTTTTCGCGGGAAAGAGGTATATGGTTATCGCGGGACAGAAGTGTCCGGTAATCGAAGGACAGAGATGTATGGTAATCACGGGACAGAGGTGCACGATTTTCGCGGGACAGAGGTGTACGGTTATCGCGGGACAGAGGAGATGTACGGGTATCGCGGGACAGTGGTGTACAGTAATCGCGGGACAGAGATATTCGGTTATCGTGGGACAGAGGTGCACGATTTTTGCGGGACAGAGGTCTGCAGTAATCGCAGGACAGAGGTCTACGGTAATCGTGGGACAGAGGTGAACAGTTATCGCCGGACAGAGGTGTACAGTAATTGCTGGACAGACATCTACGGTAATCGCGGGACAGAGGTGTACGTTAATCGCGGCATAGAGTATACGGTTATCGCGGGACAGATTTGAACATACGAAGATACAAAAAGTATATTCATATTTGTTTATAAGTTTATCCCGGTGACTAATATGCCGATAAAATCTTGTGGAAAACACATGTTTTGCATTTGTCATTTATAACCCTGAACAAGCGAAATATGAAATTTTTCAATGATGTAAGATAGTTATGCCCTTTACAAAAAAAGGCATGCAGAAATCTACAAAATCTATAAAATCTACAGAAATAAATGAGGTTAAAAGTTATGAAAACTTCTTTGTGTCACTTTAAGATCTTCAATGCACCTGTTTATGCAGCATCAAGAGAATTTGTATAACTGTATGTAAAATGTAGTTTCTTACTTTCTTTGATGCAATAGCGCGACTCGTGCAAACATTATATTTAGTATGTAAGATTGTTTTTATAAATGCATATCTGTGGGTATTTTAATTTTATGGGTGTATACCGGGGATACTGAACTTTAAATTATAAACATAACACATACTTAATTATCTTATTTTTAAAATATATAATATCAATATAGAGATGCGTGACTGATATCCAGCTGGCGTGTAGCTGAATATAACATAATATGCTGAATGATTCTTAACGCCATTAATGACATGTCGAATTAATACATATAGCGCAGAAGGCAGACCTAAGAATGAATCTGAGTAGAACCACCGTCGTTCTACAAGTAACGGGCAAACGTCCACATGTATATTTATGGACCGAGCTCGGCTCGAATCCATGAACTCAGTGGTAAGATTCATTGATTGATTGAATATTTAGCGTCATTTTAAGCCATCGAGGGCTAACAGACGATCAGCATGTCATTCACACGCACATGTTTTATCAACAAGTCATGTCGTCTGATGAAGGTATACTTTTATAAATATTGATTCAAATACCCGTTAATACATTAACCATCACCATAATTTCTTTGTAGGAGAATCCCCTTTCAAAATATCTTGAGATACAGCCATCCATTGTAATTGTTGTATTGAGATCGCATTGCATATGTGCAACAGGAAGTCGAATGTCAACACTAAGATGGTGATAGTCGAATCCACGATGGTGAAAGTCGAAATCACGATGGTGAAAGTCGAAACTACGATGATGAAAGTCGAAAGTCGAAACTACAATTGTGAAAGTCGAAACCACGATGGTGAAAGTCAAACTTACGATGATGAAAGTCGAAAGTCGAAATTACGATGGTTAAAGTCGAAGCGACGATGGTGAAAACGCGGAATTACATCGCGTTTTCACTATCGTAGTTTCGTGATTTCGTGTTATCATCATCGTAATTTTGTATTTCCACCATCGTAGTTTCGACTTTCGACTTTCGTGGTATGGGGTTCAGAAATAAAAAACGCGATGGTCCAAATGGAACACCGTAGTGTTCACTGAAAGTATGTCAAAATTGCTTGGTGCGTTTAGGCGTATCGGCAGAGATGTACTGTCTGTGACCGGTGAGCCGGTAAAGTCACATCGCTGTAAACTCAAATAAAGTTA
The DNA here is from genome assembly GCA_029582155.1 of Panopea generosa. Lineage (NCBI taxonomy): Eukaryota > Metazoa > Mollusca > Bivalvia > Adapedonta > Hiatellidae > Panopea > Panopea generosa. Next base: position 11,173,858 of record CM055899.1, read on the forward strand.
TTCATACGTTTTACGTTCTATTTATATCATGATTTTCTTTTTTATATACATGAATTCTCACATTTTATAGTTTAAATTATTACTGGCAATGCATGTGTTGTACAAAACTATTTGATATTATGTACTATTGTGTTTAAATGTCCAGGAACCGTTCAAAGAATTCGTATATAGGCATAGTACCACCTTCTCATAGTACCTTCTTCTTTAAAAAATGTATTTTCCTTATTTTAATGCTCATTTTTTTATTTGAAAGGCATTATTGTATTTTGAACATTCTGAAAGCATTGTAATGTTTGAATTGTGAATTTAAAAAAAAAAGATGCTTGGAAATTAGTGTATGAATACATGATTTCGGAAGTCTACCTTCACTTTGTCAACAGTGTACACACTGAACAGAAAACAAATATTTTCTCATCATATTTTGGTAGTGCAGAGATTGACAAACAATAAAATGTTTCACTTCTTGAATACGGGTCTCTCTAGGAATGACAAGCCTTCAAACTGTTATAATTAACTATATAATAAAGTACAAGAATCAACGGTGGTGTTACACCTATTTACTATGTATATTCCGACGGAGTGCATCAGTAAAAACACCGGACTGATAATATCATTGCCAGACAAAGAAACTTAACATGGACACTCCAATCGGTCCCTATTGTTTCATATTGATATTGAGGTAACGCAGAACTGTACTAGGAAGTCAAGCTCGGTTAGCCAAGCAGATAGCGCACCTGACTACCAAATACAGGTCGTGAGTTTGAATACCCGCCTGATCACAGTCTCTGTGGTGATTGATATACGACATTGCGTATATTTGTCATTCGTCTCTCACCGCTGACCCAAGTGTGAAACTTACAAGTTTTTTTTGTGAAGATGGGCGGTTGTTCTACTCGGAATTCATTCTGAAGTCTTCCTCCATCAGTAAAACTGGCATATTCCATATATAACCTGAAGTGTGTTGCAAATAGCGTTTAACCCCGTTCAAACATGCATATAAGCTAGTATAGCTTTCTTCCGGATCGTTTTCACTTGTATATAGGATGCATGGCTATCATGTATATTGTGATTACAATATTGCTGAAGTTACGTTACAACACATTTAAAAAAATGATAAAAAAATGAATAACTTACGGATTCCATTTCTGGATCGTCAGTAATCAGGAACCATATAGGTGCCAGGAACGCAATGGGGGTGACGAAGAGGGGGCGGAAGTCCCAAATATTCTTTATAACACCCATTTTTGTATTTCACTTTAATATAAGAACTTGAAATGAACTTGAATAATACGTCGTCTGCTGAAGATTATGTTCTTCTTCGATAATTATTAAAACTCAGCGATGTTCACATGTTAGTGTTCAAACGCTCTTTTATAATACTTCAGTCGTTTATTGATTCAAAATTTGATATACATTACAGTCAACTTTCTCCGACTTCTCTGTCAGCTAGTCTGGAACGCTAGGCTGCAGTAGTTTGTGGTCGTCAGCTATGAACTAGTTAACTTTTTTGCGTAGATACCATGTGTCTGAAAAGAAATTAAGAAGATGACGTTGCTTTAAATACAAAACTTTCCTCTACATGAAGTACCTGTCAATTCCCCCATCACATCACCTGTTGCTAGTGTATATTACATATATATGAAATAGTTACAAGTCATAAAGAAATACTTCTTCGAAGCGGTAGTATAGTGGATAGAGGGTTCACGCTCAAGTCAGGGGTTGCGGGTTTGATCCAAAGCTCGGCTCGATGCGTCTAGAAGCACACTCAGTATTGGCTCTATCCAGGAAGCGGACATGAGAGCGGTCAAAATAAACGTTAAGCTTTCTTCAAAATCGAGCAAAAATAAAGTAGTATAAAGTAAAGCTTTTTGGAAGAGGTCGTATCGGTTTAACCTTCGACCCTTGCATTAGATTTAAATATTTGTATCTGCAATAATGAATTGGCGCCGTTTTTACCCCAACCCCCTCCACCTCCTCTTCTCTCTCTCTCTCTCTCTCTCTCTCTCTCTCTCTCTCTCTCTCTCTCTCTCTCTCTCTTCTCACTCTCTCTCTCATTTATTTTATATTGGATATAATCTTTTATAAATGTACTCTCTTAGTGGTTGGTTGCTTGTGCTTTCGTCCGTGTGTGTCATTACCCTACTAGTGAAAAAGACTTATATCATGTCTTTGCATGCACGCACACACACACACACACACACACACACACACACACACACACACACACACACAAATTGCAATTTAAAATTAAAATTAAGTTATAAACTACATGTATTCATGAACAGTAGTTGCCAGGTATCAATAATTTTAAAGGTACTGACAATTGGTATAGCCTACTTATCCATCGTAATTTACGTTACGAATATTTTCTGCACCGCCTTTAATTTCAGTTACGGTGTCACGATGGGGTATCAAATATATTAGATATTTTCTTTTGTTGTGGTTTTACAGTCTGTTGGGGACTGATTTTTGAAACTGATAGGGTTACCTGTATTGAATATATTAATCACATTCTATATATATAACTAAACCAAAACGATTTCAGAAAGGCAAATGTTCCTTTATTATTAAGTGTGTTGAAAGAAAAATGTTATGTCAAGTTCTTGTCGAGCGTAAATGATGGTTGTCACAACGAGTTTAATAAATTTAATAATAAAATTAATGAGCCCGTATTTCTTATCACAAATATCTGAACCTGGGTCAAAATTTTACTAACGAGAGCCGAGTTACACGGAAAACATCGAACGATATTACTACATGATGAGGATGAGGATAATGAGGATGAGGAGGAGGATATTATTATTATTATTATTATTATTATTATTATTATTATTATTATTATTATTATTATTATTATTATTGTTATTATAAATTGTAGGCAGTAGTTGTCGTCGTTCTCGTATAATGACATTGATAGCAATAACAGTGAAAACAATAACAGTGATAACAATAACAATAACAATAACAATAACTAGTTGGAAAATCTTATATATACATTTTTACAACCACAACGGTGATCTAGTGGTAGAGCGCCAACCTTGAATGCAAAAGGTCGTGGGTTCGATCCTTGGCCAGGGTCATACCAAAGACTTGGAAAATGGTACTAGAAGCTTCCTTGCTCGGCGCTCAGCATTTAGAGAATAGTTTTAGGTCTGGTCAACACAGTGTCAGTATAATGTTACTGGGTGGGGTATTATTCATACCATGTGCCTGCGGCATGATACTCGAGAGTGACAGCGCTTAGAACACTGTCTAAAGTAGACAATGTCGTGATATAACTAGAAAATGGTTGAAAACGACGCTTAACCCCATACAACAACAACAACAACAACAACAACAACAACAATAACAATAACAATTACATTTATACTCGAATAATTCGTTTGTAATTGCATACAAGTGTCCAAGTTAATAACATAACAAGCAGGTGAATAAACTGAACATGTTTGTGATTTAAGATACCGGCCGAACTCAATGACATTGCAAAGATGATGTGATCAATAGATGCACGGAATTGAATTTAAATTATGTTATTAGCTATGACATTTTAAATGGGGTTTAACGCCATTTTCTGTTGATTGCAGGTAATAAAATAGTGGCATCATGTTTATTAAAGGAGGAGGACCTCAGAATGAACCTGAGAAACAAAACACTATCCTTCCGTAAGAAACTTGCAAACATTTTATTTAATTTAATAAGTTTATATATCGATGTAGTTGATCTTGTCACTGACCGTAATAACTTATATTATTAAACATATATGTATAACTATTCTAAACAGTATATATGTGCTTGGTTAAATTTTACATCAAAATGGCATTTGTTTTAGGCAGTTCATAGTATTCAATACGCACATAATTATATACAAAATAATGGTTCTAAGATGACTGAAAGCTTTATACATATAAAATCCTAGATTTTTTATAACCCGTACTTTATCATTATACAAAGTTTTACAAGTTTGTGCATATTCGGTCCTTTCCAGTAATAACTTGAAATAAAACATTTTCCGAAGCTATTATACAAATTACGCTCTAACATAAAATGAGATTCATCCTCTAAAATATTGCATATATTACACTTTCTCTGATTAACTGGTGAACTTTCAGGTTTAGCCTTTCTACCAGTTTCAATGGCAAGTCTATGAGATGAGACTCTAAATTTAGTAAAGCTTATACGGAAATTTCTTAAATTTAATGTATTCAAATATAAAAAGCATATAAATAAATAAGTCTTCCCACTCAATGGGACACGCTTCAACTTTGATAAAATCGTTATGATAATAAAAAAATATCACACACAAACATTTCCAGTATTTTTTTTTTTAAGTTTAAGTTTAGGTAGTAACATTGAAAGATCTGTAGATTTACATTATGGTTATACGGTGTAAGGATTTATTTAATGTGAGGCCCACAGCGAAGTTTAGAGGATATTTCAAGGTCTGATTGGCCCGGTTGACAGGGCGGGGTGTCAAAGTTATCATGTGACAACACTGAAAATGTTGCCCTAAAAAACAGACATAGTATACACATTTATACGTGTATACTATGATAAATGATAAAACTAACCAATCAATTCCTTTAAAACCTTACACATTTATTGTTTTTGGATTGTTCTTTCTAAAAATACTAAAAGTATGCATATCCGTTTACAATTAGTTTCAGATATCCGTGTTTAAAAGCTCGCCGGACAAGACGTGTTGGTCCAAAGTACATTATATGATAGTACATACGCTGTATACTATGAAATTCAAATGAGATCAATACACTACACACGTGTATAGTTTAATATGAAAAAGAATAATTACCTGGACTGCTGATCACGTTAATAAACACTTTCCCTCGAAGCAATCAATTTGAAAAAAGTGTTCTTTATCGCAAAATTTATAAAAGCTTAAGTTATCCAACTATATGCATTATCAAGTATGACGAACATGTTTATGACATACAGTTTAAATTTAAATGCACAACTTTTAAACTTTTGTAACGTAAACAGCCAGTGCTTGTCACAAAGGGTGTATTGGTGAACCAATTTAAACTGGCAGGTGTGGGTGTGTTTTCTTTTCTCTCCAAAATATATCAAGAACAGAACAGAACATACACTTTAATTTTATCTTTTATTTAATACACAAATCAATGTATTGGCGATCCATACAAACCATACTCTATGAACAGTCAAAGAGAGAAGATTAAATACCTCCTTTTAGTCCTAGTTTTACGACTCCATGCTCCGCAGAGCGGTTATTGTTCACTGTAACCCAACCTTTCTTTGATACGCTGGACTTTTTGTGGTACGGTGGCGGGGTCGGGGATGCAGGGTTGACAAAGCCTGACTCATGGATTAAAGGTGGTGTTGTGGGATACGTAATGGCGTATTAAGACGGGTTTTTTTTATTTGCAGTTACCCTATACACGCATTAACGATGGCAAATTATATTTCGTTCGTTCTAGTAGGTTTATAATGAATGCAAGCCATGTTTGATTTTTGAGGATCTTAGTGATTAAACCTGAGATTCCTCATTAGATAAAGTCACCATTATCATTATCATTATCATAATCATTTCACATACGACAATACAGAAAAGCACGACCGCATATACTCGATCTGCCATTTTTCAGAATTATGGAAACCAACGCGGTGTTCCGAATGGGTAAAAGTCAAATATTAACCTTTTGCCTGTGCATGTCTGTTTTTCAATTAGAACATCAATATCATTTATATAGCACTATGAAGCAATAATGATTTAACACTTCTAAGTGAAATGAAGCATGCGAGGACATCCTTATTCTCAGTGTAATAAAAATGATTTTGTTTTGAATAAAACACACGCGCTTACATTAATTATGATACTTAGGTAGAATCAACGCTTCACGTTTTACAACAGTTAATAGCACACTTTTGAAAATGAATATACGAACATTTCAAATATTACAATAAACGTAATTGCTGTCCCTGAAATACTGATCTGTTTTGACAGTTTATGCAAATGATTTAAAGTCAATCCGCCAGTTTCAATTGGTACGACAATATATCGACGTGACTATTCGTATTTACCTTTATGCCTTTTTAGGTCAATAAAGAATAGTGTCTACCCGATGCATGGGACAACGGTGCGTGTAATTTTCTTGTTATAAACATCGAGTCCTTGAAAAGCTCTTAATATGCAAAATAGACAACAATAAATATGTATTTCGCACATATTTTGCGTTCACAAAGAAAGTCCGTAATGGATACATACAGATATATATAAACATGTAATAAAGTCACCGATACAAGCAAGGTATGTCTGATTTAATATTAAAGGGACCCACTGCCGTCTCAATAAGCTTAACACCAGAAATTAGATCTGATGCAAAGTTCTACACACGGTCAAGGGACGTATATTTCTATATACGTCATCGACACGAATTTCCTCAAAAACACTGAGATATGAACAATCTAACTTCGAACTTTGACCTTAATATAATTTATATTGATTTTACCCGATTTAATTTAGATCGCAAGTATAGATATGTGAAAATATTCTATTTACCTTTGAACACTGGCATAGAGAGAGTTAATTTATTTTCATATTTCACTCGCATTGAAAAATAAGACATTTAATGTTCCTGCTAACACCTTTCTCGATATATTTGAATATTGTCCGGTAAAAAAACCCGACGAGACTGGACGAGTTCGAGTAAAGGGTTGTTCAACCTCATACAATACATGTACAAAGTATATACATCGAAATAAGAATTCGGCCCGGGGCCAGATAAGTGGTTCGAACTATATGTGGTGCTCGAGCTATCCGTGTCAGAGCCAACAAGGTTATTCTGTATCTACCTTTGAACACTGACATCGATATTCAAACCCAAGGAATTATATATGCAAGTTCTTGGCAAAATTATCAAATGTATGTAGTTAAACACTACGCTAGAAATATGATCCGATGCAAAATTATACACACTATTTACTCAAAAACATCGAGATACGAACAACCAAACTTCGAACTTTGACCTTCGATATACATGTTTAGATAGTTTGTTCATTTAATTTAGATTACAGTCAGGCATGGAGATATCCGAATTATGAAAATATTAATTTACCTTCGAACTGACATCAAAATATGGAGACATTTCATTTATATTCGAACACTGACATCGAAATATGGAATCATTTCATTTAGCTTCGAATGCTGACATCGAATATGGAGACATTTCATTTATCTTCGAACACTGACATCGAAATATGAACATATTCAATATATTATTAACACTGACATCAATATCCTAAACATTAAAAACAACTTATCAAGCGGTGTGATTCCTTTACAAAAACACAAATTCGAGATATGCAAATATTTTATTCATCTTCGAAAACTGATATCGAGATATTATGTTTAATTTATCTTCGAACACCGACATCGAGATGCAAAACTACAAAATTTATCTCAGAACACTGACATCGAGAAATGAACATGTTCAATTTATTATCGAACATTTAATTTATCTTCGAGAAATGAACATGTTCAATTTATTATCGAACATTTAATTTATCTTCGAACACGGCTTTATATTTTTAATTATAACTAGGCTAGCATACCGCATATTTGTCATGAACCATCTGCACTAAACTGCACGTTCCTGGATTAACCATCCGATGGACCCTATGTCATCAAAATGAGTATACATAACAAATGTATGCATTAATTGTATAATTATGTATCGCATGTGCTAATTAAGTCCTTTGTTGACTGTTGGTCCGTCCAGCTATCACTGTATGGGGTGGTGCCAGGCGTGTCAATGGGTGTGTATTAGGAAGGATGCGTGTCCTCCCGTCACGGTCCATTAATCTGCCACGCGTGTCTGTTTCAGAAATACTAAATAACAGGACGGCGTGGTCTGTAAGCATTTCCCCCAACATTTTATTTGTTTAACATGAAATTACGTTCATTACACATAAACATGTATCTAAATGGTAAAAGCAACCCGATGTTGAAATCGATCCATTTAATGTTCACACTTCTAATCATGTAACCAAGAAGAGATATTAAATCTCGTACAAAGTTCTATCATGATTCTGACCGGCTATTATCGCTCTCATTTTTGTAGTCGCTGTTGCTGCTACTACTACGCGGTTACCACTGCCACTTCCACTACCACTACCGCTGCCACTGCCACTGCCACTGCCACTGCCACTGCCACTGCCACCGCCACCGCCACCGCCACCGCCACCGCCACCGCCACCGCCACCGCCACCGCCACAGCCACTGCCACTGCCACTGCCACTGCCACTGCCACTGCCACTGCCACTGCCACTGCCACAGCCACTGCCACTGCCACTGCCACTGCCACTGCCACTGCCACTGCCACTGCCACTGCCACTACCACTACCACTACCACTACCCTCACTACCACTACGCTGCCACTGCCACTGCCACTGCCACTGCCACTGCCACTGCCACCGCCACCGCCACCGCCACCGCCACCGCCACCGCCACCGCCACCGCCACCGCCACAGCCACTGCCACTGCCACTGCCACTGCCACTGCCACTGCCACTGCCACTGCCACTGCCACAGCCACTGCCACTGCCACTGCCACTGCCACTGCCACTGCCACTGCCACTGCCACTGCCACTACCACTACCACTACCACTACCACTACCACTACCACTACCACTACCACTACCACTACCACTATCATGAGTGTCCTTGTTTTTATTTGTTTTCTTGTTTCTTTTTTTTTTTAGATTTTTTTTTTATTCATTCATGTTATTTTTATTGATATATTTGTTTTTGACATCTTGTTGGGCTAGTGTATGAACCTTTTGATGGACCCTCGTTTATAATGATTTTAATATTGCCCAACGGCTAAATTCTAAGTGTGATTTTGTCACTAGTTTTGAACTATTGAACTTTTCTTCGCTTTGTCCTACATACGTTTTAATTGAGATTGAGAAAAGTTGACTTTGTAAAATACACACACAAAAAAAACTGTAATTATTGACTGGGCCATCGCATCAAATGGACATCAAACTACCAGGTTAAGGTAACAGAATCCCATATGGACTGTTTTATAGCACGTTGCCACATTCCATATGATACACATCATACAGCTAATACAATTCATTATCTGGCTCAGCAACATTAAGTTAGTCTCACAATCTTGATTGGCATAACTTAATGTTAATATGTCATTCTGTGGTGGAATAGAAACGACCAATTAATAATCTGCATCCTTTTTATTTGACAAAGAATGGTCACTATAGGCTATTTCCTGGCATCAAATGGAATGACTTAGAGCACGAGCACGTACACACAAACGCACGTGTAATGACTAGAGGACGACAGTACTTGCGAACGACGAGATGACTACAAGGGCAAAATGTAGTCGTGATAGTTGAAAAGATGCTTCTTCTCAACGCCACTCATCGCCACTGAAATGCGTTATACTGTTGCTATAGCTACTAATATTGCTGCTGCTACAGCTACAGTTAATGGTACTGATACTGTTTCTAGTACCGTTGATACGTTCGTTACAGTTTCTGGTACTGCTAATAATGTTGCCTTTGTTAGTGCTTAAGATGCAGCTGCTCCCGCTTCTAACTGGCAGTCCGCATATGTTATTTCAACTGTCACTGTCACTTGTTCCGAACAAATATTATTTATACTGCTGTAGCTTCTTCTGCTGTCATTGTTACTGTTGCTTATGATGCTTGTACTCATTTGGTTGCTTCTACCACTGTCACTACCACTGTCACTGTCACTACAACTGTAACTACCACTGTCGCTATCGCTCCCACTACCACTGTCACTACAATTGTCAAAACCACTGTCACTACCACTGTCACTACAACTGTCACTATCACTGTCACTACCACTGTCACTACAACTGCCACTGTCGCTTCCACTACCACTGTCCACCACTGCCACTACAAATGTCACTACCACTGCCACTACAAATGTCACTATGCTCCCGCTACCACTGTCACTACAACTGTCACTACCACTGTAACTATTGCTCCCACTACCACTGTAACCACCACTGTCACTACAACTGTCACTACAACTGTCACTACCACTGTAACTATCGCTCTCACTACCACTGTAACTACCACTGTCACTACCGCTGTCACTACCGCTACCGCTACAACTATCACTACCGCTACAACTGTCACTATCACTGTCACTACAACCGTCACTACCACTACAGCTGTCACTATATTACACTGCTGCTACCACAGTCACATCCACTGCCGGCACTATTATTCTTCATCAAGAAGTTATAGTTGCCGCAATGTGATTAATTCATTTACAAATACCAAACACGTATTGTGTAACGTGGCGTATTGAACTTTTGAAATTTAAATCGCTCTTTATTGTTATACACTTTCGATTGAATTTCAAGTTGTGTCTTGATCATATATGTCGCTGAAATGTTGCTGACTCAGGCACAAACTCAGTCGGTAATTGCGTCTGAGGGTCGATCCAGGGGACGTTAGTCGAATCCCCGCTCGGCCACAGTATCTGTGTTGATTAGCTATTATTTTTATTCTGCGGCCCTCTGATATATATGTAAAGAAGTAAGTCAGTGACTTGCAAAGATAATGTTTGTTTAGGGTGTCCCAAAATGATTAGATGTGCTGACTGAAATGATGTTTAGAAAAAAACAGCAAAAATATGCAGACCAAGATATAGTAAATAATGCAATCCGCAAAGGGAGATAAACGAGGTTTCAAGTTTTAGAAATAGCGATTTATATGGATTATGTCCCTTCCATGCGACTCTCCGTTAATGTAAACTAATAAATAAACAAGAACAACACCAATATAAACATTCCATGAACGTAATCTCATTTGTTTTAAACTTATTTATTTGATATCAATTGTGAAACAAGTTCGTACGCTAAGACAAACCACGCTCGAAGTCTTCCTCAGTAGAGCCAGTACTAAGAAGATGTGATATAAAGCGTTTTGCTAAAAAGACACTTTACATAGCCATGACAAAGGATCGAACCCACGAACCCTGGGCCCGATACTCTTCAACTGAACGTACGCACTCTACATACTAGCTGAAACACTGCGATTGGTGTATTTTCTTGGTAAGTTTTTCGATTGATGAACATCCGGTTGAGAGCCTTTTTACTGATTTAACTCATGTATGGTTGAGAGGTGGTATTTGGGGAGCGATTGAAGGAGTGGACACGATGGTATTGTAGTACGAAACATTGTTACGCTATCATCGAAACATGGTTACTGCATCATTCCATCGTATTCGCAACTTCACACAGCAAATCCAACCGAGACACCGCTATATCTAGTCTGTATAACGGACCCAGCTCTCTCGAGTGCGGACTTTTAAATAGTAATTGTTACGAGTACGCTGATTTGCTATCGTCCAGTTTCATTATAGTAGGTGGACGCTGATTGCTCAATAAATTTTACGTTTGGAAAGCCACATTTTAGCATTTCATGGAAAATTTGAATGACGTCATGGATAGTAAGCGTTCAATAGCTATGAATTGTGGGACAGGCATGGAATTCCCTGCTTTCTCATTGGGGTTAACATATCTGATTCGGGAGATACGAGTATCAGGTTCTACAGATAAACTAGCGTATGGCTGTCATTAGGAATGACTGAGCCATTGGGCCTAGATGTACAGTAATGTATATCTTTTATCTAAATAAACATGTTTTAAATTGATTAACATTTTCCGAAATCAGATACTACACAGAATTTGATTTATTGTATTTTTGGATTTTGGTCGTCCGTGGCGATGAGTCGGATTTTATAGTCTAATGTCCGAATGGTCAACGGGGCTGTCTCAAGACCAATCACATCTCACCTCTGAAGTCGTTGGATCGAGCCCAGTTCTACCCGAAAACCGCGACAAAGTCTGTAAGTTACCAGCGAAAAGACTATTAGTTTTATTGATTAATGCTGATGTCTTCTTCCACCAATAAAACCGTTTGGCATATTTAACCTACCATGTGCTGAAAAAAATCAACGCAATGAAAAATCCAAAATCTGGTTTTAATACTCAAAATGGTACACGTGTTGTATATTATAATTTTTATTTTTCTCTCCTTGCTGAATATTAACATTTACGTAAATAGCCTAAAGAAAGATTCATGTGTATTGCATAAATATAAATACAGAGTCAGAACACACTTTACACATGTAGATGTGGAACAGAGATCTATAAACTGGCATATTTATTACACTCCTTACTGCTAACACACCTCTCTATCCCCTTCCTCCCTCCTCACCTCTCTCTCTCTCTCTCTCTCTCTCTCTCTCTCTCTCTCTCTCTCTCTCTCTCTCTCTCTCTCTCTCTTCTCTTTCTCTGATGGACTTTCAAACCTTACAAAATATAATATGTATGAAAACTAAACTATCAATGGTCAATAACAATATTATGAAAACCACGGCATATTATGTTTACGCATTCGTTCTGTAAGTAATCCGACGACTAAGTAAGCGTACTGAGCATATATTATACTATAATAAAACAGAAAACAAACATGTCAACGAAAACAAAATATATAATATAATTAAATTAAAATGCACATTTTATATTATTAAATAGCTGGGTTTTGTAACACTCGGGTATTTTCGGAGATCTCCGTATTAATCGAAATCCCAACTTCTCATGTCTACAAACCATTCGGAACACCTCACCAATAATCATTATTTCAGAAGGATGACGGAAATAGCCGAGCGTGTACGATTGGAACAACTAAACTCGTATGTTCTCCGTAATCATTCGACATGTCGTATACCGAATTATAAACACACTCATCTTAAGCAGTCCTGTCAGCTCTTTATCAAAGAAGTATGCATTTACAAAATAAAAGATAATACTAAACGTTCTTGGGTACATCTTAAATTCTTATATACTATTTTAATTATGATATACTCAAAATTAAATGTATTTAATACAACATATATACGAGTAAAATAGAAACTGCTCGATTAAAGATATGTCAACAAAAAACACACTCACGTGCACACACGTGCACTCATTAACATATATTATATAAATGTTAATTTGATGTCTTAAATAAACTGTATAGAACATATTTTACATATATTTACTTGAAATGATACCATGCATATTAATGAACTTGCTAAATTGTAAGTTTAACACTTGACTGTGTACAAAAATTGGGATTGTAACAACATAAATTATATAAATGTCTCATTTATTTTTTTGTTTCGGTAATCGGTATACTGTAAATGGCCGAAATTTCACTATTTCTTTTTGAATAAATAAAAACAAATCTTAAATTTTGTTACTGAATAGAGTTGACTATGATATATATAAAAACATTGTTAAACTGTAGAACTTTTTTTTTTCGAACCAGCCCTCCCCGCTTAGTCACTTTTAAAACACGTTAATTGGTCAGTTGTTTCAGTGAAAGCTGAATGACGTCACTGTTTGGTGAGCGTTATTCAAGTACTATGAATTGTGGGACAGGCAGAGAATTCCCTTCTTTTCATTGCGGATTCACAGACTCGGGAGATATCAGAGACATGGAAAGATTATAAAAAGTGTTAAATAGGAGGAAAACTATTTCTCTTCATTCTAGACTGGAAAGAAAATCTCCAGAACTCGATTAAGGTCGTAAACTAAAACGTGACAGACCACGTGACCGACCGCGTGATGTGTCACCTGATGCACAAATAAAGGTGAACAAGTGAAACATTGATCAGCGACGACACTGGTTTAGAAGTATGAATATGCCATTACATAAGCATCTTCATTAGTGTACAACAAAATAGAACAACAGACGACAGTTGGAACATATTGGCGCCATTATCTTTAGTTAAGCTGTCGATACGGTATTGGGTCGGATTAAATTTCAAATCGTCTGTGCTGGAGTACACTTTACGACGGAACATGCACTGAACTGGCCTGAAGTCGTCAGATATATCCATGGTTACCCCGCCCTCGTTAACGTTATTCTGGAAAATTGAGTTTCGGAACACCTCCAACTGTAAATATGTAAAGACACAAATAAAGACGATTATTACGTGTAGAACTGTTAAACACTTGTAAGAGTCGTGTAATTTGATGTATTTAAACACCAGAAATATTACTCTTTCTTGTTTATAAATTCGTATCTAATGGCGTAATTGTCCGCGATTTTGAGCTTGTTTTATTATTTGTAATACTATTCAGTTTATACTGTTATTCAATTCGTATTGTTATTCAATTAATCTTATTATTCAATTTGTCTTGTTATTCATTTTATCTTATGTAATAATCATTTAGATACCTTTGTAATTGTATCTTTCTCTTTTCATTAATCTATTTTCACATATTTATTTATAAGTTAGTTAATTCTTGCGATGTGTATTTCAGTAATAGTACGGATTGGAAAACTCCATAAGCTTTCGTTCTTATCCCTTTTCTATACGGTTCACCGGAAGCAATAGAAATAAAATATGTTTAAATTAATTTACCCTATTCATTTTAAATAGACAATAATAATGAGTTTACATAAATTTGAAGTATTTTAGTTCGATAACGAGGAGAGCTCAGAGCTTATAATTATGAACTGCTTTCGAGTCCGCTTCCTGGTCAGTAGAACCAGCACTGAGTGTTGTTTCTGAGAGACTAACATGTCGAGCTAGGGATCGAACCTGCAACCTCCAGCGTTGCCTTGATTTGTACTATAAACGTATCGGAGCCGAGCATCAAATGAATGCTATATGTATCCCCACGTCCACTACATGTTGGTGACATTTTAACACTTAAATTTCTTTACTTTAACTTGTAACTTCCAATGAACGGCAATTAGACAAACAGGCTTCAACTACTAAATAAAAAAGAAAACCAATGAGGTCTTCCGTAGGAAACAATAACCAAATCGATGGTTCAAGTCAACACTGCTCTATGTCCTTATTTGTTTACATGTAGATAGATCAGTGTCGCGTTGAACCATCGAAAACTTTCAAGCAGTTACCTGTTCCTCAGCAATCTCTATGGTTTCGTTGAAAATTGTCCAAGTAACACTTTCGTAACACGGGGGAGTGGTTAAACTACCCTGGTAACGGTAGAACTTGGTCAACTGTGCTGGAATAAGCTCAACCAGTGGAATGTAGTCAATACTTATTTTAGTATCTACAATAAAAAAATGCAAATCCAAAATAATATTATTTGAAGAAACTCTTTATTTCGCATCCAAAAGGCCATATCTATAATAAAAGGTGTAAATCCAAATTAAACTATTTAAAACAACAGGCCTATAAAAGAACCGGTTTGCAAAATAAGACAAAACAAAAAAAAGAAATTGAAATGATCATATTTAACGTGTTTCATCTATAGGTCGGTTTTGAACAATTGTTATTGTTTGCAAGAAAAACACCCTGAACACATTTTGTAAAACTATGATGTTTATTTAGAGAATTTAAACAAAGAGATCCACCGCAAAACGGTGTTTGCTTTTCTTAAAGACGATATGTCTTTCTCTTAGAAAATCAAGCGCCGGTGTTGATCAAGACTATACCAAACGAAACAAACGTGTTCCTTTGATGTCATGAATGAAAGCTGAAATGGAAACTTTTATTAACATATCATGAATAATAAAGGAACCCATCACCATCTAAAATATATATGGGCAGTGTCTGTGTTTTTGTATATTTGGTATAGCAGCCGGCAAACTAGACAGAGAGAGCAAAATTTATATTAAAATAAAGCAATCAGGATAAAACTGTTTGTGAACATCGAAAGCTTACCTATTAGCGGGCGGTACAGGATTTCGGATAGCGGGGAAATGGATAAAGCGAATAAAACACTAACTATGTCTTAACTATTCGAGATTTAAAACAGGTCATAACAGGTCTTTACGATGAATACTAGTAATTATAAAGTTTAAAGATACTCGGGAATGTCAAAGATACCGGAGTTGTGGTAGTGCAGTGGTTTGCATACTTCTGCTAGGAGAGATAGATGGTGAGTTCCTGTTGTTTGAAAACGTACTCTAAAGTGTCTTTGAAAGTATGCCTTCCGTCCCAAGTTCAGGGAGACCGGAGTTATCTAGTGCATGTAAAAGTTCTCTGTTACTCAGTGAATTAAATGGCCGTAGACAATCGGGAACACGGCTTCCTATCATAATCTATTAATTATGACAATAGGAAGAAGATTTTGGTGAAGATGTAGGGAAAAAAAGCAAAAAAAAAACAGAAGAAGAAGACGAAAAAGAAGAATATAAAACAGAAGAAGAAAACGCGTATCTAAGGCAGGTTTTCTATTACAGTCATGTCTAACAAAACGATAAACATAAATATAAAATAAAAATACGCAAAATCTATAAAAAAGGTTATATTATAAAGAAATAGAAAAAAGAAAAGAAGACATAAATACAGGAATGTCTTATTTTTAATGGGGGTTTCTTATCTCTGATATGGGCTATCTAATCTCTAATATAACTCTAATAATGGGTTTCTTATCTTTATGTACCTTTAATAATGGGTTTCCTATCTCTTATGTAGCTCTAACGTGGATTTCTTATCTCTAATGTAGCTCTAATTATGGGTTCCATATTTTTATGTAGCTTGTATAATGGGGATCTTATCTCTAATGTAGCTCGAACGTGGGTTTCTTATCTCTAATGTAGCTCAAACGTGGGTTTCTTATCTCTAATGTAGCTCTAACGTGGATTTCTTATCTCTAATGAAGCTCTGTTTATGGATTCCATATCTTTATGTAGCTTGTATAATGGGGATCTTATCTCTAATGTAGCTCAAACGTGGATTTCCTATCTCTAATGTAGCTCAAACGTGGATTTCCTATCTCTTATGTAGCTCTAACGTGGAATTCTTATCTCTAATGTAGCTCTAATTATGGGTTCCATATCTTTATGTAGCTTGCATAATGGGGATCTTATCAAACGTAGGTTTCTTATCTCTAATGTAGCTCAAACATGAGTTTCTTATCTCTAATGTAGCTCTTACTTGGGTTTCTTATTACTTATGTAGCTCTAATAATGGGTTTCTTATCTTTATGTAGCTTTAATAATGGGGGTTCTTATCTCTAATGTAGCTCTAACGTGGGTTTCTTATCTCTTATGTAGCTCTAATAATGGGGATTCTTATCCTTAATGAAGCTCTTACTTGGAATTCTTATCTCTTAATGTAGCTCTAATAATAGGTTTCTTATCTTTATGTAGCTTTAATAATGGGTTTCTTATCTCTAATGTAGCTCTTACTTGGGTTTCTTATCTCTTATGTAGCTCTAATTATAGGTTTCTTATCTTTATGTAGCTTATCCTTTATGTAGCTCTAACGTGGATTTCTTATCTCTAATGTAGCTCTAAGATCGGTTTCTTACCTCTAATGTAGCTCTAATAATGAGATTCTTATCTCTGATGTAGCTTTAACTTTGGTTTCCTCTCACCAATGAAGCTCTTATAATGGGTTTATTTTCTTTAATGTAGCTCTAACGTGGGTTTCCTATCTCTACTGAGCTCTAATTTTGAGATTCTTATCCCTGATGTAGTTCTCACATGGGTTTCCTATCTCTACTGAGCTTTAATTATGAGTTTCTTATCTCTAATGTAGCTCTAATAATAGCTCTAATAATGGGTTTCCTATCCGTAATGTGGCTCTAACGTGGGTTTCCTCTCTCCAATGTAGCTCTAATAATGAGTTTCTTATCTCTAATGTAGTTCTCACTTGGGTTTCCTATCTCTACTGAGCTTTAATTATGAGTTCCTATCTCTAATGTAGCTCTAATAATGGGTTTCTTATCCGTAATGTGGCTCTAACGTGGGGTTTCCTCTCTCCAATGTAGCTCTAATAATGAATTTCTTATCCCTAATGTTGCTCTAACGTGGGTTTCCTGTCTCTACTAAGCTCTAATAATGAGATTCTTATCCCTGATGTAGTTCTCACGTGGGTTTCCTATCTCTACTGAGCTCTAATAATGAGATTCTTATCTCTGATGTAGCTTTAACGTGGGTTTCCTCTCTCCAATTAAGCTCTAATAATGAGTTTCTTATCTCTAATGTAGTTCTCACGTGGGTTTCCTATCTCTACTGAGCTTTAATTATGAGTTTCCTATCTCTAATGTAGCTTTAATAATGGGTTTCTTATTCGTAATGTGGCTCTAACGTGGGTTTCCTCTCTCCAATGTAGCTCTAATAATGAGTTTCTTATCCCTAATGTTGCTCTTACGTGGGTTTCCTATTTCTACTGAGCTATAATAACGAGTTTCTAATCTCTAATGTAGCTCTAATAATGTGTTGTATTTTTATCTCTAATATAGCTGTAATAATGAGTTTCTTATCTCTAATGTAGCTCTAACGTTGGTTTCTTATCTCTGATGTAGCTCTAACATGGGTTTCGTCTCTACAATTCAGCTCTAATAATGAGTTTCTTATCTCTAATGTCGCTCCAACGGTGATTTCCTATCTCTTAATGAGCTATGATAATGAGTTTCTTATCTCTAATGTAGCTCTAATAATGGGTTTCTTATCTCTAATGTAGCTCTAATAATGGGTTTCTTATCTCTAATTTCGCTTTTATAATGGGTTTCTTATCTCTAATGTAGCTCTAACGCGGGTTTCCACTCTCGAATGTAGCTCTAATAATGAGTTTCTTATCTCTAATGTAGCTCTAATTATGAGTTTCTTATCTCCAGTGTAGCTCTAAAAATGAATTTCTTATCCCTTATGTAGCTCAAACGTGGGTTTCCTATCTCTATTGAGCTCTCATAATGAGTTTCTAATCTCTAATGCAGCTCTAATAATTGGTTTCGTAACTCTAATTTAGCTCTTATAATGAGTTTCTTATCTCTTACGTAGCTCTAACGTGGGTTTCTAATCTCTAATGTAGCTTTAACGTGGTTTTCTTATCTCTATAATGTAGCTCTAACGCGGGTTTCCTCTCTCAAATGTAGCCCTAATAATGAGTTTCTTATCTCTAATGTAGCTTTACTAATGAGTTTATTTTCTTAATGTAGCTTTAATAATGGCCTTCCTACCTTATCTCTAATGTAGCTCTAACGTGGGTTCTTATCTCTAATAAAGCTCTAACGTAGGTTTCCTCTCTCCAATGTAGCTCTAATAATGAGTTTCTTATCCTTAATGTAGCTCTAACTTGGCTTTCTTATCTCTACTGATCTCTAATAATGAGTTTCTTATCTCTAATGTAGCTCTAATAATGGGTTTCTTATCTGTAATGTAGCTCTAATAATGAGTTTCTTCTCTTATGCAGCTCTAACGTCGGTTTCCTCTCTACAATGCAGCTCTAATAATGAGTTTCTTATCTCTAATGTAGCTCCAACGTAGATTTCCTATCTCTACTGAGCTTTGATAATGGGTTTCTCATCTCTAATGCAGCTCCAACGGGGATTTCCTATCTCTACTGAGCTTTGATAATGGGTTTCTCATCTCTAATGTAGCTTTAATAATGGGTTTGCTATCTCTAATCTAACTTTAATAATGGGTTTCTTATATCTTATGTAGTTTTAACAATGGGTTTCCTATCTCTAATGTAGTTCTAACGTGGGTTTCCTATCCCTGATGTAGCTCTAACGTGGGTTTCCTAGCTCTGCTGAGCTCTAATAATGGGATTCTTATCTCTAATGTAGCTCTAGTAATGGGTTTCCTATCTCTAATGTAACTCAAATAATGGGTTTTCTTTCTATGATGTAGCTCTAACGTGGGTTTCCTAGCTCTACTGAGCTCTAATAATGGGATTCTTATCTCTAATGTAGCTCTAGTAATGGGTTTCCTATCTCTAATGTAACTCTAATAATGGGTTTTCTCTCTCTAATGTAGCTCTAAAGTGGTGTTTCTATCTCTTATCCGGAGTAACTTAGTTCTGAAGCGGGATTTCTAAACAGTATGGTGGCACATTTAAGCTATTTTACCATAACGCATTTTAAGATAAAAATGATTTCATTGAAGTCGTTCTTTAAATGATAAAATAAAAATAGTATACATATACATGTAAATTAATAATTAAAAATCACGGAACGTCGCTTTAAACTTATGAATATTAATCAGATAGTGCTGGAAAAGACGCATATTTAATGAGCATACTAATCTATAAATAGAATTATTAGAATATCAAGTATATGTACTATCAGAGATAATATCGATGTTTGCAAACAATGGTGTCAAATAATATAAGAAACAACGGTATTCAAAAATATAAAAACAGCTACTTGTATACTAAAATAAAACTATCTAGCTCTACACATATAGTAATAAATAGCGATCTAGTTTGATCCAAACCTGAGACGGAGCCGCTGGAAAGGTTTCCTAATATAATGTAACAACTTAAATCAATTAACCAGTAATTGTACTTTTTATAAATCATCTATTAAACTGTAAAAGCTTCAATCGAATAATCAACCAGATACGTGTATTGAACCGTAAGTTCAACATACGTGTTAACAATAATAGTAAATGCGTCAGTGACTTAATTAAATGTATATGTCTCTGAATGCATGAACTATATTGCGTTTTAGTTCGTAATCTCTTCCTGTGAATGTATATTAAATTGTAACAACTTATATCAATTAATCAGTAATAGTACATTAATTTTGATCAATTATTTTGTGGAATTTAATCTGAAAGTACTTTAAAAGAGATGCATAGTAAAGTACACCAACTATATTATGTTTTTATACCTGAATGGTTCTTGTTCGTCAAACTGTAGATATCAAATGATAACAATTTAGATAACCAGAGTTTATCCAATACGGTGTCCCGTTGGGGCCATCGCGGATTATTAAGTCGAAACAACGTAACTACGATGGTGAAAAGTTGTTGATTCGGCTTTATTTAATTTTATTAAATATGCCGCGATGGTCCCAAAGGGATACCGTAATCCAATACCTTGTATGACTTATTTTGTACCTTACAAACCTTTATATTTATGTTAAAAGAAACCCAAAGAGTGTGTCACGACTCTGTAGAGAACAAATACAAAAATATTCCGGTTTGAGTCTCAAAACATTTCAGGTTATACATGGCATATCCAGTTGTATATTTGAACGGGACTCGAACGTACGACTTTAGCGATGAGAAGTCAATGATTTTAGACGGTGCCTTAGACCATTCTTCAACAGAGGGCCCAATAAACTGTCAAGTTGACTGGTTACTGTTTTATGCATATTTCCAACATTAAATCACGGGTACAATTTAACCCTACTATAAAACAAGAGGCCCATAAGAGATTGTAGAGAGTGACGATATAGTATATACACTATAGACACCGTATTCAATGCAATGTTGTCTTTAAATTCAAATCAAAATCAAAACTAGATATTTTATGTTTTATACATTTAACAAATAAAAACAATCCATATATAAGCTTTTTTGTTCATTCAAGAGCAGACAACTAAGTATAGGAATTTCATGTTCTAGCTATTATGTTGTTGTTGGTTTTTTTGCCAGTTCCATCGTGGTGATTCGATTATCATTATACGGAACTCCTCGGTGTCTGATATTGCGCACTGGTTCGACTACAGCAGTTTGATTCGTAAAATTGGGCGAGGTGTTCCACTTGATGTGAAACAAGTGCATATTGAATAGTTCGTACTTATTTGCATCCATTGATACTTGCATATGATAACGATGTTTGTTTAAACTTTTTTACATCGATTGTGAAACAAGTTCTTACAACTTAGAACCACGCTCGAAATTTTCCTGGGTAGAACCAGTACTAAGCGTATATGGATAAAGTGCCTCGCCCATGGAGACGTTCGTGTCCCGGGGCCTATGACGCAGGGCAGTAAAAACTAAATGGTTTTCAAACTCGTCAGATATATGACATATTTAACTTTGATTAAAATTAAATAAAAAAATAAAACTTCTATTCGATAAACCAAGACGAACATGTATACAGAATCCATCACAAACGCCTAACCAGTCGCCAGTAAAGCTAAAATAAGTAAATTCAATTTTGAATTAATCATTTTCTGACAAAAAAAACGTGACCTACCTTTATACTGGATCTCCTTGAAGTGGTCAATGATTTTTTCAAAATGCTCATTGTAGCGGCCAACCTGATAAATACAAAATGTTTTTTTTATTTCTCTTGGTGAGCGTTGTTTCTCAAGAAACGATGAAAAATATTTTGAAATTAATTTTGTATATTCTTTGTTTTTTATTAATATTCTTTTGTTATTATCAATATTTTAAGTATCAATATTTTTTTCAGTATTATTAGGTTTTTTTCTTCTCTTTTTCATCATAAATGATCCATTGTCATTACCAATATTTCTTTTTGTTATCAATGTCCGTTTTTTTTTAAATATCAAAATAATTTTTACTGAACGGAACAGCTAACCTGCCAATTTGTATTTCCAATTTCTTCGTCAAAATATTGAGAAGCGTTGCATAAATGTTCTTTCTTATGCAAGTCAAAATTTCAAAGATATTGCCCTGAAACGTTTTCAGAAAATACATAAAATTCAGGTGACGGGTTAGCTGTTTTGTTCAGTAAAGTTGACAATCAAAATTAGTTTTTGTCATCAAAATCTTATCTTTATTTTAATATTCACACTGAGAAGGACTCACACCACTATTATCTCCCTTGAGTACTGCTTGCCTACAGATGAAGGAGGTAGAAATAAAACATAATAGTTCTCTTTTTCTTCTTTTTTTAAGGTTTTTTTTCAGGGTTTTGTACTGCATTGGTTGTTTTTTTTTTTGCTAGCATGAGTTAAATGGTCAGTATTTTAGAAATCACCATTGAAAATTTGATGCTGATACCAGCATTCTGGATAATTCTGTGTCACTTCAGAATTGTTGGTTCGAACCACCTCGTGGGCGAATAGTTGACATATTATTACTCTGGAAATTGATAGGTCTCACAAAAGCATTGAATTAAAAAAAAAGAAATGTATGCTTTTTCCCTTTATAATCGCATATCTTGAACCAGTGAAAAATTTGAGCCCAGACACATGCTGCATATTTTGTTTTTTCACTGTGTTTTGGACATAAATGTTACAATGCAGCCCTATGGAAAATGTAATACAATGTAGTGGTGTCAGACGAGAAAAGCACATACCTTAAAAAAGAAAGCCAGCACAGCGAGACCGTCATTCTTGTCAAGGGAGTTTGAGAAGTTGTCATACTTCTGGTTATAGTGTACAATGTGCATCTGAAAATAAACAACATATAGTTTGTTTTTTGTTTGTCTGAATAGTAAACGTTTATTTGTATGCCATTTGGGGCTAATAGACGATAAGTTAACCTGACTACTCTTTCCTAAGGTCCTGGCAGGTTACGATGACTAGACTGGTGGTCAGACGTTAACCAGGCCATGCAAAATAACAAAACGAATAAGTTGGGTGTTCGGTATTTTTACTATTGCTCTATTTTGCTTTTAACAACACTTGGGACACATTGTTAGTGTGTAGTTAGAAATGAAAACGCGATTACATTTTGTGCATGTACATGTGTTCACATTTAAACCAAAATATAACAAAATTAAACTTTTCTGGCATTTCACTGATACTTAAATACTGAAATCTCCGTGTTTTACTCGGATATAGCCGATCTTGGCATGTCACTGTAAGGTATGGGTGATTCTACGTTACAAAAGTTCGCTTATGGTGAAACGATACTTTTTGGTATGCTGGTGGACTTCTTGGTCTACTTTCAGACGGTATATCGGAGATTTTAAGTCTCAAATGTTTATTGTTATTACATAACATGGGAATATACGCTTACCTCCATTGGGAAATGTTCCCCGTTGACGTCGTGTTCGGAGCCCCGCCCATCGACAGCGCCCCAATGGAAGTGATACTGCTCCACAATAAATGTCCCAGGGAGGCCACTCCCACTGATCTTGTGGGTTTTCTCACTGAGATCCACTTGTACTGAAACAAAAATTAAGAATTTTAAATTTTTAACTCAACCCTTCGGAATTAGCCAGTCGGAATAACGCTCGGTTATTTCCGCCTACGTCCGCATTAAACGTGTGTTAAGATAAACAAAAATACTAAAACTCTGACACAAAAAAAAGTAACACAATTTAAGTGGGTGTGTATTGTATGCTTAAACATAAACTTAATATGTGAATTTGTATTATATCATTAGACATATAAATGTGTTATGTCTAAACAAGGACTTATATAGAGAAGGATAGGAAACTTACATCTCCTGACTAAATGTTGATAAAATAACGCACGGAGGATTACTTATTTGGTAAATTAATAATTTATAATTCACATGCAACTGATTTATTGTACATAAAATGTATGTTGTATGTAATCTTAGATGTTTAAAATGTTCCTAATCACGCAAAATGATCTTGAATTAAAGATATTGAAGTTTGAAGGTAAAATATTTCGTAATTTGTTGTTATTTTAACTGCAGTATACACATTTTGTAATCATAAGTACCTCAACAAAGTATAACACAAATTGCTGCGAATAATATTATTTTGATGAGAATTTCATTGTGCAATGTTTGTGTTCCTGAGATGAATGGAAGTTAAGATAATTGAAAACGAGATATTGCGAGAATTTGCGAGAATACGCGAGCGTTAACAAAAGAAGCAATCAGTTGCCTTTCCTTTCCTATATAATTCCTTGGTCTAAACAGAAATTTGACGACTATTGATGAAAGTTTGAAGTCCATCTTAAGACTTGTGGTTTAATATACTTCAAGTCAAACTTTCAGTTATCGAATATTTAATAATAAAACTGTATACATGGTTTAAATTATTTAGGCGATCAATGCATACACTTTTATATGACGGTCGGATAAACTGAATTTGAATATATTTATTTTCAAAACTAAATTATGATACTGAAAAAAATCGATATCGATTGATTTGCGCCGGCTTAAAGATGCAAAGCAAAGCAGGTAATGATGCATTACAGATTATGCGATGAGACACCTTGAATTTATTCAACAAATCACAGGGAGCATCAAAACTGTTATATTCTTTTTTTGGCAGTTACACCAACACTGAAATGATATTGATAATTTGCATTTATATTATGGGTGGTTTTGAAAAAAAACCCGAAGTGTATTCGTATACTGGGCGGTGGTCATGGAAATGTCAATAATAAATAAATAAATAAATAAATAAATAAATAAATAGGTAAATAATGTACAACTACATAAAGTAACCGTAACTGACGTTTTAACAGGTTATGTAACATTGAATCTACGAGTAGTGGTAGTTATTAGTGGGATTTGTTCTCTCTCTGAATCGAAGAGGTCCTACTAGAAATATATCATACAGAATAAACGACAAGGTAATACACTTTTCTTGATTTTTATTTGATTTTATTTTATGTCGCTTTGATATTTTATCTGTCTCATATAGTCTGTCTGTCTGTCTGTCTGTCTGTCTGTCTGTCTGTCTGTCTGTCTGTCTGTCTGTCTGTCTGTCTGTCTGTCTGTCTGTCTGTCGTCCGTCCGTCCGTCCGTCCGTCCGTCCGTCCGTCCGTCCGTCCGTCCGTCCGTCCGTCCGTCCGTCCGTCCGTCCGTCCGAGCGTCTGTTCACAATGGACGTGCTAAATACGGACGTTGCTATCCGTGTTGTGATTACTTCATTTGTTGTAATTATGACACCGAAACGTTTCTATATGTATTCTACACAATTCCTTGTAGGTTTTTTTGAAGGAACTTTACTATTTACAAATGTAGTTGATGATTATTGTCACAGAAGACCGTGATGCTAAATGTTCTTGTTCTACGACTTACTGGAGTGACGTGTACATAGTGTGGTTCACTGGCCTATTGCCGATTTATTAGAGGTGTAATCCCATCATTGATTTGTGTTCTTTATTCTATAGTAAATAATAAAAGTTTGAAGGATTGTCATTCGTAGAGAGACCCAAATGAACGAAGTGAAACTTACATTTAACTGTTTGTCAACCTCTGCATTGCCAAAATATGATGAGAAAAGTAGGGGTCATGTGTCATATAAGAGATATACAAGATATAAGGAGCAGTTATTATTTGAACACGTGAAGACTATATTATTGTTAATATGATTTGCATATGTATTTCAAGTTATATGCTTATATGGTTTGTTATAAAAGTGTGCTTATTGTTTCAAACTGGGAAAGAAATAATGACATATCCTGGTATATATTAGCGGTGTATTCGAATAAACGTGGAACAAGAACATTGGTTCCGGTATACTAATCGAGTGCAGGTCATTTGAACTGTGTGGCTTTTACAATGCTGGTTTTACAGACAGGAATTATCTAGCCAGCGTATAAATGCTTATTTTCATACAGTCGTGTGCAATATATTCGAATCAATATTTTCTTCTTCTTAACGTGTTGTGTTTTATTTTGAAGTAGCGGAACTCTATTATCCCATTAGTGGAAATACGGTACCGAGTGCATATGAAATAAGAAGGCACTAGGAACTGTATTTCATAAATACGGCTGATATATAAATACATTTGATGGCTATCTTCACAGATGAACGTGCTTCATGTTGTCGCAGTTGTTCTCAATGTTATTGCTTTATTGCTGGGTGTACTTGAGGTGGGACTCCCGTACTGGTTCTGGGTGGACGTCGCCGGAACAAAAAGATCCTACTATGGATTGTGGGAAATATGCGCAAGTGTCAACTACGATGATTACGTTTGTAGGTCGTTTGGGGCAGGTGAGTTCACGGTCTATTTCATCCAGTTTTATTTCCTTTAAAGGTAGTATATCAGAATTTTTTTTTAAAAAAATGACTATTAACATATATTCACTGACCCTGTTTTGCTAAAAGGATATCTATCATCGGCTATTTATACGTCAAACAGTAACATATTGAAAAGGGATTTCCCGCTTAAAATGGCATCATATTGTGTGGCATATCGAACGAGTTGCGTAATTTCATTTTGATTTCTATTTAATCCGTTATATATGTTTAAACTTAGTAAAATATCTTATCTAATAAAAAGTCCGAATGACGATGTGAAGGTCGTCAAGCAGTATTAAAGTTAGGTCTATTTATAGAATGGGATAACGTTTTCACCACTCTATTTAAATATCGATTTTGTCATATTTTGGAAGATTTAACATACCAAACCATTAAGATTTTACTAATTAATGACAATGAGATGCTTTTTATCCATTATAAACATAATTTTATTTTTTAAGACTTTTATAGCATTTTTTTTTCCTAATACACTCCCTTCAAAAGATCTGTCTTAATGTTCTACAAACAAACGTATATAAACTATATGTGTGTGTTTGTGCGACGGCACCTAGTATATGAATGGACGCGTAAAATTCCGTCAGTCAGTCTTTGCTCATTCCCTTGATTGGTTGCTTAAGACAGGGTTGACTTTGAAATTGAATTTATATATGTATAGAACGTGTAAGATTTGAATTAAAAGCGAACAATCTGATTAAAAAAAAACATCAGTAATGATATACATAATTATTTAAAAACAAAATTACTCGATTGTTTTTAAATAGTTCATTAAAAAGAAATGCGTTTTTAACAATATTCTAAACGCAGTAGTGTGTAGTTATAAACTTCCTGGATCGTGTTTATGTTTTCAGCCAGTATAAGCGTGGAAGATTGGTGGGATGCCAACGCCGGCATGCAGGTCCTGGCGATGTGTTTTCTCTTCCTGGCCCTAGTGGCGGGGTTCACAGCGTTCTGCTGCATGAACAAACCAGTGCTGCTCATGGTGTCCGGTATACTATCGGTATTAGCAGGTAAGTCTGGACCTGACATACGATAAGTTACGTACCTACACACTGTCTTTAATAAAGTATACCATATGGCATTATACCGTACCGTCATATTCCCGAAGGATTTGTTGATTGGATATTAATATAAAATTTTGTGATTATAGTGGAATATATATATATTGTTATGTGCGATAGTCTTTCATTATTCTTGCATAGACTGGATTTGAACTGTTGTGACTGTTGTTTATAAACTATATTGTAAGGATGTACACAGACGAGATTTGAATCAAATGGAAAGGTTATTTTTACTTATGGCAATAGGAACGAACAACGCGATCATGCATGCTGAATTAGTGCATGCGTTAGGACGCAGGTCAGTGCATACGTGCTGCCTATTTGGGAACACAATGCCAAGAATACTAATTTAAAGTCTTTATCGTTTTCGTCGCTTAATTTCAAAAGTCAAAAGTTCTGAGAAAAAAATGGATCCAGATTGTCTGAGACAAACATATCTCAACCTCGTCTATGGTTTAATGAAATTTATATATATATATATATATATTGGTCAAATAATTTATTTGTAATGTGTTTAGCGTCGTTTTCAACAATTGTTCAGTCATACACAGTGTCAACTTGAGACCATATTCTAGCGCTGTCACACTGTAGTATCAAACCACAGACACATGGTATGATATCCACACTTAGTCACATTATGTTGACATCGGGCCAATTAGACATAGAACTTTCCTGGGAATGCTGAGTGCAAAGCGGGGAAGCTTCTTTTACCATCTTTCAAGTCTTTGTTGTGTCCCGTCCGGGAATCGAGAACATGACTTCCGCATGCAAAGCGGACTCTCTACCCTTAGACCACCGCTGCGGTTTAGTCAAACGCAAAAAAAGAACAAAACACAGAAATACACATCTAGATTATAAATGTGATGTTTTATTTTAATTTCAGCCGTATGCGGTCTTATTGGCATCATCATATTTGGCATCAAGTTCGATGACGACAACAATATGGATGCCAGCAACCTGCACGCCAGTTTTTACCTTGCTCTGTTTACAGTAGTTTTCGCGCTTGTCGCCGGGATATTCTATTTTCTGGCGAAACCAACGAACGGCAATAAGCGTTTCAATTAAGAGTTTAACAATGACACGAGCAGTGTTCAAAACAAAAAGGACATAATATATTGCTGTGATTAACGGGAGTGAGTTATTTATAATGCCAATATAACACTCTGAAATTCATCTTACACTGTCTAATTGACAGAATCTTAAAATAATGCATTCTGGGGAATGTTGGTAATCACTCCATGTCGGTATCTGTTTAGAAACGAAGCGATATTTGAGATATTCATTTTCATTTAATAAAGGGCTTTGATGCATTATTTCAATTTTATGTATGTAAACTTATTTCTATACTTTTTTATAGCATCAATTACCATTTTGCAAAGGATCTATCTGTATGAATAACATAATTTTATGAAATATTGCGAAGAAGTCAGACATTTCTATTCATTGTTATATATGTATGTGATAGTCTTTCATTATTCTTGCATAGAATTGATAGCAACTGCTGTGATTGTATTTATAAATTGTATTGCACGCCAGACGAGACTTGAACCGAAGACAGAAGGTTGTTTTTATACGTATGCAGTGAGAACACTATCATGAATATTGCTGCAAATGCTAGTGGGGTTTTTTTTCACATAAAAAGGTAAAAAAAGACGCCTACTTTTCTATGTATAATTAAAGGATTAGCCTGGCTTTAATTTGCATACGCCTTCTTAATCTGGTTGATGTTATTGAAGCGTTTGTTATATTTTATGCAACGTTATTTAAAATGACATATCTCAATATCCACGATATTTATTTATTGTTCGATGTGTTGATGCTTACATAAATATATACTAAATATTAAAAGAAATTGTAGTGATAAAAAGTAGTACCTATTGCGTATGATCATTTTCGCGGTGCATAAAACTGCAAAGCTTGATCACGTGACACAAGCAAATCTATGGATTTCGCGTAAAGCCATGTTATAAAACTCATTATGCTTTGTTAAAGTATGGTTATTCTAATTACCATCACTTAATGATGCCACTTATTGTTATTGTGAAAAGAATACATTTATCGCAATAAGCATGCTGCCTGTAAATCTATTTTGAAATACCACATGCATAAATTTGTGTATGCTTCTATATTTTTTATATTATTTGTATTTAAGACGGTTATATATGTGGCCGACTCTCAGACATATTTATATTTTAGGGCGTAGTACTTAACGTCGCTTTTGAATAAACACAGCTCTCGTTATATAGCAATGAGTTTGAGCACGTTGGTTTTCCAGTTGCTTCGGGAAAGCCTTTTGAATGACGTCACATTTTAGCAAGCATCCAATAGCTATGAATTGTGGGACAGGTATATAGTTCCATGCTTTATGATTGGTAGTAAATAAACTTAATTCGGGAGTTATCAGACTCCGGGTAGACTAATTTAAAACGATGCGTTTAAAGGGAGGCTGCTCTTTTAGAATATTTACCAGTGTTAACTTCCCCTCTGTTAATAAACTATTTTGAGTTGTGTGATATCTTGTTGTTGTAGGCTGTATTGTTGATATTTGCACTATCATATAATCAATAAAGCTTGTTTTTTTTAAATAAAGAAAGAATGACCTATGTGTAACCAAATTACTTTAAAGTACCTATAGTGGGGCTTTAACACATATCTATACGCCTTCCTAATTTGATTGATAGTTTTGTAGCAGTTGGTTTATCTTGCACCATTTTTTTAAAAACGACATAATAGATCTACAATGTTTTCTATTGTTTGATTTGTTTCTGCAAAATGAAATTAGATGAATAAAAAAGTAGTCCCTGTCGCGTATGATTAATTTGGCGGTGATCAACAGTGCAAAAGCTTAATCACGATGACTTAAGCAGGGCTATGTTTTTGTTTAAAACCCGACAAAAATACTGATTAAATGAAGTCACGTTTCGCAGAAAAGTTGTAATACGAATACTTGCTTACCGGTGTGACCATTGTTCTGTAATGTCATGCTAACGTTGGAAACGGAGTCGTATCCCTGGAAAGTAATGGGTGTCAGGACGACGTTTATCCACAACGACGTCATCTGTGACGACACTTATCGGCGATTGTTTAACTCCGCCGCAATGAGGATAATCTAAATGCCAATGTTCCGGACCTGCAATAAATTAAGAAGCATTGTCATTTACGGTAACGATTAATATTATCCTCAAACATCAGTTGTGCTTCTCTATTTAGACGAGTAAAAACGCAAAGTCGATCTATATCTAGTGTTTCCCTGTCTACTGTTATGTATTGGAGAACCAGGCTCTGATTTAGCGTTAGCCTGATTGATACATGTACGCATATCGACACACTCAAGATGCTTTTCTGTCTTCAAATCGCACAAATAGGTAGAGCGTAGAGCGTAGAGCTTACAGAATCCTCGCCTATATCGCCGATATTTTTTTCGATCTTAGCAGTAAAACTGAACACTTATATCAAACATCATAAACTTGGATATTTAGTTCAAAAACTTATATTGTATTTTGTCCCTGTAGTGTTAAATCCTTGTACTTTGTTGAACTAATACTAAATCGCGGCCCGCGATAAAGTCACTCATTAGCCAGTATCGGGTTTTGCTAAAACATCGACGAATAAAACTGAAAACGTCTACCTGTTTATTAACGAATTACTAATCTACAACGACGAATCACCTATTATCTTCGAACGGGATCTTCCTCTGTGATTCAATAAACTTTCTATCATTCACTGAACAGAAAGTTATATGTGATGCATTTTTAACGTTTACATATATTTTCGTGTGATCAGGATTCCTTTGTTGTTTGCGCCTTCTATCCTACCCTCCCCACCCCCACCCCACCCCCACCCCCACCCCAACCCTCACGACGTATTTCTATAATTTAACGACGGGTTATCGTTCCTGGGGTTCGCTAGGTGGTAAGCAAGATCTATTTCACTGTATATATGCCTGTCACTGACTGTTTTCATACATATTCTGAGGTGGGAGACTCGTGACCCTAAAACAAAGTTCATGACCGCCAGAACATAAATTATTAACATTGATTGTAACATGTACTCACCCAGCGATCCTCTGTACGTCCATACGTTTCCTGAAAATATAAATACGATACAATTAGTATTGACATGACATTTGTATGTACATGAAAAGGTTTTCATGCATGCACATGTGCTTCCATGCATGGATATGCATATCTGTTTCAATGCATGTACATTTGTTTCCATGCATGTACATGTGTTTCCATGCATAGACATGCATATCTGTTTCAATGTTACACGTGTTTCATGTATGTACGTGTAAGTGTTTTCGTGCATATGCATGTAAGTACACAATTTAGTAAAGACACAAAATGACTGTATTGATGCATATGTTTAATCTCACAGAAGGCGATAAATTAAACATTAATATATAAGTGTATGTTACACGTGTTTCATGTGTGTACGTGTAACATTGTTATATAAGTGTATGTTACACGTGTTTCATGATTGTACGTGTAACATTGTTATATAAGTGTATGACAGTCACGTGTTTCATGTATGTACGTGTAACATTGTTATATAAGTGTATGGCAGTCACGTGTTTCATGTATGTACGTGTAACATTGTTATATAAGTATTTGACAGTCACGTGTTTCATGTATGTACGTGTAACATTGTTATATAAGTATTTGACAGTCACGTGTTTCATGTATGTACGTGTAACATTGTTATATAAGTGTTTGACAGTCACGTGTTTCATGTATGTACGTGTAACATTGTTATATAAGTGTATGCCAGTCACGTGTTGAGCGGCATTTTAACAATTATTTTACAATAGTGATTTTGTATTTTGAATATAAAAGTTATTAAAACTAATAATAATAGTAAATCTTATAATAAGAATAATAATAATTATGATGATGATGATGATGATGATGGTGGTGTGGCGGTGGTGGTGATGATGATAATGATGATGATGATGGATGATAATGATGTAGTGTTGATGATGATGATGATGATGATGATGATAATGATGGTGATGATGATGATGACGACGACGACGACGACGACGACGACGACGACGACGACGATGACGATGATGATGATGATGACAATTAATAATAATAATAATTAATGATAATAATAATGATAATAATCAACACAATAAAAGTATTAAAACAATTTTAAAATAAAAGATGATATTATATAGATGAGACTTTTTAACATTGAACGGGGGTACAATTACGAAGCATAAATATGTTTAATGTATGTTGCATTATGTACCATAAAGTCTTAATATCGTTCTATATTTAGCACTTGTGTTAAGTTATCATCTATCGTAGCAATCTTGTATAAAGTTAATTGCTCGGTGTCTGTTGTATTTAACACGTTGTTTGTTACCCATTTTGTAACGACTTGTAGCCCAGGCCATTTATATGGGTTTATTTTTTATTGTTTAAACCAAGGACTTGTATAGACTAAATGTTGATGAAACAGCACACGAAGGATTCATAATTTGCAAATTAATCATTCATAATTCATAGGCAACTGATTTCTAGTACATAGACTGTACGCTATGTCTATTCTTAGATGTTTAGACATGTTTTGATCACGGAAAATGCTCTTGAGTTAAAGATACTGAGGTTTGAAGGCAAATTCATTGTAATTTGTCGTTATTTTAGCTGCAGTTTACAAATTATGTAATAACATGTACATCAACAATTTTAAACACACATTTCTGGGAATGGTATTATTTTGATGACAATTTCATTCTGCAGTGTAAGAGTTTTGATTTGTATTCCTGAGATGAATGGAAGTTAAGATAATTAAAAACGAGATATTGCGAGAATTTGCGTGAATACGCGAGCGTCCACACAATCTCAACCAGTTGTCTTTCTTCTCTATATAATTCCTTGTATAAACAAAGTATTTGTAAATACAAGCGCTACATTGACTCTGTTTTGGTTTCTTTGTCATTTAAAAAAAAAACACATTACACTTAAATTACAAACGAGAGATAACCCTTGTTATTGGTTAACTAGAATGGTAACGTAGGAGTAGCTTCCCTTGCACATATCAGTTTATATTGATATCGTAAAAAAATAACTGTGACGGCATGCCATGCTAACAATAATCACGGAATATTATAAATAATTAATTTTGGTTCAAATTAAATTTGGGTCAACACTTAATATACCCGACATTTGTGTTTATGCTGGGATTGAACACATATAATCCAGTTTGCTAATCCACGGATTCAAATTTATCATAAAGTAAACAGTAAAAATACATGAAAAGATACCGCATTGATAAGATATGGGGAAATGCGCCAGTTCTACATCAACAGAATAAACATTGTTTAAAGATAAAAAAAATAATATATCTTACTAGTAAAACAAATTCACACACATAACACAAGCCACGTTTAAAGTCTTCCTGTTTGAAAGGAATTTAATCTACAGATCCTGGATGAAAATATGAATACTGCGTGAGTTTATCAATTTCGATACAAATGAGATGAATTTTGGTGAAGTTGCTGAATAAAGATTGGACTTCATTTTGTCTTTGTTTCAGTTTGATAATCCAAATACTCTTTTCATACTAGAATCAAGGAATTATCCTTGCTAGAATCAGTCTCATTAATTTAGCGGATCTTCCCTTGTGCTGTATACGATTACGATATTTAAAATCTATTTCTGTTCAGATGTGAAGACAGGGTATACTCATCTTTAATTCTTTCGTGGAGTTGATCTTAAGGAAAAAAACGTGATTTCAATACATTATAGACAGAGACGCGATGAAAATGTTGAATACATACGCAGTATAGTATATTTCAGTATACAATAACTGCAATAAAGTCTGACATGTATGTAGTTATTTGTAATGGTTGATGTTTAGTTTCAAATATGTAATTAAATAATAATAACTTACACAGTTATATAGACAATGACACGAAAATATTTTATAAAATTCATAGATACAAATATCATGTTAACAGATATTTAGACACAAAAAAAGCCACGGCAAAGTTATTATAAGATTTATTGACATACGAGTAAGTTCACTAAATGACATTTCCGGCGACTCGTTTATGAAATTAATAGATTTAATTGAATGATTGTAAGTAATTGAAAGATCAGTCAAACAAACACATCAGAATGTTTTACATCTATCATATAGGCCGATAGCTAATTACGCTATTATATTTATTTTAATGGGGTTTAACGCCATTTTCAACACATGAGATTGTATATATGGTATATCCAATTGCCTTGGTAGAGAAATACCTCAGAATGAATATGAAATTAAAATGAAAGTAGAACACACGGGTTTTCGACCGAGTTTGGGCACGAAGCCAAGAGGTAAGCGGTTGATTGGTCAGTTGATACAGGAAAATTTTGAATGACGTCACAGTTTACTAAGCGTTTAATGGCCGTGAATTGTGGGACAAGCAGGGGGTTTCCACTTGTTTATGAGGGTAAATAGACCTGACTTTCTGGGTTGGACAGACTACTCAGTGCTTGAACTCAGGAGAATATATCAAGTTATCTGCGAAACCGCGCTATGTCGTGTTGTGACGATAGTCGTTTGAAAGAGCTATATGCATGGCGGCCGTGTTTGATTGCTAATATTTGCCTTCCCTCCACAAATTATTTTAAAAAATAGTTTTAATTGAAATTTATCTTGGTATTAAATTAGTAAATAAGCATTGTTTATGAACAAAAAACACTTGGAAAAAACACATTACGGAATTTCTGCTTTATTACTGTGTTTCGGTAATTTTATAACTGTTAAGGTACGGAGCCGTATGTGATGATTACACTCCGTGTTCTGTTCGTTATACTTCTTACTGGTTATCTCAACATGTGTCCATCCCTTAATGACCACCCCTTGGCAGTTGTATAACTTTAAACAGTGACTTAATTACATGTTTCTGCTTTAAAGGAACAGAGCCGCATGAGATAATTACACTCAGTGTTCTGTCCGTTATAATATTTCACAGGTTATCTCAACATGTGTCCATCCCTTGATGACCACCCCTCGGCAATTTTATAACTTTAAAGGAACGGAGCCGCTTGTGGTGACTACATCATGTCCGTTATACTGACCACAGGTTATCTCACTAATGACCCTAAATTACAAATCACCTACACATTTCAAGATACCAGTCACTTTAAGATCAATCAATTAAACAGATTCACATGTTTTATTAATGTAATCTGAAATTTTAATAAGTGCCACCCGTCTCTGATGTTACCAAGAGCACGAACGTGTTATCTATAAATAGCTCTTATACTTGGTCCACATACAAATTATGTCTCTTTACAAAGATGACAGGTGTAACTATTTTGAAGTAAGGACATTTGATTACAGATTTATTATAATCTGATATAAATTATGCATACCTTATATCAAATATCGAAAATGAAAACAATCAGCACTTGTCAAACACGTACTGTCAAAATTGCGGTGTTATAGATGGGGTAGATAAAATATAATATGTCGAAACACCTTGTCCATTTTCCTAAATATTTAAGGCATTGTACAACCATTGGAAAAAGGAAGTGCTTCCGTGGGGTAGTCGCATAATGGCGGTTATAAATAATCCTCGATTCTTCTTCTTTAGAAATGCATTTTCCTTATTGTACTGCTCTTTTTTATTTAAATGGCATATATTGATGTATTTTGAACATGATTTCGGAAGTCTACTTTCACTTTGTCACCAGTGTACACACTGAGCAGAAAAAAAATCTCTTATATGACACATGACCCCTACTTTTCTCATCATATTTTGATAGTGCAGAGGCTGACAAACAGTAAAATGTACGTTTCACTTCTTTCATTTGGGATTCAAGCCTTCAAACTTTAATTATTTACTATAGAATAAAGAACAAAAAAAACAATAGTGGGTTGAGAAGTGTCGCTTTATATGGATTTGTTTAGAGAATTACGACAGCTTATCTGTTTATTGAAAATGTGTGCTGTAAGTTGACAGTTGTGCTGATATCTAATTAATACACAAATGAAAGGGACACACGACAATGAAGAAATCGAATTATATTCATGCTCACAAATCAAGTCAATAAAACGAAAGTAAAACCACATAGAAATATTTCTCACAACGTAGCACTATCTGAAACTATATTTTTTATGAAATATTTTACATAAAGACGTTATTATAAAACGCTCGTTTTTAAATTATGAATACAATGCTTTCAAAATGCATACCTATGATTTCCTTTGATTTCCCCCAATGATATCCGAAAAAAAAACCCACATAAAAATAGAATATTCTCTTAAATATATTTCTGTGACAAACTGGCAACACCTGTGCGAAATAGAATGTATTTCCATCATTTGTCAGAGTTATAGCGCTTTCTAAATAGAATACTGGTGTATTTTAGTAACTTAACTGCCATAGTCATGTTAAATTAACCATTTCACAAACAGTGTCAAAAATGAAAAAATATTAAAAATTGCCGTGTGTCCCTTTAAGTGAAAATTTATATAAAAATGTCAGTATATTCCTTTAATTGAAAGTTATCAAATTTAACATGTCTCCCTTTAATAACCACTTCAGAATATAAAGAGGAAAACAAAGACTTATGAAACGGGATAACCGAAATTAATTATAATTTATTAAAACATTTTAAGATATCGTATTATTAAAATTAATAATATAGATAACTTTATTTGGTTGTCCTTATCAAAGAGAATCAACATACAAATTCACAACGCCTATTGAAATATCAAATACAATTTAAAAAATATCAAAATCCTTATCAACGGGTGACACATTATTAGATTCGTGTTACAAGTGCATTATTTGAGGTAATGAAGTGCTGTGATAAAAAGTCAATTACTTACCTGATAAAAATACATACGTATTAGATATTTTTGGAACTTGTATCTATCATTAGCAAGTAATAATTTTTCTGAACCTTTAAAGTGATGTCAGTTTGGATAACGTTGTTAATGCTATGATCGATGACACTAGCTAAGTGATTGATTTATCTAATTTTGAAATTAGGTTTTGAAGTGTCTCGGTCCTTTGTTGTTTCCATTCATACAACGATGTAAAATATTCCAACCACAGAATGAATGATAAGGTCGAGCACGTTACATAAAATGGCATACTTTTAAACTTTGATTATGCGGAATGAAAACATTTGGTCCTCTTTTATGGTATTAAAATACATTGGAAACACGTCAGACGTGCAATGCATGGTGAATTGATCGCAAATGAAGGAGAAAACATAATCATATATGCATATATCACAACTGTTTACACTTACCGGCTTTTATATAATGCTAACTTGTTACTTGATCTAAACTTAAATGATTCTAGACTTTCTTTTTACACACCACTGCGCCAACTGTACAAGCAAAACCTTTAAAAGGAATATATCAGGATTTTTAAAAAAAAAATAAAATTGATTAAACTTTTCTTCCCAATTTATCATGCCTTAATATACTCAATGGCACATTATTGCCAAATGGATATCTGTTTAAACATGCTAAACTAATGTATTGAAAAGGAATTTCCTAAACTTAAACAGATTTCGCGCTTAAAAATTGCAACATATTTTGTGAAACAAGAAACAAGCACTATTTAAGTGCTGTCTATCTTTATAATGGGTTCTGTTATAAGTTTACCACCCCAATTCAAATATAGATATTTTCACATTTTGGTGGATTTGACATACCAAACCATTCGCATTTATTTATTTATTTATTTATTTATTTATTTATTTATTTATTTATTTATTTATTTATTTATTTATTTATTTATTTATTTATTTATTTATTTATTTATTTATTTATTTATTTATTTATTTATTTATTTATTTATTTATGATGAGATGTTTATTATCCATTTAATTTTTTTTAAGACAATTATATAGCGTTTTTTTTCCTGATATATGTAAAAGAATAAGAGACGCTACAAAAGAGTCTTCTGTATCTCTGCACTGTCCTCCCAAAAAATCTAAACTTACTCCTACTATCCTGAAGACGTCACTCATAGTCACAATATACATGGAAGTCATGCATTCAATATGCACATAAAGTAACACGTGAAACAAATTCAGAAGAAAACTATAATAGCTATATGTATCTGTTTTCTACATTTTTTAAGGTGCTATTATAATACTAAGTAATGGTTGGATGTTGATTTTTTTAAGGGACCTATAGATTCATACAAACTAATTAGCTTTTTTCTGAATCCAAATCTTTAGATGTTTTTATCATTTAATGAATTACAAAATACAATTATATACTATGTATAGCCTTCAATAAAAGTTTGTTTAAACCAATGGCATATTTAAATTGTATAACAGCGAACAGACGTCACTTCCGAGTTTCGAGATGCAGACGAATGAAGACACCGCATATGCTTAGTACTGGTTCTACCCAGAATACCACGAGCGTTCTTTGTCTGAATTGTAAAGACTTGTTTCATAACCGAGGTAAAAAAATAAGTTTAAAACAGTTGCATAACAGAGAACACACGTCACTTCCGAGTTTCGAGATGCAGACGAATACGTGTATTTGGTATTGATGAGGGAGGCCATTACAACCCTTCCCCCCACCCCCACCACACACACACTTATCGGATTGGGCACTGTCGTCAAAAAGCTATGTAGGGTTCCCATGTGTGAAAATGGTTACACATGTGAAATTGTAAAAGAATTGTGACATAGTTTCAAATGTGAAACGTAAAACATGTTATAATGACGGTGTGATCACATATATCATAAAAAAAACCGGCGTCACGAATGTGAAAATATGGGGGGGGGATTTATAACCGGAAATGTTTGCTTACGATGATGATAAGATGTGATATAATAGTGCCGGGTTTTATAAGTATAATTCTGTATAATGCTTTGTCTGCACCGTGCATGTGAACATCGGCGTCGGAGCTTATCTCTGCAGTGCACTCGTGAACATCGGCATCAAATGCGTATGAATGCGTTTGATATACTAAATTTGACCTTTAAATATATGTAGGATTTTTTTCATATTATTATTTAACAGGATTATAAGTTATATCGTCTAATTCTGATCAATATTCACCAGACTGCAAGAAATTGCATTTGAGACAGCCAAAAAACTCAACAATATCTCACGGTTATTTCTTTAGATCTCAGTTTAAAACAGTCACATTGTGATACATTTATAATGACATGTTAACTTTGTGGCCTATAATTCTTCATTTAAATATGTTTAGTTACAAATACTATCACAAATCCATGTTTTGAATTGACTCTGTCGTATCCAAAAACGGTATGTTAAGTTTTATAATCGCAATATTTCTCAAGACGGTCTGGGTCAGCAAAAGTGCAAATAAGCTTTTTATAACCGAGTGCGCATGGACGGATTCTTGACAAGTACCAGTGTTCACAGTTGCGGTTATCTGCACTTCAAATCACTTTTATGTCAGCTGAATCTATATCAAAGGGCGTAAATCATTTAAATAAAATATAAAACCAGTTAAGAAATCGTTGAACAATTTGTTTAATGGGGTTTAACGCAATTTTCAACACATTTCAGGTTAGAATTATATGGCATATCCAGTTTTACAGGTGGAAGAAAATCTCAGACTGAGTCCAACTCAATTTTCTCAAATAAAGTTTTTGGAACGAGCGGGACTCGAACCTACGACCTTAGCGGTGAGAGGTAAGTGACCTTAGGCCACTCGACCGCGGAGGACCGAGCTGAACAAAACTCTGGGGTAACGTGTGACAGTAAGTCATTCATTCATGAAATTATAAAGAATTGAAATTTCCAAATCTAAACACGCTTTGGGAGAGTGAATAGAGTGTGACAGAGATACACAGGGGGTGGACGAATGGACGGACGGACGGACGGATTGACGGACGCAAGGGCGGGTTGCAGAATATACACCAAACGTGTCGATGTTCTGATTATTATAATTACATGCGTTTTCACTTTTTATCGGTAGACAAGACAATCATACCTTTGAGGTGTGTATGTGAATCATAAATACAAATTTGCATCAGTTGTATTTACGTATCTGAATAACATAAACCCGCAAGTGTATAGTAGGTATTGACAAATAATTCATGCGTCACCCACACTTATTTAAATACATGTCAGATACGCATGTATCATTTAAACGTTCAACCCCTGTGATAATCACATTTTAATGTGATTTAACGATATTTTCAGCTCCTTATATGATATATATCTCAGTCAGTTTTATTGATGGAGGAACAGAACAGAACAGAACAGAACCATCGCCATTTTCCAAGCAACTGGCACACTGCATCACACAAAGCTTTCAAACTGAACTGGATTCGAACCCACGACCTCAGCGGTCATTGAAGACATAAGTGATATTGAGACAGTGCCTTAGACCACTCTGCCATCATGGGATGAT
The DNA here is from genome assembly GCA_029582155.1 of Panopea generosa. NCBI lineage: Eukaryota > Metazoa > Mollusca > Bivalvia > Adapedonta > Hiatellidae > Panopea > Panopea generosa. Next base: position 11,214,927 of record CM055899.1, read on the forward strand.
AGCAAAGTCATTCAAAGACTTGAAAAATGGTAACAGAAGATTCCTCGCTTGGTGCTCAGCATTTAGAGGATAGTTCTAGGTCTGATCGGCCCGGTGTCAGTATAATGTGACTGGGTGGTGGTTTCATACCGTGTGTCTGCGGCATGATACTCCAGTGTGGTAGCGCTCAGAATACTGCCTCAAAGAGCCACTGCCGCGATATGACTAAAAAAATTTGAAAGCGACGCTTAACACCATACAACAGCAAAATATACAACGGCTTTTTAAAGTACATTGTAATGAATGTTCCCAGTTAGGAAAACATGACAACCACTTAAAATTTCACAAGTCTGGCGGTGTGGTTACTTAGATTTTTTGTAATTGATGTTAATAACTTCACCTTCTGTGTTTAATAACCAATGTAATCGTGTATTTCTAATGGCTATTATTTAAAATACACATCTAAATACAATGCTGAATATAGCTATGGTTATACTGACTGGGAATGGAGATAAAGAAAATGGAGATGAAGAAAATTAATGTTAAGAAGTTGACAAGTTTACCAGCAACATTTCAATTATAGAATTTGGATCAGTTTATCTGAAATAGTCTTGATCACCTTCGGTGCTTCCTATATTCTTAAAGACAAACGTCTTGACATTCTGTGTGACAGAAAAAAATGAAACATAATCTTTAATTTGCTTCGCGGACTGTAGAACGGATCCAGCTTGGGTCCGTCACATAACAATGAGATAAGGGCACGCTGATTGGTTAGTGGCTTCAGAGGAAGTTGATTGCGTCACAGGTTTGTTAGCTTTACAGTGCTAAGAATTGTGGGACAGGCACGGAATTCCTTGCTTTTTCTTTGGTGTTTAACGTACCTCATTAGAGTGAAATCGGAAACTTGGATAGACTGTTGGCCAAGACAAAAAAATAAACGGCATTTCATTTCATTTAAAGATAGTACAGATGTCTTATCAAGATATATGTTATACGAAAGAACAGAACTACTACACAATGAATACAGGAAATTAAACATTCTATAAGATAATAAACTGAAGCAACAACTGTGTCAGGATCATTTTAAATATCCAGTAAGTAGTCTAATAATTGCTTCAACAATCAAATATTTATTAGAATCACGTTACAATATGTTTCAAAGAAGAAATTAAAATAAAAAAACACACACATACACACACGATGATAAAAACTAAAATAAACCACAGCACGAATGAAGAATACATGAATTGTTCCCAGTGACGTGATAGCGAAGTACTCTGCGATAGCTCACGAATGAATTACGAAATAACTGTCTCTGCCAGTTGATCGTTTGCTTTCAAAACTATCAGGTGACCTCAAATTTAAACTTTTTGCACTAAGGAACTTAAAAAGAAGCCAGCACCATTTATATCATATGAACACATTCTATCATTTATCATTGTTGGTATGATTCTTGTCCTCATTTGAATCAGCGCGTTTGATTTAAGTACGCGTCTACAGTGTGTCAGTAGTAAAACTACTTATGTAAATATTTGTCTACGTATTAAACAAAAAAAAAGCTTCTGAAGGTAAAAGGAAATATATTGACTATATAACAATATAACTAAAATGCACATGTATAAGGAACGTACTTCGTTTCTTGACCATTCATGAGGAATGAACTTGCATGCAACGTGCAAATTCATATCTTATAACGTTCCAGTTATACTAAAGCATATGCTATGGATCAGAATCATTCTTATAACACACCTCTTCCCATGTATGACATTCACTTTTGGACAGACTGCCTTCCCATTGGGGTCCTTGTCTCCTGGATCTCTGAACGTAATGGCCATTGTTCCCCAGATCCCTATAAGAATTTGTCATAGTTCCTCAAAACTATTTCCCACCCCCTCGATCTAAAAAAAATAGGCCTTCGATCCTTGGATCCCTGAAAGTATTGGCAAATGTTCCTCAGATCCCTAAAAACAATTGGCCATGTTCCCCAGATCTCAAAACCCTCGGGTGGGCCTCTTTAAAATAGATAGCTGTGATGCTAGCACGGGACAACACGTTTAGCCTGTTACAATGATTGAACGAGGCAATCCAATTATTTAAATGAAATGATTTCAATTACTGGATCTAGGTCGTTGGACTTTGTTCTCGGATTCTTATCTCATGCATTATTTCAACAGATTAACTATGTATACGTTGGCACACAATATGGCTGGAAGGGGTAACGCGGAAATGCCCGGATGATACTGCTTAATGCCACGTGGTATGAATATATCAACACACAATCGTAGCGTCTGTAAGAGGCTGATCATATATATTTAATTAAAAAAAAACGTAAAAAAAAATAAAATAACAAATTATGCTAATAAGGTTTGTCAACATCACTTATTTTGTTAACTATGACTGAACATTTGATTTAGCGCTAAGAAAGTTGTCGGATTCAGCGCTTATAGCGCAGGTTTCAGGCATAGCACCACCATTGGAAAAAGAAAGTGCTTCCGTGGGCTAGACGCTTAATGGCGGTTATAAATAATCCTTGTTTCTTCTTTAAAATCGCATTTTCCTTATTTTAATGCTCATTTTTTTATTTGAAAGGTATTATTGATATATTTTGAACATTCTGAAAGCATTGCCATGTTTGAATTGTGAATTTAGAAAAAACATGATGCTTGGAAATTGGGGTATGAATACATGATTTCGGAAGTCTACTTTCACTTTGTCAACAGTGTACACACTGAGCAGAAAAAAATCTCTTAAATGACATATGACCTCTACTTTTCTCATCATATTTTGATAGTGCAGAGGTTGACAAACAGTAAAATGTAGGTTTCACTTCTTTCATTTGGGTTCTCTATGAATGACAAGCCTTCAAACATTTTTTATTTACTGTAGAATAAAGAACAAAATTCAATGGTGG